>NJRQ01000232.1:276121-325678 GCA_003063805.1 Aphaenogaster ashmeadi | reverse complement strand
ATGTATCAAGATACGGAGGTAACCCGAAAACCTCTTAACAATTTTGAAGAAAATATCCGTGGAAGCCTCAAAAGTATAATCAGATACTTATAATTTTAATTCTTTCTGAATTTAAAATATCTATAAACGATCAAATTATATTTTGAAATTATAATGATTATTTTAAATTGCGAGATAAATATAAGTTGTGTTTCGAACATTAAATAACACTCTTAAGAGTGTTATTTAGCTTCGAAAAATGGAGCGTGATTTCACTAGACGTGATTGAACTGCGTAGCGGCTTATGCAGCATGTCTAGTGGGAATTTATTGGCGTGGTTGCTAGGCCTACTCGATGCGGAATCACGTTTTCATAATAGACAGACGCAGGTGGAAATGGGTCAGGCCACGAGAGCACGTTATCGCACCTGCATAGACAATCGAACCCGTGCCATTGACTAGTCGATAGCTTGCTTAATGACGATGCAGGAAGTGAAAGCGCGTCCCTCGCAAATCGTTTAATTTACATTTAATTTCCGCAACATGATATTCAATTTAGAGAATTTAATTTAAAGAATCGCATTATGTTAGATGATGTAAAATTGTTTATTTTATTTTTCGTCACGAAATAAAATAGATCCGATTAGAGAACTATCGTTTTTCTTATGAGTTAGTATTATTCTCGCATACCTAAAAATATCTTCCATCCTAGAAACTCTCCGACTTCCTCCTACTGGTCGAGCTCCACTCCTTCGGAGTTATCGTTATCAGCTTTCGCACGATTGTCTGCCGCGTTCGATTTCTCACCGAGCTCTCACGGCGTTTGATCCGCCGATAATTCATCCCAGCATGCGGAGGAGAGCTGAGAGATCGCGTCGAGGAAGACAAAGAGCAACCGCCGCTTCTTTCAATCGAATAGACACATGGTGCGATATCCAATATCTAGATACCAGAAAAATTCGATGGCTTCAGGCCTCCGAGTCTTATCAAACATCGGCGATAAAACAGCTTGCATTGCTTCTTTTAGTGAAAGTTACTATCGGGGCCAAGAAACACAATGTATTGAAAATGTATTTGTGTTTTTCAATTTTGTAATTTTTTAAAATAATAACAAAATAATCTGCAACGTGCTACGTGACCTGCAGTGTAATTTTCATAATTGAGATTAAAGTAATTTTAATTATTTGTACGTAGTATATAAGCGGTGTTTTCCGAGTCCATAAAAATGAAGACTCTGAAGCCGCTTGTGCCATATCCGCATCAATGACGGGTTTCATTCGCGAGCAACGTCTGCTCTATTCTTCGTGAGAAGCGAACAGAATGGCTGAACGAATTCCCGACGACGCTATAGAAAAATCGATAACGTTTCCCCGACTCGGCATTACGTGAGAACTTGGCCAAACCAGAACAATTTCTTAAAATTTTATATGTCGTGAACGAATACAATAAACTTCTTTGGATACGAAATATGGTCTTAAACCAGCAAATAAACGCGTTATTTCACACGTAAACCGTTATCATCGAGGGAACATTTCGTGCGAGACAGCAAAAGCGTGAATCAAATTCGCCTTAAAAGTAAATGGATTGTTTATATTTAGAGAACTATATTGAAGCACAACTACTATAGTTTATTAAAATATTAACACTGCGCTTAGATCAAAAGGCATTAAAAATATAGCTCACTTATTTGTGAGATTCAATGAATAATATGGTAAAAGCAGATTTAGCTTAATTGTGTGAATATTTAAACAAGTTCTGTTAAATAAGAAAACTTTTCCCCAATTAAATTGTGTAAAAAGTATTTTATTATTTATTAATATTAGTTTCTGAAATCAATGTTTTAATTCTGATTGCTAAATAATTAAGCAGCGATTTAAATTCTTCTTTCGGGGAAAAGTGGCAAAAAGTTCAACATAGATAGTATTTTTATTCATTTTTGCGGATGACCTAAGACCGAATGCGAGATTTACTTTGGTTCAAAGTTTTGCACGAAAGAAAGTGCAGACATCACCGTGACAGGAAGTTCGAAACGTTTGTTTAATTCCGGCGAGCACTTCGCAAGGAGCGCAGCATCCGGCGCCGCGGTTCAATCCTATCTTTCTTTGCCTTTCTTTCTGATGTTTCCCTTGGTAAATCCGCAACTGCGAAAGTCTGAAGGCGTATACAAACAATTCGTGGATATCCCTTTTTGTCTCAATGTCGGATCGGTCGACATCAGTGTCTCGCAGACATCTTTTCGTGTACCGATCGGATAAAAGTCACAAAGTTCTTAAGCGATAGCGATAAATGTGTATTTCTATATCCTTTGCTATTGAATGCTATTCCATTTTATAAATAACACTTAAATGTTAAATATTGAGATTTATATGATATAATCCATAAATATTTATATTATTTAAATATTTAGATTTATAATGATATGTATTTTATATGTATTTTAGGAACACTTATTTTCGTAATGTTAAAGGAAGCATTTATTCTAAAGCTTCTGTCGTATACAAAATGGAATTAATTTCTTTGCCTAGGCACTAATTCATCTTCACTATGATCTTAATCCATTTTACATTAAGACCGCATCTTGCAGAATCAGAAGTATAGTTTATTTTACAATTTCCAATTTTATACGCATTGCACTTTCTGTTTAATACTCCACTCGACAGACGTTTCCTGAAAGAATTATGCCTTAGCGAAAGACGTCTCGACTTCTCTGCTTTGCTGACAGGATCAATGCAAGCCGGAAATAAATCGTGAATAGATAGTGAAGAGAAAAACTAAACGAGATAGGGAGCTGTCCTTAGCTTCTTAATTTTTCATTGACTTAATCTTCTCGCTGTTAAGCATCCGCAGAGATAAAACGATCGTCTCTGCTGAAGAATATTTATCTCACTTTCCAACTACGGTTTTACCTCAATCTATGGATTAATTTATATGTATTTAAGATAAAGAGTTTTCCAACTCCATTGCTTCTAAGGAACTTTAAACTGTGAATTAGATCTCTTCTCTTGGAGGAAAAGAAAACAAATAAACAATTCCTTAAGCAGGGCGGTTAATTTGATTGATTTAAGTAGGAGAGTGCATTTGAAAATAGTCAAAATATCAAATTTTTTAATTAAAAGAACTAGATTGTTTCCTGCATATTCTGAGCTACATAAAATGATTTCTGGATATATCCGATCTTTTTCAAACTGTAATTAAAATTCAGAAAGAGTTTATTTAGAAAGAAGCATCGATCAAAATATAACTAATCATATGAAAAAAAGTATATTTAAAAAAATGATTCAAATGTGTTGAGAAAAGGGAACATAAAAACAGGCAGTTTTGCCTTATGAGAGACTTGCAAATGCAGTCTCTCCCTTAATTCGTTCTCGGCATTTCTTCGCTTTGGACGATGCGAGAAGTTTGAAATGTATCTTCAGGGAATTCCTGATGAGATAGTCGAAGAGATTATACTCACCTCGCGAACAGGCGGTCTCTAAAGATGGAGACCGGGAGAGATCCGTGGGCTCTCGTAATAGCTCTGCGTCCATCTAGTTGCCTAGGTACCACCACCTTATTCTACTACTTGCAAACCTACCAGTCTACTCTACAAGCTACAGGCGGACTGGGTGGAAGTCGTTTCAGGCTAGAAAGCGCGTGTCACTTCTCCGTGCAAATAAAAAACTCTGCATTATAGTAGACGTTTCCATATTATAATGCGATTTTTTTAGTACTTTTTGTGAAATGCGTTGAAACTCTAAATTTCCTGACTCTGGATGAATTTGAGGAAAAGATTCTTAGAATGTAGTATATCACGGAAAAAAATAGTTTGGTTGATACAGCCAAGTTATGGTTTGCTAAGGCAAGTTTAACATTTATAATTAAGCAGATTTGCTAGAATAGCAAAGAAAATATGTTTAAAAGCAGTTATGAGCATATTTTCTTTGCTACACTATCAAATCTGCTAAGTTATAAATATTAAACCTGCATTAGCAAGCTATAACTTGACTGTCTTTTTTTTCTGTGATAAAAATAAATTATTGTAAATTGACAATCGAAAGATTTATGTAAGATCGTAATGGACGTTTGATTACATTAGGACTTGTTAGACTTTTCTTATGCTTCCATGATGACTTTTAAATTGATACGTGTACCATTTCTTAATTCTGCATTAACCGACAAGAAATGTCTAGTCGGTGAATAGAACATCGTTTTATCTGGAGGAGAGCCCACTTTGCGAGAGTTTATTTTCTCGTCACAGCAACTTCTTTCGCGAAGTGACCCTAATGATTACGGCATACTGATACGCGACGTATTCTGCCTGCACGATTACGGTATATTGACAACCTATCCTTATTAAAATCTTTGTAAAGTGTCACACATTTACGAGAATTTTCTTCGCGACAAATGTCACACATTTGCGAGATTTTCTTGTGTTCTAAATAGAGGCCAACGGCTTCGCAACGTCGCTTTTAATTTCAATGAATCGAGATTGGGCGGTCTTCCATTCGATGATCTTTTCCGTCAAACTTATTGTTTAAAATTACAATAATATTGTACTGCTATTTGCTGCTTCACAATCTACGTATTATATTTATTTTTTTTCCTATAGTACTACACTGTTAATTCCTTTGGGTCATTTTCAACTATTCTATAGGTCGCCACTGCTCCTACTCAATATGTAGTCATGTTAACTAAGACATTGGTTAACATTTAACCATGTGTGTGTCAAAATGACCACATTTGTCGTTAATTTAACTAAAACAAGGTCGAAATTAACAACATATTGGGTAGGAGCAGTGGCGATCTATACACTGAGAAAAAAATTTGTTAACTTGACTCTAAATTTTTCAACTAAATAAAATTTTTTCAGTTCAAGTATTTATTTATTTAGCTTAAACATATAATATATATATACTTGAACTTTACTTTTCAAATATTTATAAATTTAACTTTAAATACTTGAACTGAAGAAATTTTATTTAGTTGAAAAATTTAGTCAAGTTAACAAATTTTTTTTCTCAGTGTAGAATAGTTAAAAATGACCCAAAGGAATTAAGAGTGTATGTTGGATTTTCTTCAGCGTGAACATTGGTTACGCCATTGGTTCTAATCGCGAAACGCGACGCCGCCGGGCTCCGTCGTCTTTCACTGTGCTCGCTTCGCGGATGGTGGCCTTATTGCTCGACCTAAACCGCGCCTAAGTGTGCGTTCACGTCTCTCGCAAATAGTTCGATAAATTCCGCGGGATACACGCAGTCAAGAAATACACCGAAAGAAAAGCCGCTGCAGGTGACTGCAGCCAAGCTGCAGCGGCGAACGCACGATGACTGTGCGAGTTCGATCGGGACTTTAACGCTTGTCAGCGCGAGCGATCGCGCTTTGTACGTTCCTATTTCCGGAAGTAACGAGAACGAGGACATCCACGTGAGAGAATTCATGAATTGTTTAGAATCCTACGAGTTTCAATGTCTTTTGCGAAAGCGAAACTCTTGGAACGGTCACTGCTTTGAAAAAAAGAAATTATTGCAATTAGTAGAATATGCGCGAAATTGGCGTCTGAAGAAAATAGTTTAAAAATGTATAAAGAGGCACTATTGGCTCTATCTTGTTTGTGATACTCGCGAAATTTTTTTATTTAAAAAGTTGAGAAAATTGAATTGTATAAAAGAGGCCATACTTTGTATGTACATTTTACTTGGCAAGTAGGTTTTGTTGTTATGTATCGTAGAGGTTCGTGATATATCGTATAGTTACCATTTCGTATTTTATTCGGATTCTTATCTGTCATGCGACTGTATTCGCTTACTTTACATTTCTCACGTCCGACTGCGGCGAGGTGCGTATTTTTCTCGAATACGCGACGTCGCGTGGGCAATGCCCATGGCCGAAATCCATATTAAGAACTTCCACCGTTACCATGGATTTCACATCGTATTTCTCTGACGATTGCATTAATTCAAATCGCAGGCATTACAAATATGACGATAAAACTTTTATACTCGGGATATACATTGCATAATTTAATTTATTTACTATAGCATGCGAGAGAGAAAGCTCTGTCAATATTGTATTTTAAATATATTATAATGATCTATGATTGTGTGAATTTTACGTACGTCATAATCTGAAATCAAAAATGTTAATGCAACTCGTGACTCGATATAGAAAATATTATTTGCATAGAAAAGACTTGTTTTGCTTCCAAGTTCGAAATGTTATTAATTAATTTTAAATTAATTTAAAGTTGGAACGTATTTGCATAGACGAAGAAACGACCGTAGAAATTTTCTAGGGGTCGTCTATAAATTGTGCTATTTAATTTGCGTGTCACGTATAAGCAATTAATCCTAAAAAGGCAAGCTGCGAGCGCGGTAGATGATTCAGGAGTGAACAGACTTGCTAACGAGCGGGTACATACGGCTGAAATACTTAGCCAACAAAGCTTAAACTTCCTGCTGCCTGATTATTAGACTGTGTATTATCTCTGCACGACGATTATTATCTTCTCGATCAACAGTATCGTTTCTACTGTTCTTGCTCGTCTTCCAAAAGTAGTGTTGCCCTGTTTTTATTTCGTATCTAACTTTTACATCTCCTTTGTGATTATCCGACGAATATCGGTAATTAAAAATAATTGCTACCATTTCATTTACATCGAAAATTAAATCTCGCAGTCCAGAGAAAATATATCGATATGTTTTTTAAATTTCGTCGAATTGATGGACTGCATAGATAGAGCGCAACGAAGATGAGATATAAGTGTGACTTGAAAATCATTTTTTGATAATTCTGTCATCAGTTTTTTTCGAATTTACAATAATAATACCACAGGAAAGATTTGCAACGTTATCCCAGGACGTAAGTCGTTCACATAAATGAAAGCTGACGTTTTCGCGGCTATCTTACTCGCGTTTTCGTCGCGAAACAATGATCTGGATCGCAATCGGGTGCCGGCGACGGATCTCGGACGAGCTAATAAAGATCGATGACGCGGCTGATGGTCGTGGATCACCGATCCGAGACCATCGTCCCCCCCCGTGGTTAATCGGATCGATCGAATCTCTGGATCGCCTCCTGCGTACGTAGCGCAGTATCCCGTGTCGTGTCATCGCAACTAGTTGTTAGCGATGACACGGCTTCTTTTTATAGACGAACGTAAACGTCATGCACGCGCACGTGCGTGCGTGCATTGCTTCGGTGAGTCGGTTCCTGCCAGACACGTGTGCTAGTTTACATACGCGAAGCGTATACAGGGTGGCCCGAAGAGGCGGCACTTCGAGCACTTCAGGATCTTTCGACCAATCTGAAGTCGATTTATTATTAACGAGAATCTCTCTCGAGTTAAGATAATTGGCGGGAAGATGCTAAATAGAGTCAGATGCCAAGCAACCATGATTCAGAATTTGTTTATAAGTTTATAAGTTAACTACTACTTTATGTTCATTTTATAGTGTTTTCTAATACTGTATTCGTTAAATAACAAATACATTTATTTGAATTAATCGAAATATATATATATATATTTTAAATAAATTAAATAAATTAAATACAAAATGTTTGGCGTCTTCCCCCCAATTACCTTATTAATAGTTTTCGAGTTTACGGGGAAAACGAAATCCTTTCGCGAATTAATTTTTCAAGGATACGGATAGATAAGGAGTAAGGACACTTTAATCTTTACGTAATTTTATAAGTGAACTTTAATATGTTTCCACTTTGCTAGAAAATTGTAACAAAGGAAAGAGAGAGATATGGCTTGTAAGAAATTTTTTAAAATTTATATTAAAAAAATTTTTTTGGAAAATCTACATGAACTGAAATAGTCCTGTGAAATACCTCGTATATTTCCATTACATGCAACATTCAACCGGGTTACGCGCGTAACATTTGTCGACGAGTAAATGCAACGCAAATAAACGTGATGGAAATGTCGGGCAATTGCGATTTTGTCAGAGGACTTGCCGATCACGACGATCAATTTCGAATTGATTTCTTTGTCTCTTCGTAATTTACGCTCATGATACTAGATGGAAGGCATGTTAATAGCACGTAATTATGTACTGCGATTCGATCGAACGATCGAACGATCGCGGAGATAGGCGAAGAACGGAATAATCTATTCACGGCGTTGATCTACAAGGAATTATACGGATCATTATTCCAATCGTTCAATCATACTCGACAGGATTATGAAACAAAAACTGAAAGATTCCGTTAAATAACATTTCACATTAACGTTTAATGAAATAAGTAATGACAAAGATTTTTAATTAAGGATTTGTCTCGCTTAATTCGACAGCGAGATAAAAAAGGAATTTTTTCTTTGAAGAAAATATGATTTTGCTTGTCTTTATCACTATTTTTTCTTTATTGCTAAAATAAATGTTGCTTCTATTTTCAATTTCTATATTTGTAAAAGTGAAGGCGTCTATTTCACCGAAATTTAGATACGTTCCGTGTAGAAATCACGTTTGTGCTCAGATCCTTCATCGTCCTCGCTTTAGCCGGATATAAAATCATCGCAATCTGTTCCTTATTTCAATTTCACGGCTCGGGGAATTCTGGCCGTAACCGGTGCATCTTTTCGGCGCGACTGACGTTAGAAATGCAACTCGTTGCACATGGAAATTGATTGATAGTTAAACATTTTTCATGGGACTGTTACATGGCAACGAACCGCTCCCACGTGAACTGTAGATAACACGCGTGCTAAGATAACATTGTTACCCAGGTAGCAACCGATAATCGATGCCTCGGTACGGTAACCTGCCTCTTTTTTATTAAAGTAGATCGTCGGTATAGCGTGTCATTCAGACGCGAGCTGCAGTCGCCTGGGCGCGAACGTCGGTGATAGCAAAATCAATCTAGCTTAATCCTGCGCGATGGAAAATATTGTTACTGTACGATGGGTTATCGCACCTTCGCGAAATTTCACTGTAAAAAAGGGATGTAATATTACTTCACTATTTATGATGGAAACTTACAAAATCACGTATTTTCACAATAATAATTGT
Source organism: Aphaenogaster ashmeadi (assembly GCA_003063805.1). Lineage (NCBI taxonomy): Eukaryota > Metazoa > Arthropoda > Insecta > Hymenoptera > Formicidae > Aphaenogaster > Aphaenogaster ashmeadi. Next base: position 316,707 of record NJRQ01000232.1, on the reverse strand, counting down.
TGTAAAAATACACACACATGAGTTTGTTACGTTTCCGTTATAAATAATGATACTTTTACACTTATTTACATATAATTTTTACACTTGTCCAGTAATTTTATATACTTTTTTTACAGTGTTGTTTCCAGAAGAAACATGCAACAAGAGCGTGTTTCAATAATTATATATAAAATTATCTATGAACAAATGTTAAAATAATACGAACTGAAAGCCATCCAAAGCCATAAGGCAGGGATTAAGAAATAAATAAAATAAAATATGTAAAATTATGTAATATTCTGTATTACGAGAACTAGAAAATAAAGAACAGATTTTTGCAGATTTTATAATATATTTTTTAATTATATCATTTATTATCAATTTTGGAATATCTTTTTATTCTCCTGCTATTTCCTGCTCTCTCTTTCTTTCTCTTTTTCTCTGATTTGTGAAAGGTCATCTCAGAATTTTTTTTCCTCACTTATTACCAGACCCCGTCAAGCAGCAAAATTAATTAGAAACACGTTCTTTAATGTTGAAAAATCGTCTGTGCGGGAAGGAGAGAATTGAAACAAGTAAAAACCATAGGGGACCATTTTGCGACGATAAAACTCGAATGATCCCCCAACGTTCGCCGTCGTCGACGTTATCAATCTGGCCGCGGGTGAATGATTACCGCAGCGGAGCGTTTTTACAGGAGCGTCTGAAAACTTCCTTGTGCCACTTTAATCTTCATAACACACGGCGCGGCATGACCTCATACGGCGGCCACTCCCATCCTCCCTAGCCCTCTAGGTTTCGTTCTCTCTCCCTTCTTCTTTTTCGTTCCCGTTCGGAACGCCACTCGACAAATTGATTAGGCGTGCGATTTCGTGTGCCAAGCTGCCGCCCGCTCCCCAGGAAGGTTCTTCAAAGCGAGGAATTTAGGAGCTCGCGAGGGACACGTCACGATCCGTGGCACGACCGCGTTGACTTTGACTTCTATTTTCGACTTCTTGTTTCCGCGCGAAGTATCCTTTTCTCCTCTCGGAGAAGCTTGTGCGACAAGACAGAAATAAAACGATTAAATGAAAACACGACAGGAAATATCAGAGTGAACGTTTCTTCCGTGCGTTTTTAATTTTTGTTATTGTAAATTGCGATCTGTAGGTCCGTCTTAAGCAGAGAAGATGAGATGCGCGTGAAATTTCAAGCTCGAAGCTGACGCGACGTGAAAGTTCTAAAAGCCTCAGAAGTCGAGGATATTTGTGCGATTTTTGGCTTTCCTTCTCATCCAAGCGTATATTATGGGAAGTAAAACACGCGAGATAATTAAGCCTCGAGTCAGCGATATCGACAAAATCAATGTGAAATCTGAAAACACGGTGAGATAAGAATAACTTAGATTTCACAATGATATATACGGCATACTTTTTTCACGTGTCTGAGCGGAATAATGCGGCAGCTCGATGCATTCCGCGAGTGCTTGTAAATACGAATGATAGGAACTTAGAACTTCAACTTCGCCTCATTATAATATGACACTAGTAATTTCTTGCTCTAACGATCTGTTGTCGAATAATTAAATGGAGAGAAGCTTACTTCCAAGGTGTTTTTGCGAAATCTTTCGTAAATCTTTAGTAATTAAAAAAAGAGAAAGAGTAAGAAATAGAGTTTATGTAAGAAGAATGAAGATAGAGATGTTTTCAACTAAAGAAGCTTAATACAAGCTACAGAAATAATGAGATATGTACATATTTAAGAATCTATATCAACGATCTATATCAAAGATTTTTCCATCTCAATGGATTGTGGGACTTTTCAAGTCAACGGCCTTTAAACTAAAGAATCTACTATTCAGTGAATGTAATTAAATTAGCATTTATGACACTATGAACTTATGAAAACTGTAATACGCGAAAGCAGACCCTTATAAAGTGAAAATGTCTTCAATAAAAGAGTGCTGCTCTTTAATAAAATTTCTTTAATGAAAGAATTTATGGGGCTAGTCCATCGGAGAAGATATTGGCCTCGGAAATGAGCTTCCCGTTACTGATTTATTTCACTGATACTTGAGCTGAAATCTTCCCGATAATTGACATCTTAAATAAATGTAAAATTCACGCGATAGGAATTCTTTTAAAGAATAATTTTTTTCCTAAAAAGAATCGGATTTTACTCGGTAAGACGCCCTGAAGTTCTTCAGCCTACAATCCGACGTGCCGAGAAGCAACTCGAGTGGTTCGTGAAGCGGCTTATCTTATCTTGGGTGAAAGGCATGGATGTGAATGGAAGTGAGAATGGGGTGCGAAGACACCGTCGTGATCGATAACTGATCGCCAATTATAATTTATGTGTATACACTTCTCAACAGAATTAGATATGGCGATAATGAGGAAATATAAATTTATATAATTTTTTGCAAAAAATAATTGTAAAGGGATTTGCGAAACAGTATTTTAAAGATTAAAAATTCTACTTTCAAATCTTATCAAACTTTTTTCTCGACGACGCTCCAAGTGACGCCATCTTTAAGTCGTGTAAAATTTACAAGATTCTAATATTGAAATTATGTATGAAGTTAAACAAAAATTATTTTAAACTTTGCTTGAGATTTTTTTAAAGTTTCAAGTTTTTTTTGAATATTTAATTTTAAAAATGAAGTGACCCTTTAATTTTGTCGACAAGTGTGTCTATAATATATAAAATAATATATAAAATATACGATACTCTGATTCCCTACTCAAGAGAATAAAGAAACAAAAACTTAAAACTATTTATAGAAAATAAAACAAATTAAAACTAAAACTTAAAACTAATTAGAAAATAAAACAAATTAGAAAATTAGTTGAAATATTAAATTTGTTAAATTTGTTAAATCGATATTTTAAATATATTTTCTCCTATATTACATATTCTCTCTTTTTTGTTTCAGGCCAAACAACGTGCCTCCGTAAAATGGCTCCTGTCGAAGGCATACAACAATCGAGTGCCAGAAAAACTCCGCGACCCCTATTATCGCGATCATGAGGTAAGCTTTGGTTTAACGATGTTTTGTTAACAAATTCATCTTTTGCATTTAACATTTCCAAAAGTTTCACAAACATGCACCTTTTCTAATATTAATAAAGTTTCACATTATGTGTATGTTGCATAATTACAAATTGAAAATAACTTTTGAATTAATAAATTCGCAATGGAGAATTGTAAAAAGTTTATAGTATATATTTACAATTTTAAGAGACTTTTCTTAGTTTTCTAGTAATGCATATCTATGAGAAAATGGATTTTTCCTTACTGGGGAAGAAAGATTTATTTCTTTTACAGACGTGTTTTACTATGGCTTTTTACGATTTTTTTTACGATTACTATTGCGATAGCTTCCTTTCGTGCCATGAATCAATGAATTTTTTTCTCGCGAAAAGTCGTCGGCTTCGCAGGCTTCGTTAGAAGAATAGTCCTGAAGAACTCTTCTTTATAGCACACGTCATTATTTCGCGACGGAGAAAACGGATCTCCTTCGTCGTAAAAGGCGGTACTGCAAAATTATCGAACTATCTATGCAGCTAGAAATGCTAATAATGCTTTTGCGAGCACAATATCGTGCCGAACTCCAATGAGAGCGAACGAAAGTCGTGTTACAAATTACGTTGCCAATAGCTTTACGCTACTCCTGAAACCTACGGAGAAAATGTAGTCTTCCACGACTGAAGTTCTGAGAAACTTCACGGAAACTGAACTTTGTACTTCTCATCCTCGCGAGGATAATGTCTAACAATGTCTCTTTATACGAAACGTATTTGGGGAAATTTGGTCGAAAGAGAATCTGATTTATAGAATGGCTGTTTAACTATTATGTATTTCCTACAAACTTGTAAATAGCTTTTAAAACATTCGAAACAAACGTCCACGAGGAACAAATGATAAAATTACATGATATGTTAACTCTCAACCGAATCGCGTCGAGATTCTCTTAGGATCTGCTCTTTGAAGATATAGGTCGACGCGACGTAAGGGAGCTTGAATATCCTCGTGGAGCAAATGTCGGGACGACTTGTAAAAAATGCTTTCCTTTTCCGCGAAATATACATGTGAGAGTTACGTCAAAGCACTTTCTATTAGAAATACATACGTTTCTTTGGTAGATACGGAAGTTATAGGATATTCAAACGCGGAATTTTTTGTTTTTAACTATTATTACGCAAGAATTATATTTTTATATTCCTTTATAATCCTTTATATTCTTTTATATTCTTTTATATTCTTTTATATTCTCTCTTTCCTGGGTATTCTAACAAAAGATCAGATGTACTTTTGCCATGTAAGAAAGCTAAGATATTTTTGTAATGTTCGAGAGAAAAACCATCTTTTCTCAAAACCAAAGTTTTAAAAATATTTTCGTACTTTGAAGATATGCGATCTTTATGTAAAGAATATTGCAAGTTAAATCTCTTCGTAATCATAAAAATGCTTTTCGCGGAAACGTGCGTGTTCGTAAAATGAGGAAGCTTAAATATTCTCATGAAATAAAGACGAGGAAGGCACTCAGGTACACGCCTGAACTTACACAGCTACAGTTTAAGGATCATAAATATTAAACGTCTTAGAAAGGAAACTAAAATAAACTGCAATGTAACTCCTTTTGCACAGAGATGACTAACGATCGCCGACAATATTTTTACTTCGTATTTGTTTCTTCTTCTCTTCTTTGCACACGGTAATATAATTATATATTTATTAGACCGAAGATGCCAGGAATCCTGGTGGTTACTATCTTTCAATTATCTCTGCTTCGCGTATTTTTTTATCGTCCGCCCAGCAACTTCGCACAAAAACTTTTACAGATCCTCCTTTCGATATTTCGCCCACATTGCAGTCTTCCGCGCAAGACTGCACGAAGCGAACATTCCTCACTTCAACGTTACTCTATTAATTGCGGTTGCTCGCTTAATCTGACAGAATCTCTGTTAAAGTAATATTTTACAAAATATTATTTAAATGTGAACCTAGTTTTGGAGTTGTGTGATCTTTAAAATTAATTAAATTAAATTTGACCAAGTAAGCTTCAGTAAAGAAGATATTTTCTTTCTTCAAGAAGAAAATTAAATTCTATTTTATTACTTATCTTCTTTTATCTATCTTATTCTACTATCTGTGTATTATGCTTTTACCTATCTGTCTTATTCTATTATCTATCTATTTTAAGATAAATTCCCATATTTGTATGTACATTATTTTATCGATTACGCGCGCGCGCGCGAATCTACATATTAAAAAGAGATAAAAAATATGAAATAAACAACATGATATGAAGATAACAGGTTCAGAATTTTGTAAGTAAAATTTCAATTTGCTTCATTCTTTGTTTTTCGTTATTCGTTCTTCTTTCTTTGTTCTTCGATCTCCGATCTTCATTCTTCTTTCTTCGTTTTTCGTTTTTTTTTTACTTTGCTGATCAATTTGCTTTTTGGAGAAGTCTTCGTAGTGGATTCAAAGTATCCGATTTTGTCGGCTACCTCGAATACTGGATACTACTCGAAATGAAGCTCCCGCATCCTTCAGCACGATCAACCATAAAGTCGTCGCAAAAAGACGAGCAAAACGTCATTGTGAAGGCAAGGTCGCTCTTCCCCTCCGTTTACTTCGAATTCAATCATCTGTGGCACTTTCACTGCGCTAAGTTCTTTAGACGGAAAAATTTTTCGTGTAATTTATCATCTTAAATGTTGTTTAATCATTCGAAGCGTTAATCACAAAATTATTAGCGCGTAAAAAATTTATAGAATAAAAATCGTATATAAAATGCCGAAATATTTTGCATATTCGTCGACTGAAACTTACGTCTTAAAAGTCTTTAAAATATCTCAAGATTTACAAGTTAGCAGGATAATATTTTAAATAGTTTTAATCAATCGTGCAATTATTTGAACGTACAGATGTAATTATTCTGGATTTTAGTCGTGTAATTTACATGTTATTTACATGTCATTTTAGAGATAAATTTTAATATTTACAGGAACAAGAACATCTGAAACCGCAGATCGTTCAGGCACTTTCCAATGCGGAGCTCTACTGCCTTGCGCTTGCCAACATATACTCGGATCCTAACTATCACAATCAGAATCACTACGGGATCCTGCAAGCCCTGGCCAGGAAAGGCGTCTACGTCGCGGAGCAGAACAATACTCAGCTCACCGAAACGATCCTCATTCAAAATTCACCACTCAAGATGGTAAGCTTGCCAGAGCACAGGTAATGTGCACACAGTCATGTTTCTTCAAGACATTTGAACATCTTGAGTGTCGAGAAGTGGCAATCTGAAATTGTTGGAAGATATTAGTATAATTAGTTCTTATGATATCTTCAGAAGCTATACACCTGTTATATAAAAATTTTATTAAAACAAATTTCTAAGCATGAAAATATTTTAATCAATGCTCGAATAATGTCGTTACAGTCTGCGCATATGGCTGTGATAGAAGGCCTGATGGTCTTATACGCGAAGGAGGTGGTGACGGGGGACCGGGTGGTCTCGGCGATACGACGGTTCGATCCCCAGGCCGGAGTGGACGTGCCGTCGGATCATGAGAAGGGTCTCTTGCTCTGGATTAATCACGCGTCGCACGCGTTAATCGCCAAGATTCAGAGCGAAGAGGGTGGCGGCGACAAGACGCGGCTGCCCGAGTTACCCGCCGCCAAGGATTTTCAGTCCCTGTGTGACGGTGTCGGCCTGGCGGCCGTCATCGCTTTCTACTGTCCCGGTGAGCTCAACTGGATGGAGATCAGGGTGTCGAAAAGACCCTCGGTAGCGGACGCGCTGCACAATCTCTCCCTGGTGCACGCGTTCTGTGTCAAATGTCTACCCTATTCGATTTTCCACATGCAGCCCGAGGACGTCACGTACATGAGAGGGTATGTTAATTAAATTTGAAATTGTATTCGTATCGCGCGGGGATATTTTACAAATTTTTTATAATATATTACGCTATTCTTGAAAAAGAAAATTATCAACTATGCCTTCAATTTTAATTATCCTTGTCATTTTCAGATCGATGAAGCAAAATCTGGTGGTCTTTTTGGCTGACATGTACAACGTCTTGGAGATTCATCCGGCGAAATGCGTGCGCTATCCTGGTGAGGAACGAGCGATGCAATACCTAGATGGTACGTAGACGTTTTTCGACCTGAAATGAGACTGTCTATTAGAAGCAGATCTGCGCGACAATATGTGACACTCGAGCTATATTTCGATGAGAGCGAGAGGGAAGAGAGAGAAGGAGAGAGAAAGGAGTCGTGAAAATTGGTGGTGGATAAATGTGATTGGTGGAGGCTGCTGTACACTGGACTTTTATATATATACCCGTTCTATCATTTGTTTTATTATACTTTTCTCCATATATAAAATTCCACTATTATTGCAGGCAACGTACATATGTCGAGCATTATGTATAATTTCATCCTAAATTATATATAAATCAGTTGAATTAGTTCAATATATTGTGAAATAATTCAAATAAATCATCAGTACAATGAGGAATGTTGCCTGCAATTGTAATGGTATCACGCTTTTTATCAGTGTCAATACACACACTCGATATCCCAGCCTTTTGATCCGGAATTCCTCCCCGAGAGCAGCGACTAATTGTATTATTTCCATTCGATACGAATTGGTCTTTTTGCGAGTGCGAACAACAATGAGATCGCCGCTGCAACGGGCAAAGAGATATGATATACCAAGCCAAACTACGAACTTACTACCTCCACACGCAGCACTTAATCTACAACTGTAATATTTCCATATATTTCTATGGCGTAACCTCTTCTTGACGCTTGACACGACAACGCTATCCTCGCCTTCTTCTTTCGTCAACTTCCGGTTGCCCATGAACCACATGATACGGCGCGGCGACGGGTGCAGCCTGCCCGCGCAATAGTCATGGCGTAGCTCATAAGAGAAGTCTGCCACAGTCTATAGCTCCGATACCTGATCTGAGAAGCAACCTCTCCGTATCCGCGCCAGGTTTCACAGGTATCCACACGTTACCAAAGAATCAATCTCATGTCTACTAGGTGGTCGTCTACCTCGCGTTTCCGTGGACTGACATCGCCGTTTTTTTAGAGTGTCTCGAAGGGATCAGCGATTTTACGGTCGTCTTATCATTCATATAGGTGTGCTAGGTCACCCACATTTAGTGCGACGCACACTTATCCAGTTATAGCTGATGTATATAATAAAATGTAATATTTACTATAATTGTTGCTAGTATCAAGCTTAATTAAGATCTATTCTAGAATTTAATAGCAATTTTTAACTTTCATCAATGTTTTAATATGATCAACATCACGTAGATATAAAAGTGTGCATATAATGAAAATTTTTATTTTTTATATTATTTTGAAAAAAAAATTATTATTGAGAGATCAAGCTACTATGTCGCTAAAGTTCTGACGCGAAATTCTTTCTGGAACAAGAGAAAGAACGTCGTTTTACCGGTAACTCGTACGTGCGTTTTACATTAAAAACTAAAGAGTAAACGTGATCCCGTTGGATTAATCTCTTAGTGAAGAGGAGCTGCACTGCTTGTTACTAATCACATATTGTTTGCATTTCATCCGATCACTATCGTGAGAGCTTAGAGCGATATATATATTCCCCCGGGAACAGACCTGCATGTGAGTCGCATACTTTTGCGACACGATGATTGGCTGCCTATCGCTTGCATTGGATCATTGGCTTCGTCTTACGTTTCTTTTGCATGAGATTTGAGTCGTGTGCGCTGCTACCAGTCACTGTCAACGAGAAAGATGAGAACTTCGTCGTCGTTCATTAAGGTCCACTCCATGTTTAGTTTGTACGATTACGTTGCGACGTTGTATTCGTATTATTTATGATGTCATTTGGTTTATGGTTTATCATGTACTGAGCTGTTTGTTTCACGTTATGTTCATTTTCAGATTTGTCTGACACTCTACGACAAAAACTAGAGATTAGAATATTAGTTTGTAGCGTGACTCGATATATATCTTCGTACGGTATTTCCTCTCAAAATGTATGACGTAGACTTTTCCGTTAACACTTTGATCTTTGAAATTTGCACAAATTGAAATTCTCATATGTTATCGTTCCATCGACTTCCTTGCATATTCTCACATTGACTTCACTTCGCTAGTACAAAACAATTCACATGGGAATTTCACATTGTGCCCTTAAATAATCTGTTGCGTAAGCTTTATTTAATGTAAAATGTAAATTTATTATTTGTTGAGCATCTTACAGTTCCTTCTTAAATATAGTTTGAGTGATGAATGAACTTCCTTATCCAATTAAATAAAAATGTAGACAAGCGATCGATTCATCGTCAAATTATCTTTCCAGTTACGAAGGCGGCTTCAACCAACACTGTGAAAAAGTCGCAATCTTTGCAACAAACTGCCGAGAGTCACCCGTATGATGACAGGTGCGTTATCAGTTTTGATATTCCAAGTATATTCCAAGACAAAAAATATGCCTGCAAACTTATAGAATGTGTTAATAATATAGAACTTGCAAATGTAATTAGAACTTATAAAAATAAATTTATATAATTAGTAGAAAATCAAGTAATCAGTAGAAATCAAGTTTAATTTCTCTTACAGGCGCGCAGGTAGCGAGGAGAGTTTTGTAGTGCATCGTGGCAAAGGTATTCCCACGCTGAGCTCCGTAGCCGATGAGAAGTCCGCATCCAGAGCTGAAGCCGCTGGTCGGCCGAGCAACTGGGAGGATCAACGACGGAGTTCCTATGCCGGACGTCGGTCCAGACGGAACAGCATCACAGACGATTCTCAGTTGACCATCGAGAACTTCGGCGGGTCTCAGGTACGTGGTTGCGCAGAACGACGTGTTATTTCATTCGTCGTCGCACGAGGAAGACTTAGCGCGAGAGGATTGTCTCGACAAGCGGTATGATCGAGTGATTTCTTTTATCCAGGATAATTTACACAATTTTGGTAGAAATCCGGATAAAGAGCTAGGCACGCACACCGGCAAACGCAACACCACCGAACCGACGTTGCCCGCGCGATCCAGCGTCCAGGATGTGTACGGTAGCGGCGTGCAGCATATAATCGCGGACAACGGTTACGGCGAGGAGCCGACGAGGCTGCGACGACAGGCGTCCAACAGCAGTCTGGATAACGTCGCTCTCCGGCAAATCTTACATTCCAGCGCAGAGAATGACAGCGGTGTGGACGGCGGCGGTGGTGGTGATGTTCCCACGAAGTTCGCCAGTTTCGCGAATCTGAGTAGGCAGAGCTCGGAAAAGGGGATCAATTTCACATACACGGAACAGGACGACGCTAAATCGAACAGGAAACACGGCCAAAGTAATGGAAATGGAAATAGTGAGAAGAAAACGACATTTGCCACTCTGCCAAACACAACTACGTGGCAACAGCAGAGCAATCAGCAGTCGCAGCAGATGGAGCAACATTCTATTGGTAAGCTATTAAAGTGAGAATAAAACTCGTTTGAAAATTTTCAAGCTGATTACAAAAAAGTTAGTGACAATGCACAAAGCTGAGTTTGCGGCATCCAAGAATGAGTTATTTAATTCTATTCGTATCCTATTTTGGAATTATTGAAAATACTCTGTCGTGTTAGATGAAAACGGCGGTAATACCATAATGGCCTCGCAGCTGAATAATATACGACTGAAGCTAGAAGAGAAGCGACGGCATATAGAGAACGAGAAGCGAAGGATGGAAGTTGTTATGTCGAAGCAACGGCAAAAAGTGGGAAAGGCTGCCTTCCTGCAAGCGGTCACGAAGGTAAAAAACACATGGGATTACTCCAAACATAATTTAGGAAAACTGCATAATACACTTGACCTACTTGAACATCATTTATCATCAATTCTACGTATCAGTTCTACATATACATCATTGTTATAATCAGAACTTCAGTGGTTTGTTCTTTTGATAAAAGAAAAAGATTCAGAATAACACGGGTAATATAATTTGGTACGAGTGTTGTGAATTTCATCGAGACGCAACGTTTAAGGTCTGCCATGCTGTGTGACAGCTACTTTTCGAATCTAGGCACGGGTGTTTAGTATAGAGCAATGTAAAGAGTGTACTATATCTCAGAAAGTACAAAGTTTCTTTTTCTTCCACCTTCTATTTATGTTTTTCATATCATATCTTTCTGATGATGTAATTACATTCCGATCGTTTAGTATTGCTTGTACATATATATATATATGAAAGTATCAGTTGAATTTGTAGTAATCGCAAAGTACATGGATGTAAAATATATGATTGCTCAATTTCAGGCAATAATCGAATTTTGTTTGTAACTCATCTATTTATCTTATTTTATCTAGATATATTCGTGTAGATCATCGTTTTGATCGCTTTGGTTGTACATAGTAGGACCTTATCTCTTCTTTGTTTGCGCCTTAAATAATCTCGGTTGCCATGTTGTCTTAACACTATTCTCTTTCTGACATTTCAGCTATACTTGATGGTAAGCGCATGCTGACGCACTAAATTTTTGCATTGTAACAGGATTGAACATTTCTATTTAAACCACGTTTCTGTTCAAACAGAAATTATCAGTTTGTTAAATGTAATCTTTATTTAGTACTTGTTATGTTCTTTGTTGAAAACGATATCAATATCTTGGAACTCGAGCAATTAATATCATTCAGTTATTTCAGTTGTGCATGGATAAACTTTTTTTTCTTTAATATTGCAATAATTAAACCGGGATTAATATGAGTTTATCTTTCATTTCTTCTTCTCGTTTTAGTTCCAAAGTATTGATAGAGGTGTGTGAATGCATTGAGTTTTAAACAACGTTCGAGAAAGGTAGATAGATTCATCAAGCACTGCATGTTGTTTTACGAACATATTTTCCACGAAAGAGAGTAGTGAGTTTTATACACGTATAAAATAATAAAAAAAATTCTAAGTCGAAACATTTTAAATGTAATATACTAGTCAAAGTACTACTCGCGTGTAACTATCGTATCTCATGATTCTTTTATAGTATCAATGCTATAGTAATGTATTACATATGTAAAACTTTATGTACTAATATTTAGAAGCGAGATATATATATTATATATATATTTAATTTTAATTATATATATCCACGCGCACATAGACATGATTAATTTGTTTTACATTTACAATTCCGAACGAGATAGTGTGAATACTGCGTGCTCGTAGTTTAAATCAATTGTTGTTCAATTAAGTATGATTTGCGAGCCACTCTGGATGGGCTTTGGCACTTAACGCGCTTGAGTGTAACGTGACCTTTGACCGCGGGAAGACACTCGGCACCGTGGTGTTTGGTGGTGATTTGGTGGCGGACTCTGAGTACTTAACAAGGCACGCTGGTTGGGCTGGTTGCAGGGTAAGGTTAAATCTCCTTCTTCGTCAACGTCCGGGGGGGACAGTCCGGCCGAGACAGTCGGTCCCCCCACTCCTGTAACCTCCGGATCTTCCGGGGCGACCCCGACGAGCGTTTCCGAGGCGTCCTCTGTACCCCAACAACCCCTTCAAGAAAAACCACAGAGACCCTTCTCGCTCAAGGTACGATATCACCAGCAAGTGTTTCACGTAGGCGAGAGAAACTCCGTGATAATCTTATCTTTAATATTTTCTAGAAGATTATTTATATTACGCGTGCTTATGTGAATGGCTTTCGAACGTCGATTATACGTCCATTTTCTTTCGTCCCTGCTGTGCGGATGTAGCGAAAATGCACAGTAAGGAAATGATTATCTTCCCTCTCGATGTTCTAGCAATTACGAGACTAAACGGGCGTGACAATGCTACGAAATGTACAGCCGCTTTTGTATACCCACCCTTTCCGTAGAAATTACTTTCGATAACGGATCATTATTTTGCTTCTTGACGCTTCTTTTACATTATAGAGGAAAACGAAACCTTGCCTCAGGATGACTACGATAGCTGTATTTTATAATGACGTCAGTGCAGACCCACTTGAGCATTCGTTAATGCAGTGCTCTTGGCAATACTAAACACTCCCTGGAAAATAGTAGCACTGTATTTACTTGCATTTATATATATATCTATGTCGGGTGACGGCTACTCAGATATTAATTCAATATTTAATACAATTTTTCTTCTCCACTAACAGCACAAATTTTACGTTTTTATATGTACATATATCTCTCTAATGGTTATCTAATTAGCTGTACCACGAAAATTTAATTTAAGTTTCCGCTTTCTAATTACGCTGCTACTTATGACTGTTGCGGCGAGTCATTTAAATTCGATACCCATAATTACTGTGCACTTTGAATTAAAGCGCCGAGAACTTGGAGAAATACGAGAAGCCTCGATATTATTCATAGTTACATAAGATATTGATCAAACAAACGGATAAATGTTGCATGTATAGATAGTGTCACCAAGTTTCCGGACCATAAGTGGATCAAGAATTTGTCCGTGGATCATCAATTATTACGAATGTAATAATTGACGAATTAAATCTACCATCATGTTTTATTCGTGCTTACTTCGGGTAAATATTCGTGTAGCGTCATAAATAACGTCACATAAAAACGCAAGTGCAGACCCCAGTGATACACGGTTAATAGATTTGTACGTCTGTTTTACTTATTTTAATTTTGTAGATTTCTTTTTTTATTCTCATGCGAAATATACCATGTATCAATAAGTGTACATGCACACTTTAAACAATTATATAATTACAAAGAAGGCCGAGATTTATCATAATTGTTTTATAATATGATTAGTAGTTCTACATTTAAAAAACAAAACGCCAAACAGAATCGATCGTTTTACCTATACTGCAGTATTACACACAAGTACGTATTCGTAGCACCGTAATATCTTTCTGAGGCATTCCATTTCTCTGATAATGAATATAGGAAATTAGTGAGGATGTGCGGGACGTCGAGCACAAGTGGTTGGAGCACGACGGTAATGCGCCATTCATCGAGACCAGACGCACTCCAGACATCGAGAATATGGATCCCGAACAGTATCGTCAATCCATATCGCAGTTAGTACTCGCTTTCATGCCTAAAATTACAATGGAATTACGAAGAGTATCATGATGCGAAATACTGTCTGTTGTAGAATGAACAGTAGCCTGAGCGAGATTCAAGCGGACATACAGCGTTTGGCGAACCAGCAGAATCAGATTCAGCAGCAGCATCTGATGTCGCAGCATCAGAAGCAGATGCAGCAACAGCTTCAGCAGTTGCAGAGTCTCAGTCACCAGCACATGCAAGTGCGTATGTCGGAAACACAATCCCGCATCGCGTCATGTTATCATTCTTCTCAAACTTTTACCTTACAGAGTTACGCAATGCCACCGATGAATCCGTTAACGCCCAGACTGCAAGATCCACAGCAGTCGCAGTTCTACTTGCACGATCAGCCGCAAGTGCAGAGGAGAATGTGGGGCCAGCCGGCACCCGCCCAGAGTCTGGCCAATGAAATGGCCGCGGTGGGCTACCAGCAGTCTATGGATTCGCGATTTAGCCCTCAACCTGCCGGTACATAATATTAGATTAATTTTGAATAAATAAATAATTACAAGAATAGGTAACTTATAATACAAACAACAAACTCCACTGTCAATTTAATACTAATAAAAAAAGTTCGTACATTAATGTAAATTAATACATAAATTGATAATATCTTGTGATCACATAATATACATATGATATTGAAAATTTTTTGGAAGCTGCACGAATCTTAAAATAATTTTTTTTTACCAGTTACAGCTTGCCTGCGGAATTTGCTTTTAGAGATTGAAAATTGGCGGCTGTAATTTGTCCTCTTTTAATTTTAATATACGTACGCTTTAGTAGATTATTTCTGAATGTCTTTCCTTAGCTTATCAGCAGGACATGCGCATGTATGCGGACCCTACGAGGACCTGGGCCGCGCCGCACCCGACGCAAAAGGGATTTGTTTTGCACGACACTCAGGAACCAAGGTACCTCAACGGGGATCATAGTCTGTGTAATAATCAAATGAGCCACCCCGGTCCGACCAGCGTCTTTCCAACGTCTTCGTCGCTTTTCAACCAAACACAAGCCACATCTGCTAGTCCACAACATCGTAACGCCGTAAGTGTTCCCGTCATTTTATTTTTGCCTCGATCTTTCTCGCGTTCCTTTGCGCACTTATTGATGAAATCGATCAAAGTCGGCGAGGATTATATATTTCTATACGCTGTCGTCTTATCGCACTCACACTCTCGTCACAATTCTATTTATATTTATACTAAACAGCTTTTCTGCATACAATGCACGCACGCACGTGACTGCATCAATTTATTACGAAAGACAGAAAGACGGGCGAGACTGTATGCTGCACCCAGCACCGATTATTGTGTGAGTGAAAAGTTATAGCTAAACGTTCGCGATGCGTGTGCTGTTCATCAACTCGATTTGGTCACTTCAATACGAAGGATCGGCCCGAACGCGTACGTATGTGCATGGGAACCAGTTGGTGATGTAATGCACGCTTATAGACGCTTGTTCTTGACACCCAACATGGCAGACACTACCCACACTGGCAGTCTTAGCGCTTAGACGATCGCGTCTCGGATTTATTTACACCTCTAGTCTCCTTGAAGTGATTTGTAAATTTAAATAACATGTACTTCCTCGACTCGACCGTTGCAACTTCGCGTGATTATTTCACTAAGGTTTGCCTTGGCTGATTTACCTTACTTTTATGCGTTTGCGTCTCACTTTTGACGGATACGCGGAAGAAAACGATCGTCGAATTATGCGAGAAAATAATGTTTCGACAACGGTGCCGTGATAGTGTTTTGTAAATATTATTTTAGATCTGTGCCTCAAATACGAATTTAATCACTATAAGTCTTGTGTATTTTGCATTATACACGCTCTGTGTTGTTAAATATAACTGGATCTTTTGTCATCTATTTTTTAAAATTCTATACAATTTGTGCGTGAGAAAATATTTGTTCAGACATTAAATTAATAAAATATATATTTACCTTGTTTTCTTATATGATTATATTTTGCTATCTTAGGTTCATCGAATAAGTCAGTTAATTAGCGAAAGTCCCGAACCTAAGAGATCAGCCGTACATCACATCCCGATCTCATGTGAAAGCCCAACGGAGAAGAGGCAAGTTACAACTTTGCACACTCCGGTTCCAGCTCCGCCCGCCGATGACATGAAGCCCCAAAATATATCTTTTATCGGTAATTGAGTTTTGTTATATATATTTTTTTTTTTAATTACTATTTTATATTAATGTAAGAGAAGCTATAAAGATCTTCTTTCTTAAACCTTTTTTTTATTTCGAAGGCAACGATGACGATATCGCACAGGGTATTCGCGGTTTGAACATCACGTCGGGTAGTCGCACGTACAGAATACCATCGCCAACTAGACCCACGATATCGCAGAATTCTTTCCAACCTCACCCGTCGTTGAGAGAGACGATTTCGTCGCGTTCAGCCACTCCGGATGTCACACCTCTCGATCCTACGGACACGAATGAGAAAGGATTCTACATCTCCTTCGATAATGACGCTCCCAAGAAACCGAAACCAACCCTCAGAGTGAAAAGAGCGTCTCCTAAAAAGGTGAGCTCATTTTTTGTTATAAACGAATCTCCATACTCTTAATTTTACTCTTAACTATCTTTCCCTCTTGCTCTCTCTATATCTATTTCATATTGTTTGTTTCGAATTGAATTTTGCAATATATATATAGTATTTCTTAAAAAGGAAACAATCGATTATTTTAAACAAATGATATTAAGAATAAGACCGATGATATTAAACAAATATAAATATGAAAGAAAGCCCCTATCGGTCACGGCGGATCTTGGTGCCTAATAATAATTATTTTGTGAATATTCCTGCTCATGCGAACTGCGCGCCGCATATTCGTCGATCTTGAAACACAATCCTTACATGAAGCCGGAATAATTAATTCACATATTAAATTGACGAGCAATTTATTTTTTATAGATGCTCACTAGCATCTATAAGATCCACCCATCCCCCCATTCCCCGAAAAAACTGTAAAGAACTTGTTGCAAAAAATAACACCTCAACCAGGATTCGAACCTGGATTTCCCAACAATCGATTATTTCTTTAGGAACGAAGCGTATCGTCCTACATCGAGCACGAGGACTTCACAATGCGCCCGGAATCGCCTCCTACTAGTTCGGTAGAGAGACAGAAACAAATGGAAGCTCAGCGGGAATTAGAGCGGGAAAGATTGCGGCAAGCCGACGAGAGGGAACAACAAAGGCAAGAAATGAGGGACAGGGAACTCAAACGGGAAATAGAGAGGGAACGGCAAAGGGAGAAACAGCGAGACAGCAGCACAGAAGGCCGACACGCTTCCGGAGTTGGTTTGGTCATTGGGAACCAACTCGCGAATCCCGATCCGGTATATATTAATATTGACCCTTCAAACAATAGTAATAAATTCTATACGTTATACATCCTTCGTTTTTAGCTTGTAAAACTTTAATGTATAGATGTTCTAATCGAATTTCTTCACAGAATTCTATGGACGAAATGGAGAAGAAGAAGGAGAGGATAATGCTGATGTCGATGCAAAGAAGGCAGAGACAGGAGGAAATGAAAGAAAGAAAGGAAGTCGAGGCCCAAGCACGTAGGGAACAAGATAAATTGAAGGCGGAAGAAAGAGCTCGCAAGAAAGAGGAGGAACGACAACGACGAGCCGCTATTTTGGAGCACCATAAGGTGAAGAAAGCGATAGAGGAAGCAGAGAGAGAAGTGAGTGAAATTTCTAATAACATTATTAAACGGACTAAAAAATAAATTTATAACGTGAATATTTTCACATCGCTTTAGGGTAAGGTAATTGATAAGGAGCTTCTGAATGCAATAAATCCAGCAAAATTACGTAACAAGACTGCAACCGCTCGACCGCGGCCCAAAACAATTCACGGAGACGCTGGCGCAGTGTTGGATTCCGGGGCTCTTACACCTAGTCGCGGGAAGAAGGGTTCTTCTTCCAACTTAAGTACAGGTGAGATTGCCGTTAAATCGCACTTGCAGAAAATGAATAATCTGTTGCAACGATCGATGCTTCTTGGGAATTAAATATATTGACTAGAAGTTGAAGAAGATAAGATTTGATATATTGATAAAATTTAAGAAAAAAGAAAAGTAGATAAAAATATGAGAAAAGGATATAAATATATTCTCCTGTCAGACAGGAAAGTTAATCTCCATCTCCGATTTAATCACCAAGAAGATGAATCGTTTTGCAAGTTGTGTCGCAAGTGCATTTCCCTGTTATAATACTCTAATAGCAACAGTCTCCTCGATGTTGTAATTTGCATATTTTCGTAATTTGCATTCATTTATTGCATGGCGAAGATTTTTATGATCAGAGCCGTTTTCTCTTAGCAATGTTACTCTTGCTGTATTAATTATTCTTTTTTTTTCCCGTTGTAATTGGTTTCTTTTATGAATTTTCACCCCGACCACATGCTCACGAGCTCTAGATTTTCTCGTCTATGCTAGTTTATCGCCGCGTCAACGGCTATCATAGATCGCTCGACGAGCCCGCAATCGCGATGTCGACGCCAAACTAGAATAGTACAGAAAATACCGAGCCGATTGTTTTGCACTAACACACTTACTGTAGCGTCGCTGACCTCTCCGACGATGAGGCGAGACTACTACCGAGGCTCGCAGGATAGCCTTACTGCTCATCTCGATGACCGACGTTGTTCCGGCCCTCTTTATCGGGGCGGCAGTCTCAGGGGTATGCACCACACACACTCTCTCACCGCGTTTATACAGTACACACTTGCAAGTTCTTTTCTTTTATTTAAAATTTCTGGATACGGAAATATCTGCGCAGTAAGTTATGGTCCAATTAATTTTTTGTACACGGCAAAGGAAAGAAAATATAATGGTATTATATAATACTTTGTGAATCAAAACTTGAAACAAGATATTGCAATAAGTATTGTATGTCAAGAAAATTGACAGATGCTAATTCGAATTTAACAATGACAATGGTATTTGATTTTCTAAAGACAAGAATCTTCTTTACAGAAGAGAAGTAAATTCTGAGGAACGAATGTATAACTGATAAAATGAAATATCTATGTAGTTCACAGTCTGTTTTTTTTTTCACAACTACGTGTTCATTTTACTGCACTTCTTTCCGTTTTTCAACTTGGCATGTCGTATACCTTGTTTTTCGATATCTGTAACTCGATGTATAATGCATATAGCAAGCGGCTGAAAATTACTTGAGATATATTTATATATTTATAAGTAGTATAAAAACCTGCAGTGAATTGAAATCGATTGTAATAGAAATACCCCGTTTTTTTAGTATCTTCCGTAGATTCGCCCGATGACGGTAGGGGTTCCTCGCCTTGCCGCAGCGTGAATCAGCTCGGTCGCCGCGGCTCCTACAAGACGTCCAGAGGTGGGTTTCGATTGCTTAGAGTTTAACGCGGGAATGCCGCAGGCTCTGTACGATTGTTCGTTTCTTAAACGTTTGGCTTGACGAAAGTAGACTCATTGCAGGATGTATCACACACTGGTATGGGCAGCTATAATCTATCAGAAACTTACGCGATGAATGTTTGAACATTTGATTAGCCTTTGATTATCCCCTACGAGCGACTGAGCAAGGTCACGACACTTTGCGGGTATGATTGTTCCCTGTTTTTTTAATTTTTTGTCTTTAAGTAGCGCCTTGTAGTGGACATCTTTCAGTTGGAACGAAACGTTGTACTGCACCAAAAACTGCACCGGCCACTTCAATTCTCGATGTACCCTCGGATATGGCTCGTAGTTAGACTTGACCCCTCTTTTTTTAAGTCCCCTAAAAGCCTTCCCTGTCCACGCCCGCTCGCTCCCTGAATGAGATGCGCACGATTGAGGCATCTCTCCCGCAACTTATTTAATCTCTCTGATCGTACATGGCGTTTTGAGTGTAACAAGGCAAACGTTGCGTTATTGCAGATGTGCAGGAGTCTCAGCAACAAGTTAGAGGCAGGCCTAAATACCAGACTTACCAAAACTTTAAGGGGAGAAAGTCTAATTCCCTGATGAATTTGTGCGGTAAGAAGCACCACAGTGACTTGGAAATACGTTCGATCTCCTATATCGTGCAACAGTCTCAATGTGTCCCGTGTATATATATTTACAATATATATATATTATCACAATGTCCCGAGATTTTTGTAGACAGAGTAGCACACATACACCCGCACTCACACGCACCTACATGTATGTAGTGGCATGGTGGCAGGCTGAAGAGCACACAGGTGGCAGTGATACTTAACTCATACACGTGCACAACGATCATATGCATTTTTCCTTTTTTTTTCTATATATGTTTGAGCAAAGTTCCCCCGACACGGCTTGACGACGAAGGATGGAGTCTTGGTTCTCTTGTGCTTCTCAAGTGACACACAATTTATGTATAATTTCTTCGGCGGCTCCGTTGAGGCGGAACTTTGTCCTGTCATTTTCTTAGGACGACTCATTTTCGCTGCTGCTGCTGCTGCTGTTGCGTAGAGGTGGCTCGATTGAAGCTTATTTGGGCTTGTTGTACAGCACTGGGTGTAGGTACAAAGTATATCTTGTCGATCGGTGTCTTTTTCCAGATTTATTCTGTTGGTGGCTGTGGTATCCATTTATAATAACCCTCCCGACTTGTACCTAGGTGTCCCGGTTTATCCTAACACCTCGCCTTGGACACCCCGCTCTGTATCCCCTCATTGTTCTTATTTCCAGGTATCGTGGCGATGAGGTATAGCAAATTCATTGCACGTAGCCGCGCGATGTGAAATCTGTGTAATCGAAACTCACTCAGTGTGGATGAACTTGCTATATGTCCCATTATTTAATGTCAATAATCGTTTGAGCGTTTTATCGCAGAACTCGTGGATTAAATCGTTGGAATTAATAGCCATCGGCGTAAATCGTCGCATTAGCGTTGATCGAGAGATTCATAGTTTTGATAATTAGTACGCTAGAAAATCATGACATATACATTAGAATCATTCTAGTGCAGTCAGCGGTTTAACGAGCTGATAGACTAAAGCGTTTACAATCTTTTTATTAGATTAGACCATAAAGTACAAATATTCTGAAAATATTTTTTTTTATAACGAGACGCAAATTACGAAACTGAACTTTCTTAAAGGCGAAGGAGGCGTTTCGCACACCTGTAACAAGTGACTAATATGTTCTTGGCGGGGTGGCTAACCATCATTAATAATAAAACCGAAAGGTTCCTGTATTCTGATTCATTATCGCTTGGGTGACAAAAGGAAAAAAATATACAGT
This sequence comes from Aphaenogaster ashmeadi, assembly GCA_003063805.1. NCBI lineage: Eukaryota > Metazoa > Arthropoda > Insecta > Hymenoptera > Formicidae > Aphaenogaster > Aphaenogaster ashmeadi. Next base: position 295,410 of record NJRQ01000232.1, on the reverse strand, counting down.
CGTTGTTATCTTTTAACGAGAATGGTAACGCATAAACGTTCGCCTCTCCGTTGAGATTTTATCTTCATATGCGGAGCGTGCGTTCGCAGGTGCAAGTAGTGATCAAGATGATATGGTGTGTCGACATACAGATTCGGACAGCGGCCTGGGCAGATCAACGCCTCCGAGACGCGCTGCCAGTCCGGGCATAGGCAGCATGAGGCACCTAACATCACCTTCGGGCCCTGGCTCGCTACCACCCGCCCTGATGACATCGAAGAAGAGGATCTACGATGACGGCAGCAGCGATATCAGCAGCACACCTAGTTCTATGATGGACTACAACGGTAAGAGGCATCAACGAGTAGATTGTTTTCGAAGGAAATATACTTGATAGTCGCTTCGATGCAAAAAGAAGCTATGAGATTAATTCATCGTTCATGTCTTCGCTGCGACAGGCCCGAGACTGTATAAACTGCCGATAGCCAAGTCGAATCGCAACATAATGCTGAATGCCGTGGAGTATTGCGTCTTCCCCGGCACGGTGAACAAGGAAGCCAAATCGAGGGTCCTAGAGGAGATCGGCCGGTCCGAGAGCAAACACTTTCTCATCCTGTTTCGGGACGCCGGCTGCCAATTCCGCGCTCTCTATTCATACTGTCCCGAGAGGGAGGAAGTAGCCAAGCTGTACGGTACTGGGCCCAAACAAGTCATCGATAATATGTTCGACAAGTTTTTTAAGTAAGCGAAGCCAAGAATCGATTTTTCATGTTCTTTCTTTTCTGCCTCAAAACTTTGATCAAATCTATATCTCTATTAGTTTTTCAATATATTACACGTTATTGATTGCCATCTCTTCTTCCTTCCCAGATACAATTCCAGCGGAAAGTGCTTTTCGCAAGTTCACACGAAGCATCTGACGGTGACCATAGATGCCTTTACGATACACAACAGCCTCTGGCAAGGTAAAAAGGTGAACTTACCGAACAAGAAGGACATACCGCTCGTCATATAGTTTTACATAAGTGGTCACACACTTAACATTACGCTACTGTGCCCTCTGTTGTTCATAGTTACTATTTTAATACAGGCCCATATTAAATTAATGCGAATACGTTGCGTTTCTTAGTCAATTTTATAAGGACAATTGATCGGTGCTGACCCCATAAAGAGATAATCACATCGGCGCGCGAGTCCCGCGTTTCTCGATCGCATGCCGCTTCCGATGGGGTGGGAAAGACCGGGGGAGCGTTGTCACCAGGGAAATGTGTTCCGTTTTTCTTTTTCTTGCGTTATCCGTTTTTCGTTGAGCGTCAGCATCAATCACTGTGTCATAAGATTACCAGTATCTACTTATAAGAATGGTTTGTTGTCAATACATCCCTAAGATACACATTTCCCTTAATTTTGCGGACTAACTCTTGTCATGTAACCGCCTTGTAATCGTGTAAACCGCTGTGTTGCGACTGCGTGGGCGTACGGCTCTCATGAATATATGTGCGAAAATTGATTCTTTTTTCTAAATTTATTTTGCGAAACGAAGCGAGAGTGAGGGAGGATGGCAACGGTGCAACTTGTGTTCTTATGCGTGCGCGCGTGCGTAATTTGCGATTCGCACAGGTCTCTTTCCAGCCTTCGCTAGGCTAGGGGTACTAAATTATTCAACGATTATTATCTAGTGCGTTTGAAACTTTTTAAAGAGTATATTAAGATATAACAACGCGAACATGTGAGGGATCATTAATTTTTAGATGTGTCTCGTGCGTTGACTTTGAACTTGTTTTTATTTTCTGTATTAAGTTGTAATATTTCTGTATAGCATGTAATGCAACCTCGCAAAATGTCCTCTCTTTTTTTTATATCGATTTCTTTTTTAATCGGGGAGAATTGTTTTTTTTTTATATATACTTGCTTGTCGTATTTTACCGACTGAGATACGCGTCGGCGGAATGCTCGACGCGGCTCAAACGGACGGGGTTGAATTAATGATTTCTCATTACTGCGTACGTTTCTCGCGGCTGTTGACGATTGTAACGCGTAGCGCGCTTCTCGCGATGGCCCCTCTCGCCCCATTTTTTTCCGCGGGGTAAGAAATCTTTGCCAACGGGGTGGCGACGGATGTGAACGACGACAGCTTATGTTGTAAATAAGTTCGTTGCGTAATTAGTTGAGCCAGATGTAAGACCAGCCTTACGATTAATCCGGGCGTGTGATGCATACGTTGTTCGCTTGTCCGTTTCTTTGCGGCAAGTGACGATCGTTCGAGCTGCAACGTTATGCGTTTCAAGCCCTGTGTAATGTAAAAAAACGCGTGTGAGGTATGCGCGTGCATTAGTTTACGCCGAAGCGGCTGTTTTAACGCGAGCGATGTGTTTCGTCGACGGATTAGGTAGTTATCATTGTGTACAGAAAGTGGATATTTGCGTAAGTATCGTTGCCTCGCGGACAAAGTCGAAGGACCGTCGGGAAGGGAAAGCTCGCGGTGCTTTCTTTTCCCTCCCGAACGCGCTTCAATCTTTATCGTTCTGTAAGAGGAAGGTGGAAGATGGACGTTGTCTCTAAACCGCGAATTTTATCGATGGAACCGCGCTTCTCCGAACGAAACGCCTCGTTAAACGACTCCGCAAAGGTTCTCCGGTCATGTTCCGCCTTCCTCAGAAACAAAGAGAAGAAAACAGTATGAAGCCTTATGTTATGAATGATGTAATTGGACTAAGTGCGTAAAGACATTTAACGAATTGACAGCCTGACTTTTCTTCAACCGTGTCTCGTCACCGTACATTGCGTTTTCCCCGTAGGATCTACCGGATCAACGCGAACACACCCCGCCGTCTCTCAGCGAAACTTCAGTCAGTCCAGAGCGAACAGAGAACGCGGCGATCCGCGTCCGCGTGTAATTTATCGGAGGAACTGTTATAATTTATTGTGCCATAAATTCGATGTTCGCTTTTCGCGTGGGACTGGCATCGGCTTCCTATCTCGCTGAACAGGCCTTTCGGTCAGATACGTTTCTTTCATTATAATGTTATTGTAGAGGTGAGAAGAAGCTAGAGATAGGTAGACTTCAAGACATTTTATACGACAATATCGGGGGTCTATCGATTTGTACGATTATTTTTCTCTCCGGTCCCAGGTCTCATCCGCGACGTCGTCGTCGCGGACGCCGCCTCCGGGATCGTTCTCCGATTATTTTGTACGATAAGTCTTCGAATCGGTGCGAACGATCGTGTCGAGTGTAGGTAGACCCTCCATATTCCGCGACACGGCGTAATGCAAACGTGCACAGGATTATTAACGATACAATTACAAATACAACGCGACATATCGAAATCCACTGTTCTCCAGCAGCTGAAACTGCGGAGGAGTAATATATGTATCTTCAATTCGCGTGGAACGTCGATGGGTCAGCATGGTCCCATCGTCCCGCGTTTCGCCGTTCGACCACGTGTAATGAGAGGGACTGAGATTAAACTCCGTCGAGATTGTAGTAACCGAGAGAAAGAGAAGTTCACTGTTCTATATCCCCGTCTGTAAATTTATCCGAGTACGATTATGATGCAGGAGAGAGAGAGTGATAAGATAGAGAATCTTAGACTCAGAAACAGTCCGACCTGACAATATCGAACGTGAGGTACGCGCCATAGAGAAAAGAAGAGAATTGGAGATCTTTGAGGTGAAGTGCAAATTGTGTGGTAAGTCCATGGTGACAATGTTTGAGAAAAGAGTGAAGAAAGAGAGAAAGAGATATATGATTGCAATTAATATATATATATATACATAGTCATTAATCTTAAGAGCCAGCGAGAATAATGGCTTGTGGAAATGGGATTGATTACAAAGTTACGACGTTAAGAGAGATCTCTCGATATTGGTCGCTTATGCTTGATATTTATATTTTTTGAAGAATAGATATTATTAGTGAGCTGGTGAAAAAAAAAGAAGACTTGGATGCGACAATTAGAACGTGGACAAAACGGGGAGGACTGAGACGGGAAGGAAGAGAGACAGGAAACCGAGGCATACACAGACACACATACACACACAATTAAATACTGCGGCACGACGTAAATTTGTAACGCCGCAGTTAAATCGCGCTTACTAATAATAAACGATTATTGTTACGTAATAATTATCGATTTTTATTGTCGCAGAAATTTCGACGTCAAAGCGAATATCAGTTCTCGAACTTCTATCCGTGTCTCTGTAAATATTATGTTTTTATATACACATAAAACGAAACGTATACCTACCTACTCGACGATATGTATATTTATTCAGTACGTCATGTAAGATTTGGGTCATAATTTACTGTTAGCATCTTCGCAGCGAATGTCATTAATAAAATTTAATAACCCATTTGTAATAGACTTTTATTCTTCGGCGGATAGGTATTATACGCGAAGGTTGATTCATCATCAGTCATACCTCGATGGCACATTCTTTGAGAGATCTGGATTTTTCTCTTGACGAGAACTTCTTCAATTTTTAATATAAAATACCTCTTAAAGTAAAGATTCTATTCGGTAAATAAGAATAAGATTTTCTTGCTTCTCTTTTCGATGTCTAATTCTCCAGAACTCTTCACTTTTTCATGTTCAATAATTTCATCTCTATTTTGGAGGAAGATAAAGTTACATTTAAAATTTTATAAAGCTGCGTCTAAAGTTTCTGAGGCACTTTGTAGAGATCTTAAGAAGAGCGTTAAAGAGGATAAGTCAGAGCGATACAGCGCGCTTTTTTTCTTGTTATATTATATATTTTATACACAACAGCGGATTTGTCATTTGTTAATTTTCCTTGTGTATATGTAATATATTACAGTTCAACAAAAGTCGTGTGCGTGTGTATGTATGAGAGAGAAGATTAGATATAAATATTCTTCGACGATCATCTCTCTGTGTGCGTGATTAAAGGACACTTCTTTTTTTTACAGGGCACTTGCATGTTTCTGCAAATCTTTCGAATAAAAAATCTACAATGTACATGTACATATCGGGCTCCAGTAGAAGTCTAACTATAAAAGTACAAAACGTTATTAAATCGCGTTATTCTCTATTCGCTAGCTCGTCGACGCGACGATCACGAATTCTCGAGATCGGATCTACGTTAACGATAATAAATAATGGCTTTTTAAATACTGATGTACAAATTGTTTGCGGCTTACGGCGAATAATTAAACTATATGGCAGTGGTCTCGCTATTTACGCGTAAAGTGTCACCGTCTGCACGCGTCACGCGTGCTTGCTTGCGTATGACGAAATTGTTCGTGCCATCGTTTGTCCGCCACGGCGAGACCGACGCGTACACGGTCTCTCTCTCCCTTTTCTTTTCTTCTATCTTCATGTTACGACGATTAGCCTAACGAAACGGTCTACGGTTTAGCATCTTTTGGCTTTGTTAAGTCTTTAAGAACTCGTCGCCTACGAATATATGGCACGTTAATCCCGGTACGATTGTTGAACCCAACACGACTCCTCCAGCAGTCTTTGGAACTAAAAGCGCTGAACGCCGAGGTAATTGTTCTTCCTCTTCGGGCTTTGCTATCATTGAACCGGGCAGGAGCTCAAGTGGATGTTGTGCAGCTCGGCCATGTCCGTCCAGTCTCGCCTTTCCCCTTTTATCATTACATTCCTGATGCACCCGTTGAAGTGGTCTCGCGTTAATAGCGAGCCTTTCTGAGCGGTTGCTGGAAACGATGAGATCATATTAATTAAGCTACTTTCTATGTTTTTTTATTCATCAGCATTATATATATATATATATATATATATATATATATATATATATATATACATATATATACATATCAATATAATTTAACGCAATATTCACCTGGTATACCGCCTATATACAACGGGCCGGAGAAGGTAGAGCTATTGAAATGATAATTGACGTTCGTGGGCAGACCGTATTTTTGGTCCAGCTCGTCCACCTTGAGCGCCAGCTCCTCGTCATTGTACACGGCCTGAATCCTATGCCACCGATTGTCGCAGATCGCGTAGTGACTGGCGAATCCCTGCTCCACATATAATGGATTATTGTCGCCCAGATCGCCCGACATGATCACCTTGCCGCTGTTGAGTTCCAGTGACAGAGAAGGCGAGCCACTGGGTGCGGTAATCGACAGCAACACTCCGGACACTTCCGACGTTCTAAACTCCAATTGAAGCTCTAGCACGCTGTCCACCTGAAAGTTGTTTCCTAAAAGAACATAAAATCGTTACTCTAAAGATTTAAAACGGAATAGAAAAGAAATTCAATGTCTTTTATATTGAAATATGGATGCAATCTTATTTTGTATTTTCTGCATCGTCAACACACACAAATTAAGATGCCATTATGTTTCGTAGCAAAATAGTCACTAAGGACCAATTTCACCAACCACGGTTAACTTACCTGGCCGGTTATTCCATTGGAATTGACCAATCGCATTTGTTAATTTTTCTTAACGATAAATGCGATTGGTTAATTCCAATGGAATAACCGACCGGTTAAGTTAACCGTGGTTGGTGAAATTGGCCCTAAGTTTTAAATTAAGAGAATAAAAATGAGATATAATTCAAATTTAAGTCGTTTCTTTCACGTCCAAGATTTAGATGTTTTCTTTAAGTTCCTTTTCTGTTTCGTTAGTAGTTTCGTGACTTACGATAAATGGCGTAAGCTTCGCCCTGGAAATATGCTCCGCTCTCGACGCTCGGGAAGCACTGACCGACGTTGAAGGCTCTGCTGGTAGAACCTACCATGTCGTAGATGTTTCCATTGATTTTCAGGCCTCTGATACATCCCTTCAGTGTTTCTAATTTAATGACCACTTGTTCCGGGAGGGGTGTTCCGCTTTCCGGGAGGCCACCGATATACATCATGGACGCGAGACCGATCCTCTTCGGTACTTTGAGGACGCGCGGTGTCTGAGTATCCACTAATAGGGTGAGCTTCCTTTCTTCGTGGCTGATGACGACGTGATGCCAATTGCCATCATTAAACGGCGTCTTGAATAGTATTTCTTTTCTCTGTTTGCTTTTCACCACCAGAAGAAGCTGCCCGTCCCTGATGAGTACCATCAGATAGTGCTTCAATCGAAGACCCGGAGTGATGAACAGCAATCCGTTAGGATAGTACGTCCTAAAATCGAATTCTATCGCATATTTCTTCTCCCAGAATTTCTTGAAGTTGAGATAGAGCTGCGTGTGACTGTGCGGCTTATCGCCGAATTTCAATGCACCCGGTTCCAACGAGTAGTAAGGCACCTTCTGACATCCCTCGGGTTGCGTGGACATCCCTCGGGATAATGACGCCGATGGTGCATAACTCGGCGTGTCTTTCCCCATACTCGGTCCAGGACGACCGATTAGAGCGTGATCGAAATTAACTGCATCGTCGAAGTGAACATTTGAATTATTGAAAATCACATCCTTGATAGCACCATACAGTGGCGTGTTAGTTGCGATCATTTTAGTATTATTAATGAGAGCCGGTAGTCCACCAAAGAAAAGTCCCCCATTCAATTCGGGAGCCTTGATCGCAATACCATTGCGTAATTTTCCTGATGTTTGATATGCGTCGTCGATTCTCAGCTCCACATCTTTTCTCTTTTTAATAACGGTGACCGAATGATATCTTCCGTCGTTGAAAGTGCTGTTCGATTGCAGAACTAGTTCGCCCTGACCAGCATTTAAGCGAACTTGTACCTGTCCGTTGAGAATGCACACGGAGTAATAGCTATTTTTGTTCGCTGTTTCCTTGAACTTATCGCTCATTCTGTCTTCGTGGCCCTCAAACGTGGAGAGAAGGAGCATAGCTGCGTCTTGCATGGTTCTGAAGGAGAAGCTAAATTCAGAATAGATCTTCCGCAGAGTAAACGCCGAGTGCTCGAGATATCCATCCCCATAAAATCCGACTATCTTCAACGGTTTATTACCACAACTGGATTCCACCCCGTAATACTGTTCGGCCATTGGGTCGTAACCCTCCTGCACTACAATATTGGCCATGCAGCCGAGGAACGACACCTGCGAGGGTAATATCAGTTTTTCGGCACGGAAGCTTGGTGGAAGCCCGCCGATGTAATACTTGGCTTGCGCCAAATCTGGGATATCTTCTTTCTTGGGCTGTGGCGTGGGTGCGCCGATTCGCTTGTCGTTATCGCCACCGATGCTAAGACTGCATTTTTCGATGTTCTTGCGTACTTGATACTGACGGAATGCGTCCACCTTTGTCCAATTACCGGTATTGTATTTATAAGTTGAGGACATCTCCATACTAACATTTCCGCCGTAGCCAACGTGGAGGATCACTCTGCCTTCTCGCAGGAAAATCATGATGTGTTGATTGTCTTTGTTAATGGCCAGAAATAGCAATGCGTTCTCGTCAAATGTTCGGAAACTTATCGAGACTCCAAACATGTATTTATTATATGGACCAGACGAGACTCTGTTTCTTACGGCGTAGCCCTCTCCATTGAAATTGTAAGCTATATCGTCTCTGGCATCCTCCACTCCTTCCACACAAGCTTTACAAGCCATGTCCGGTGCTGTCGTGACGAAATTCCAGAGGCCGATTTGCCTTCCATCGAGAATCACTTGATGAATGCAACCCGGAAGACCATTGCCGGCGATCAATTCCGGCGGTCTTCTCTGTGACTTAGGAATACCTCCTATCCATACTCGGTCTGTAGGTAGAACGTCAAAACGACCATATTCGGAGTTAGTCGTGTTAAAAACAGGGAGATATGTTCCGGATGTCGAAGACTGCTTTAGCACGTGCAGCTCGCCTGTGTGTCGCATTCTTTTAGCCTCGATCCGATACCAAAACCTGTCGTTCTGCAGATTGCCACTTTCGAGGACCTCAGGATGTGTTAATATGCCTGTACCACCACCGACGTTCCACAGAAATCGCACTTTTTTGTCAACTATCTCTAGAGCGATAAAATCATCATTAATTCCACTGGGCAAGTAAAACAGGGAACCCTCCTTACGCGCGGTTGGAAGCGCAAGTGTCATCACGATTGATGTCGTTGACGAGGATTGCAACGTCGACGGTCTGTACGAACGGACACATTCCTTACCCTCCACCGATCGCAGAGAAACACGAATCCCCTCGGCGGTATTTCGGGCCTCTGCAATCTTGTCTTTGAGATTTTGCAGTTTCGTAGCTAACGTATCGTTCCACTTGTCGAAAACAGCTTTTCGCTTCATCGCAACGTTCGACAGACTTATTAGCTTCGCGTCGGCTTTCTTAATATTGCTCAGCGCTTCTGACAACTTCTCGCTGGCGAGGCCAATCTTCGAATCGCCTTCGCGCTTCAATTCGTACAATTTCGGCTTTAGTCTGTCGGCGATGCCTTGCTTGTAATCGTCGATCAATAGTTGCGTGTTTCTTACTGATTTCGCTACTTCGTCGTTCTCGTCCAAGATATCCAGTAGATCTTCATGTAATTTTTTACTATTGCTCTGCAGTTCTCGCAGCTTCACATTTATCTCGTTGTCCTTTATCCCAGTGCCATTCAACGTATCTTTCAACACGAGCACGGCTTGCTTCTGAGCCTCCAACTCGGCGTTTGCTTTCTTGACTAGTTTATCATGCGCCTTCGCCGTCTCCCATTGTTGCGAAGACTTGGCTAATACTTCCTTGGTATCGTCCAACAGCGGTCCTGAAGAAGGGAAAGCCTTCTTGTGCACATTCTCGACGGCTTCCTTGGCTGCCAGTGCGGTGACTTTCGCTGCTTGCAGGCCGTCGACGATGTTCTTGTAGGCCTGACTCGCCTTCAATGGACTAGCCGCAATATCTCGCGTCTCGGCGAACAAACTGACATATTGATCAACGTAGCTGGACAGATTCTTCGCGTGTTGCACTGCCGGCACCACGTACTTCTCGTCGTACTCATAATTTAGTCGGTACAGGAGTTCCTCTTTCATGCTCAGCTTCTCTGTCCAGTATGTCAATTTATCTCGTGATTCTGGGAGATCTTGAATGTTGTTTTCCGCGTCGACGAGTAGACCGCGAGCCTCGTCAACGAGTTTCTTCCCCTCGGTAATCGTTCCGTTTGTTTCGTCGTGCAGCATCTCGATACGAGCGCATTGGTTCTTGGCCTCGACGAATGTCCCGTTGATACGGTTGTACAAACTGTCGTAGCTGAACAGCGTTTCCATGGTGCTTTCTATGACCGTTCTCATATCGTCTAACTTTATCTCATAATCCTTAGCGTCATCCTGGGCGGCCGCCAAAGGCTCAGTCACGTCGTAAAGAGAGTTTAGCCACGCCACATATTTGGTAACATCGTCAAGGAAGTTTTCCACCTCCGTGGTTCTCCTAGCTATATCGACGGACTTTAGATAATTCAAGATCATCTTCGCAGTTTTTAAGGCCTTCTTGATTTCTATTCTCCTATTATCATTGCTGTATTGATTGAGTTCCAAAGTTGTATCTCCTATGTCTTTTCTCAAATTATCGAGCGTGATCTTCACTGTAAAAACATTATTTTTCAAATCGCCGCTCTTGGTCTTCAACGTATCGGCATATTTCGCATGTTTGTTCATATTTCTTAACATAGTTTCAACGTCTCCTGCGAGTTTCTTGTATTCGTGCCAGGGCACGTTCTTCATTCTTTGCTGCAGACGAGTTCGGAGCTCCAATTCCTCGAGATATGTAGTCACGTTGGAATCGATATACGACAGTTCTTCCCACGGAGGTGGAATATATCCGTCTGCTATGTGGCTCGTTCCCTCGGCCAAGTCCTCGGTCAGCATCGCAACAGTATCGAGCAAAATTCCCGTACAATTGTCATCACATGCTACAACATTTCATACAACATAATATAATAAAACAGCGAATTTGAGTGATAGTGTATTATGCAAAGATTAATAAAACAAGACAACAAATTCTAACTTTCTAAATCTATTCATACAGATCTTTTAATTTTAAGGCAAATTCGTTCAGTTTATGAATAAACTTACAAGTGCAAACGTCGTTTATATAAACGTGTCGATACGCCGTGCACTGGGAGCAATCTTTGCCCGTAGACCCGAGCTTGCATTTGCACTGTCCTGTCTCGCCGTCGCAGGCGTCGCTCAAACTTCCTGCCAAGTTGCAATTGCACGGAACGCACTTGCCGTCCGGAAGGCCGGGAGAGCCGTAATAGCCGTAGGCGCAACGTTCGCATTTTCTACCGATGTAACCTGCGGCAAGCCAGAGGTGAATGCACGGGAAAAATAAGAAGTGTAGAGCCCATTTTATGGACGATTTATATAATTCGCATCAGAATTTGGGATTAAATTCCATTTGTAATTTTATGTGGCGTGTAATACGAAAAACATTCGAAGAATTAGAATACGTTAAAATATACACATCTAAACATGGCATATAAAATTGTAAATAAAATTCTATCCAAAATCTGAAGTGATAATTATAGATTCTCTAAAATGTGTGCTTAAGATACATATTCATCGAAATACATATAAAATTATAAATAGAATTTTATCTTTAAATTTGGCGTACATTATAGATTGTGTAAAGTGGAGTTAATAGCTTTGCGGAGAAAACTGTTTAAAATCTTAAGAAAAGTACAATTTCGACATTACGCATACAAAATAAAAGCGCATTATGAAAATCGTAAGATTTTGTCAAATATTTTCGACGGTCTAAGAGAGCCAAGATATTAAAATAAATTAATTACAGAAATGTTTTAACTTTTTGTTTTTTTTTCATATATGCGTATAATTTTTCACATTCTCGTTTATGCACCTGGCTTGCAGTGACAGATGGGTTCGTTGTCCGCACGAACGACACAGGTACTCGAAAATCTCTTATCGACTTGCGGGCATGGACACGGCTTGCAGCCTCCGAACTCCGGATGACCGTAGAAACTGTCAGCGCAAACATTGCAATGTGCACCAACCGTGTTTTCTTTACAATTCTGCAACATGTCAATATCATATTAATAATTATTCAAACATTAACATTTGATATATGTTCCATAGATCCGTATTGCATATTTCTTTTTACATGAATTAAAAACACATTAAAAAATCTATTTATTTCTTCCAAATTCTATTGGAAAAAGTTAGGATATTCTTCATCGCAAAAAAAGAAATCAATTTACAGAAATTGTTTATATGAATAGCAGATAATCGAAAAGAAAAAAGATGTAAATCCGTAAACATCATGCAGATTCGAAGACTCCTCGGTAAGAGATTTATCTTGTATCAACTCTCCAGCTCATATCCTTATACACTTGTCTCTCAGCACACTTCCTGTCGCGCTATCATCTCCGCGAATAGTGTACACTCGTAGGAAAATGTTTGAGTAATGCTTACCAAGCAATATCCCGTCTCCCTGTCGCACACCTCGGATCTCCCGTTGCACTGGCAGCGCCTGGCTTGTCCGACAAGATCGATCACGATGGTAGACGTGGCGGTGGTGTTCTTGTACCACCTGTAAAAACCGATGCTGGGATCCTGGCAAGACGTGCCGTTGTATTCCGGGGGGCACTGGCAGATCTCCACTCCGGTCGCCAGCGGTGGCGAGTGCGTAGGTATCAGGACGGCGGCGTCGAGAGAGGCTTCCAGCAATCTGAACGAGACACGCAGATTAAGTAAAACACTCTTAGAAATCTATATTTTCTTTAATCGTAATAGAATTGACGGGTAAAATAATTTGTGTCTGCTTGCCAAAAATTAAATATAGAAAAAAACTTTGAAAAATAAACGTATAGCAATTCATTTTAGTTTCTATGCGTTTTCTATGCGTCTTTTTAATTACATACGTGGTTCTCATAAATTCGGCGTTGTCCGAGGCTTTTACGAGGATGTACTGCAAATTTTGTAACGCGACCATTAGAACCTCCCTGGAGACTTTGTAATCCGGTCTGTTTTGTAGCTGCCACAGTGACTCGTGGAATCTAAGATAACAGATACATGTTAGTCATATGGTGTAAAAACGGATAGGAAAGTGTCAATAAATTTTTACAAAAATTTTGTATATGATAAATTCTAATTAAATAAATTAAATTCTAATATAACAAATTATACATTAAAGTCCAATTCATATTTAATTTACATCGAATTACGTGCTTTTTCTCCTCTTTTCAATTAACTGCGAATATACCTGACTTCATAACGATTGTCGCTCACTGGTAGAGGCAGATAATACTCCAAGACAATCTTATTGTTGCCTTGCAACTGCACCACGGGATATCGAAGATTCGATCTTAGAGGTATCCCACCTTCCGTCGAGGTTTTAAAGCGCAGGAATCCTCCGTAAGAGACGACCTTAAAGGATTAATGTACAAATATAAATCTAATATTTCATTCAGCTCAACCACAAACAAATTGTGCATACACAAAATTGTATTTAAAGACGAGACGAATTTTAAATACATCTCGACTTATTTTTTTGAATACAAAATTTTTGGAACGTTTTCAACGAACTCAAAAATTACCTTATCGCCTAGAAAAGAATCCGGCAGTCTCCAATATAAGGGATAACTGTAATAAAGATTCGTGGGGAAAGTGACATCGCCATCAGATCCAGGGATCACGGAGAGACCGTTTGTCACGTTCAATCCACCGTTCACCGCTGGCAATATAATCGTGGAGCCAAAGTTCGTTATCTGTTTAATCGTACAATAATTAGATAATACGAACGATAATATGACGTATAAAATATTATTTGATCAAACTCATTCGTCAAGATTTAACAGCTCAAACAGATCTTACTATTACATCGCTGATCGTGTCGTTGATATAAAGAACGCGAGGACGAGTTAATCTGCGTTGACCCCAACTGAGTCCAGCCTGTTGACATAAAGTGCTCCTTCCGAAGCAGAAGCACTCAGTGCATCCTCTGGCATTGTTCATCGCAAGGCCGAACGTGCCTTCCTTGCACTGATTGCATTGTCGTCCGATGACCAGTTCCTTGAAGATCATTTTTCAGTTAATGTCTTTCCAGGGAGCAAATTATATAATTTAATAAATATATAATTATATAATACTGATATTTAATATATAATTTAAATAAATATACATATTCGAAAATTTTGGATTAATTTTTTTTCAGACTAAAACTCACAAGGAAATAACTAAAAATAATCCGCAGAAATCCTTCGATTACAAAGTTTCCACGAGTTCCTTAATTATTTAAAGAGTTTCTCTTGTTCCCTTCTTCTAAATATTTAATTATTAGTTTAAATATTTAATTATTAGTTCTCTAAATATTTAATCAGTTTCTTCATCAATTTTTATTCAACTGTTCTGTTCCCTAAATACTTAATCAGTTTCTTCAGTATCAATTTTTCTTTTTTCTTTCCTGTCGCGATGAATTCTATTTAAATTTTCGCTCCTCCTCGTCTATCTCACCTTGCACGGGCACTGTCCCTTATCATCGCACTCGCAGACGCCGTCCCGGCAGTGCGTCGTGCCGGCCAAGCTGCAGCCACAAGGACGGCACCTCGGATAGCCGTAGTAACCCTTGGCGCATTTCTCGCACCTGAGCCCGTCGTAGCCGATTCTGCAGGGGCACTGACCCTGATGGTCGCACTGGGGTCGCGTGGCACCCAGGGTGCAGGCGCACGGCCTGCAGCCGACGTGCGGCACCAGGTCCCACGCACCCGGTCTGCATCGGTCGCAGTGCTCGCCGTAGGTCAAACGGGGACACACGCAGCGACCGGTGTCGGGGTCGCACACGTGACCGGGTCGCACACACGAGTCGCACACTGTAGAGCAGTCGTGAGGTCTCACATTAATTCTCCAGTTCGTCGAGATTTTATAGAGACATTAAAGAACGCGAGCGAGGTCCATCCGGGTTTTACAATTTCTTTTTCTCTCTTGTGAAATTTATAATCGATCTTTTCATCGACGTGAATTCCGACGTGCGCTGATAACTGTCCACGGATTTTAGACCACAAATCAGACAAGGTGATTGTTATAGATTTTTGTCGCTGAAAACGAATGCGCAAATAAAACTGCCCTATCATGTCACATTTTTTAGCTATTTTAGTTCAAAAATACCCAAAAATGCCATTTTTAGCACAGTCCAACTTTCTCAAAAACGTGACGTGATAGCGCCATTTTTTTGCGGATTCGTTTTCAGCAACGAAAAATCTATAAGAATCACTTTGTCTGGTTCGTGGTCTAAACAAAATGTTTAAATTTGTCGGACAGTGTAATTTATCAACTATAGAGAAAAGAAATAGAGAGCTTTGTCGCGTATTGAATTTCAGGCGCGAGCAAAGATTGTGAAGCAAATCTTTACTTTACAAATCTCTACTCATCGTTCAGTTTGAGATAGAAGCATGGGCGCCCTTACAACTTTTTTCAAGGAGAGGCAGAGTTTAAAAATACACTTAGGGGTACCATTTTTGTAAGGCTCTGCCAAATGAACGTTATTTAATATTTTCAAATAACATTTTTTAAAGAAATATTTATGCAGATTTTTATTTTTAACTGTATAAATTTCAAATAACAATTATCTGGTTGTCAATCATAAAATCATTCTAAATTGAAAAAATTAAAATCCAGGGGGGGCATATGCCTCTCCTTGCCCGCCCCCCTCATGAGCGCCCATGGATAGAAGTATCATTTGCAAAACTTATAGCACGACAAAGAAATTGCTTTGATTAAGTTGTCGGCTATTTTGATTAAGAGATACCATAGTTAGACGAATGTTACCGCGGGGAAATGATCTGACTCACGTTGACAGCCGTTCAAAGAAAACCCATAGTATCCGGATAGACAACTGTCGCAGCGTGAGCCACCCACACCCGGCTTGCAGTAGCATACTCCTGTGTCGCCGTGGCAGGATGCGTTATAGGATCCCATAGAATCGCAGCCGCAAGACGTGCAGCCTGCTCCTGATACCAATCCCCAATAGCCGATCTAAATTGTCATGTTAAATCCGACAGTTAGGAATGTTCTTCGAGTTGCAAAGACGAACGTCAGATGTACGCAAACAACCGATATTATTTTAAAGCTTCGTCGCATTAACAAAATAATAAATAAAAAGGATAATATTAGAATATTAAGAAGAATAAATATTTAAGGATCATGACTTGTCTAGATTAGAATCTGCGTCAGACTCTTACATTATCGCAATAATTGTCACGAATGATCTGTCGATTGACTTTGATCGCCCGATTTCGACGGACAATAAGATTTATCACGTCTAACCATGTCTGGCGGTTACTACTTCTATATTACAGATCACTGAATATTTCCCGATATCTGATACAACTGCATTACGAAGCAGGGCATTTGTCTTCGCTGCTAGATGCCTATCAAGATAATGCACCTCAACGTTACAGATCACTGAGTTTATCTTAATCGGCATTTGGTATTGCTTGAGCAATTCAATTCTCTTTATGACTTGATTCTTGTACAAATCCAATACAATTTACGAAATTAAAAATATGCGACGTCTAATATCGTAGAAGAATCGAGTCTTACCTTGCATTCGTTGCACTGCCTGCCAACAACTTGCGGCTTGCACTGACATTGTCCGGACACGATGTCGCAGGCGGAACTCATGGAGCCCAAATTATTGCAACCACATCCTGCAATCAGATGGAATATTATTATTAATAGTAAAAAATAATAATTAATTTCTTCCATAATTAATTTATTTTAAATATAACTATACATGGCATTGATAAGTAAAATCTTGCCAGAATAAATTGAGAATAAATTGAGAACTCTTAATCTTTGTTAAAAATTATTCTTTGGAAATTAAAATTAAATAAAATTATTACTTCAAATTTTTACTTCACATTTATTACTTCACATTATTACTTCTATTTAAATGCTACAGTTTCTTAATAGTAATAATTTCTACCATTCTCTCTTGTGATAAATTTCTCGATGAAAGCTGATGCCAAGGAAGCTATGATTTCCGAGGCGGCGAGAGGCGTAATTAAACGATCACCGAGACATGCGTCGGCAAGTGTCGACAGCGGTCTCATTAATAATTCATAACAGGATTATTCTTGCTTTCGCTAATTGCGCATTGACGAAGCGTTTGTACCGTTTCTAATCGATTAATGCGGCGCGAATTCTTTCGCGGACGCCGCGCGGAAAAATTCGGCCGTCGTGACGGGCAATCGTTGCCGCACGCGTTCGCCAATTTTGTCCGGCGTGGTCACGCGTGAGCGGCTTGTTTATGCAGCATCCAGCGGATTTTGCAATTAGCGATGCCCGTCGCTGCGAGCGCCGCATTGTATTCAAATGCCGCAGACGACGGGCTGTCGTTCTCGCGCGACCGTCGCCCCGTAATGCCTCGGAAATTATAAATTATGCATGGTCGCATCGAGCATCGTCGGACGAGGCGGTATCAATTTCCTATTAACGGTGGCCCTTACAAAGGGATTACCCGCGAGAATTGATTCGGCGACGCAATCGCGTGTTTACACGCCGCTGCGATTCGATCGAACGACAGCCGAGGGACATTCATGCGTGATTATCATAAATAATAGAAGATGAAGATTACGTGTACTTGTAGGGAACATGATTGAAATCAAACTGATTAGGAGTAGGAATAAAAATTTTAGAATCAGTTTCCTCAATAAATATTGAACGCACAATGGATATTAATAAGATATAAGACATAAACGTGTTATACGAAACACAACATAACTTATTATTTATCTATAGTGTTCGTTGAGGAAACTGATTCTAAAATTCTAATTCCTATTCCTAATATCTAATATTCCTCCATTGTGCGCAGGGTCTTAAATTCATATCTATTTTTCAAACGTTCCTCGATAAACGTATTCTTTTTCGAGAATAAATTTTCAAATGTAAGAACCGCAAATGCTAATCCACACATTCTCAACCGAGGATCGTATCAATTCTGTTGTATAAACCATTAGACAACGTACGACACAAATACCCGAGAGAAATGAATAATTCCTTTTGCGGTGTTTCCTCACTGCGTATCAATTGCGATCAATCATGTCACAGCATAACCCCCTTCAGTGATTATGTGCATAATTACTCTTACATCATTGAGTAACAATCGTATTACACGGGGAATTATATTATAGCCGGCACGGCCCCGTAAATTAATATCACATTGTTGAGTCTGATTGAATCGAAAGTTATTAGCCGTTGAATAGCGAGCGAGAAGAATTATTCACTCAATTGTCCGGGAAATAAAATCGCATTGAAATTCGTATACTGCAAAACTTCTCGCGCAATTTGCAAGTTTCTCTACCTGTGTGAAGTTAGCCCCCCAATGTCGAAAACGTTTGCAAAAAGAAAATGTTTGATTTTTAAATATTGGAGGGGCTAGTGTGAAGTTGGCTCCCTCAAATTTGAATTGCTTATAACTTTTGAACTAGAGGAGGGCGAACAAAAATTCCAACGGGGCATTCGTGGGCAAACGATGGGCAAACGTTTGCAAAAAGAAAATTTTTTATTTTTCGACATTGGGGAGCTAACTTCACATAGGTAGTTTCTCTTTATTTTGACGGCGGATATAAAAAGTGCCGCAATAATTGTACTAAAAGATGTAAAGTTTATGCGAACGTTGGACCATAACGTTGGTTCAAAACGCACATGACATACAAGAGGCAGGTAATCGCCGTCGATGTCGTAAGAAAGCACGCACGTGCACGCACGTACTTTACGCACTGCAATAATTTTAATAGCGTACGGTACCTCGCCGGCTCACCTGGCCTGAGAGTTGAATAATTAGCCGAGCGTTTCAGCAATTCCGAAAATTAATTAACGACGCGGTAATCAGGAAGAGAGCGGGCTGAAAGCGTCCGTGATGGTTCGTTCGCGGCATGCTACGCTACATACCGTAAATCTCGCATTACTGCCGTCTTATCAATTAACCCTTACGACGAAGGAGACGCCACGGCTCTCTAGTTGATGTCCAGAATGCACAAGGTGCAAGCAGGAATGCTCATAATATAATATATCAGCGCTATCGTTAAACGTTTAAAGATATTGGTGTCTAATTAAAATAATCTAGCTGACTCCAATATAATTATTCTTGCCTTCTGTAATTATCCGTGTAAAAAAACGTGTACGACATACAAAAAATCGAGGCTTATTTATTCATCTGTATCCGGAAAGAACAGTTTTGCTGAAACGTTAAAAAATTTAGATATACTTAGATACAGATCTAAAAGTAATTTTGTTGGACCGTCAAAATAATTATGTAGAACGCTCTCAAGCGTAATGATACTGCAGCAAAAGATTTTATATTTTATTAGGTGCAAAAGATTTGTCGCTTTTCTATCAAGCTTTCACGGAGAAAATTTTATATTAAAAATTACTATGTATGGCAGTAGCCGTGGACCATTGCTGGAATTATAA
>NJRQ01000232.1:259372-275999 GCA_003063805.1 Aphaenogaster ashmeadi | reverse complement strand
TTATAATTCCAGCAATGGTCCACGGCTACTGCCATACATAGTAATTTTTAATATAAAATTTTCTCCGTGTTCTACTAAATAAAATTAGAAAACCTTGAAAAGGACATTGAGAAATTTCTTTCTAAATGAAAAAAAAGAGTATATTGAAATTTATGACGGAATTTTGCTTTGATTTTGTTAAAATTTTATTTTCAACTTTACTTGACAAGTATGGCAAACCTTTTGGAGCAACCTAACAACAACATTTTAATAACCAGCGTTCTACATAATTATTTTGATGGTCCAACAAAATTATATATTTTCAAATCTCTGTTATGGCTAAATTTTTAGATACTTCGGCAAAACCGTTCTTTCCGCTTGCGCGCGACAAAAGTTAGTTAGTCTTCCACTCGTGCAAATCGCGTGTATAAGGTGAAAATTTAAATCAGCTGTTACACGACACGGTTACCTGATACAGTCGTCCGACGTGAAAATTTTCGCGTTCCCAGGTGCGAAGACACGGCGCGCGAACGAGGTGACAGCACTGTAATTATCGTACGTCTCGTACGGATCGCGCCGCGTATTAGTTTAACGAGCGGCGACGTTATTACGCGCGGAATTATCAGTTAACGTCCCGATTTTCGCCTCAAACGGGGTGCGCGATTTAAATAATTATCGTCCCGCATGCGCGCGCGTCTACATGCGGACGCAGATTTATGCCGTCTAATAATGCGCTAAGTGTTTTCCGCAAACGCGCAGTCGAGAGCTGTCATACTTGACACGTGTTAATTTCGCGCACCGAGTTATATTGCACGTCTCATCGCGGATTTTCGCACTGCACGCTACTCGTTAGAAAAATAACGCTAATGGCATTAACGAGCCGCTCGAGTCGGACACGATTGTAATAGCTTCAAGTCGCTTCGCGTGTCTCTTATTTCGAATTTGGTAGCGGTAAATTGAATTTAAATTAAATTAAATTAAATTAATGTTTTAACACGTTGAGTGCCGCATGGGCCATCGGTGGCCCACATTAATTGGACTTTCCGTTCAGGCCGTTTGCGTATATTGTGTGTTACTTTTTCTTTTTGATAATAATGATTTTTGTAATCTCATAAATTGGACTTTCCATTCAGACCATTTGCATATATTGTACGTTACCTCTTGCTCTTGATAATAATGACTTTTGTACACCGAAAGAACGATAAGGTTGCCACAACCACAATAGTAATATTTGGTTCAGCCACGTCCTGTGGTTGTCCCAAATATTACTATTATTGTGGTTGTGGCAACCTTATCGTTTTTTCCGTGTAGTCATAAATATTATAAAATATATCTCATAAAGGTATATAATAAATACGGTAGATCATCGGTGGCCCACGCGGCGTGAATGGAAAGTCACGTAAAATTAGTACGGCACTTAACGTGTTAACACTAAACCTACCACCGCCGGTCAAATGACCGTTTTTAAACTTTTGATTAACACTAAAACTACTACCGCCGGTCAAATGACCGTTTTTAAACTTTTGATTAAAAATTCTGCATTCAATGTTATCGCTTTTCCTCAATTGACATCACGACTTTTTCTTAATATACATATAATCCGGTTCGGTAGAAATAAGTATATATAAATTGTCGGTAGCTTATTAGTGTTAAGGATATTCTTCGCGATAAGCATATTGTACCATCATATTTACGCATTAAATTGTACAATGTATAAAGTTTGTTTTTTGCTACATTAATTTTTATTTCATTTCCCCTTAATTCTTCTTCCATTTCCTCCAGAAATCCGCGCTGCTGTCCCTCTCGCCAAGGCATTTTCCCAGATGCGATCTACGTGATGTACGGGAAGGGAAGTGAAATTTCCGTTTAATAATGGAAACAAATTCGCGCTGGCAAGGATTAAAGGCTCGTTAGCGCAAATATAGTGGCGGCGTGACGCATGATTAATTCAGGCAGCCGTAAACGCGCGAGCGGCGGCTATCGCGCGCATAAATAATGATCCCGCGTCTCTCTAATCCCGCCGGGCATTCAGAGCCGTATTTGCGGGCGAATAAATATCCGTTCTCGTTGCACAAAAGATCGGCGAGATCGGCCGGCAGGGCGCGATCGCTAATCGTGACAAATACGCGTCGTACCTTAACGCCGCCGAGTCGCAATAAGGTTTATTAATTGTAACGAACCGATTCGAGTTTTAACGTCGGCTCGGCCCGCATTCGCGAAATGATTTAAGAATGAAATCACTGCCGGCGAGGGACCGAAGTGGATTTATCCGATTATTAAGGCAAGCACGTTCGTGCAATTAGGCGAGCATATATGGGACTCGCGATACAAATGACGTACTAACGTGATTAACGTGATGCATTAGCGGTGACATTAGCAATCAAACTGCAGGCAGATTTATGACTCGTTACCAATAACAACAGCCAAATAAAGATTCACCTTCAATTATCAAAAGTAATTCATAATCTCGGTAGAAAGAATAATATCCGAGGGAATGTAAAAGCAATTTTATGCGACCTCACGTAAAAAGTTTAATTAAAAATGGAACGAGATATTATATAAACGAACTGCCACGATTTCTATTTAAAACTTTTTGTAGTTTACTTTTTAATTCCTTTTTTTTTCTTTTTTATTATTGCATCAAAAATCAAACTTAAAAATTGTTTTCTTCCGGTTGTTTATGTACTATATGTATTATGTTTTATGTACTATATTTATATATGCGACTTTTTCATTATTTAATAGAATACTGGCCCCCAGGCCAGTGTGAACTGTGAAGTTGGCCCCCCTCAAAATTGAATTGCTTATAACTTTTGAACTAGAGGGGGCAAACAAAAATTCCAACGGGGCATTCGTGGGCAAACGATGGGCAAACGTTTGCAAAAAGAAAATTTTTAATTTTTTAACTTTGGGGGGCCAGTGTGAAGTTGGCCCCCCAAAATTGAAATGCTTATAACTTTTGAACTAGAAGGGGCAAAAATTCCAACGGGGCATTCGTGGCCAAACGATGGGCAAACGTTTGCAAAAAGAAAATTTTTTATTTTTCGATATTGGGGGGCTAACTTCACACAGGTGTCCTCCAAAGGGTACGTCTTCCGAGGATTAATGAAATTTTCGATGGGTTACGTGAACAATGGAAAACTGGCACTACGGTTGCAATAATCCGCATCTCGCGAAACGTGTTAGCCGCGGACGTGCGTAAGACGCGAGCACGATCGTGTGCGGAAATTATCACGGCAGCAGCGATCGCTATTGCCGCAATAACGAGCGACGCATCGCCATCGGGCCTGTAATCTCGCCGTTTATAAACGAAACATTTGAGCCTTCTTTCTTTGAGCTCGTCGGCCCGTTTCGCAGGTAGCATTACGCAGTAAGTGATACTTGACCGGATCGCCGATTTATTGATCGATAAATTGCACGCTATTACCGCGCCGATCGCCGGGGACGCTCGTGGTCGTCGCGAACGCTACTTTCAACTTTAACAGAGTTCCCTCCTAACAGCCTATCGTCGGAAAAATCGAAATCTCGTGCAGAATACGGATGGGGCGCTGTAACTGAAACCCTGAGAGCAGTGGCGTAGCCAGAGAGAGGATCAGGGGGATAAATCCCCTCCCAAAATTTTGGAACCAAATATAAAAATATGAAAATGAAAGGTTGAAAGCCGAGAGAGAAATAAAATGGTAAATGCTTTAAGGGCTAAAGAAAATGTCCTGAACGAATATTGTTATCTTATTTAATTAAAAAAGTTATGAGTTGTTCTGTGATTTTAATTTTTTAAAAATCCCCCTCCCCGAAATAAAATCCTGGCTACTCCCCTGCCCGAGAGTGAAGCCTAGTCTACAATGGTTATAGTAAGCCTTTAGCCTTTTGCTCGAAGCAAAATAATTTCTGGCAAAAAGCGTCTCCCGCACTGCCTTAAGCCCTAAACTTAACGATTGGGATCTAACCAACTCTTGAAGCTTAAGGATTACGACTGAAGCAGCGCGGAAAAAGTTGTTGGCCGAAAATTATTTAGCTTAAAACAAAAGGCTTACTACAGACATTGTAGACTCGGTCTGACACGCAAGCTGCTGTCAATCGTAAATTTAATGATAGGTTGACGTATCTCAATGAGAGAAAAACGAGTCCGAAAAAGTCGCGTCCACTTCGATTTAATTAAATTCATTAGTCATGGATATTAAAATTAATATGATTAAGTCCGCGATGATCAAGTCTACACTGTAGACTTAACGTCACGTAGAGTGAATTCAAAAAGCAAACGAAGAGGAACAGGAAATAATCCCTTCGGCATGTTTTAATTTTACGGCGGGGTGTTAAGCAGAGATCACTCGAGACCGTCATCGAGCGAGCGCGCTTCTCCGTTTAATTGCCGCTAGGTCCAGATTATTAAATGCGCTACGTTCTTGATGTGCGGCGGATATAAACGTTTCCCGTTTGACGTGGAACAAAATTTCAGCGATCGTTATTCTACCCTGCCGGACGTTCGCGCGGCGCAGCGTGCTATAATTTTGCCGCGAACAAGTGTGATAATGTCATAGCGAACAAGTCCCGCTTGTCAACTTATCGCTTTCGGTCTGCGAGCGGTTCGGCCTGCTTTTATTGGGATACTTGTCATGCAAAACGGGGGAGGCTTATATGCGGTGATCCATAATAAATGCCGTTTTGGTATTTAAGTACCTGTTTGTATATCGCGCTTCGGTTTCTCGCGGTGGCATCTCGACATCTCGTTATACAGATCGCTGCAATTCTGCACGGAAAGAATGGTTTTGCTGAAATATCTCAAACTTTGGCCAGATACAGATCTGAAAATAATTTTGTTGGACCATCAAAATAATTACGTAGAACGCCCAAAATAGTTACTGGAATATCAAAACTTTTTACCGCATTATATTTGAGCGTCCTACATAGTTACTTTTGATGATCTAACAAAATTATTTTCAGATCTGTACCTAGCTAAATTTTCAGATACTTCAGCAAAACCGTTCTTTCTGTGTGGCAAAATTTTAGAAACAAGCACGTTACAACACGAGGAAGCGTTATAATTTTATTTTATAATAGGCAAACGACGCGCGCGATCTTTTACCCCTTGTCTACAATGCGTATTTAAGGCGTTAAGATTTAAGAAATTGACCAATCACAGTCGTTTATTCTCCCCATATACGACTGTGATTGGTCAATTTCTTAAATCTTAACGCTTTAAATACGCATTATAGACAAGGGGTCATTTTAAGTAGCTGTTGCGAATCTTTACGTCATCAAAGTAGATAATTATTTTTATGATAACCAAATAAATTCTCATTTCTTATATAGATATTAAGGATAACGATCTATTAGATTTATATCATGAATTATATTGTAATTATCGCACTTTTAAATTTGTGCTTTAGTAAAATTAAATTTTTTCAAGTCTGCCTCCCAAATAAAATTAATTGTTTCAAACACACACACAATTAAAATCGAGAACAGGCCAAATACGGTCATAGCAGATCTTAGTGCTCATTAATATTTTATGTGTGATTTTTCTAGTTCTTTTGGTTTCAAGAGCTGCGTTTCAAGTCCGAAAGTAATTTAAAAGAACTAGAAAAATCACACATAAAATATTAATGAGCACTAAGATCTGCTATGACCGTATTTGGCCTGTTCTCAATTTTAATTCTTTGATACACGGAGAAAATTTTATATTAAAAATTACTATGTATGTCAGTAGCCGTGGACTATTGCTGGAATTATAAAAATTTTTACTATGTAAAACAATGAAAAACATAGTAAAAATTTTATAATTCCAGCAATAGTCCACGGCTACTGCCATACATAGTAATTTTTAATATAAAATTTTCTCCGTGTACCCTTCGCGGTCTTGTAATTATATTGTAAAATTAATTGTTATTTATATTAATAATTAATATCATTATATTCTAGATCCACAAAATAAGAATGAAAGTCTAGAAACGTTTAGTGAAATTACAATTCGGATTGCTAGAAAAGTGATATATATTGTATATATCTAATTTTACAGCGGAGGCGATAAGAAGAGAGAAGCATCGCAATGATACGGCGCGTCTAAAAGCACACACGCATGCATCAAGAATCATGTTTATACCGGCGTATACCGGGAACAACCGTAATTACGTTCGGTCAGAAATGCCACGCAACAGAACGCGCCGTTTAAACGTCACTTCTCATGCAAATCGGGGCAATCTTTACGGTGATCGGCGGTAAATCTGCTTTAGAATTTAAGTAGCTGTTTGTACATACTCCGCGCGCGTTGCTCGCGGCGATTTTACTGCGGCCGCTGAAAGTACCTCGACGTCGACGGCGTTGTAAAAGGCGCTTTTACTGCGGCATCGGTTTTAGGCGCCCCTTTAACGAACGACACGCGAGAAAACGCCATGCGTAAACGGATACTTGAAGAAACGAATCGTTGACCGCTTCTTCACTTTAAATCGTACAAAAGGATCTTCATGCAACGAAGCACGTAATACATCTCGCGAGCGCGAGCTTCAGAAAAGCTCCAACACCGCCGTACAAAGTCGCCGATGGTCTTAGAAATAAATCACCGCGCAATTTATTTCTATTTTACTGCCTTTCCCCGTCGTGTCGGTGATTTAATAAGGATGGCGCGATAGAAATTCCACCACGACGAAGCGTTCCCTAGGCAGCTTCGTTGCGCAAGTGTTTAATTACACTGAAAGAAAGACTTGGTTATAAAAATCTAGGCTTGGTTAATGTTACCAAGCACCTTGGTGAAATAGTTTCAACTAAACGTATAATAAGTATTACATAATTTAGTTGGCTCAACTAAACAATATTTGCTCTTTTATAATTATTACAAATGTTTATAATTATTACAAAATGTTTTGTTATTATTATTATAATCGGTAATAATAATCAAATACTTCAAAAAAAGTATTACCAAATGCATCTCACAAGTTTATCAAGAATTTTTTTTTCAGTGTAGAAGCGCTATGTATTAATATAAATAACGTAGACTTTGCGAAAAATACCGTTCGTAATTCTCGATTGCAATCGCGCGGTTTATTATAACAATTACGACCGTCAGAACGACATAGTAAAATTTTCACATGCGATGTTGTCCGTTGCGCGATTCGCTGAACTTTTTCCGCCGACGTGCACTTTCGTTGCAGTCGCAGCGGGGTCATTGATATTAATCATTAATGGCAGCATCATTGCGAGCCTCGTTACTGGCATTACCCCTTCGCTACGACGGTAACAGACAAGTTTGCGTAAGAGAATTCCGCGCAAGGAAATCTTTTTAGCGAGTGAACGCGAAGTCCACCGTAAAGCTTACGCGCAATCTTCAGCGTTCCCCGAAGTTCAATCGGGTTTATAAATCTCAGCGCGGTAAACTTATACGGAATCTATTTCATGCTCTCGTTCATGCAAATTTTATTCATGGATTCGACCGCGGTAGCCTTTTAACTCGCGCACATCCTTCCCGCGATGGTAGTCCCCTCTGATAAATCGAGAAGAATTTTTTAATAAGTCGATGCTCTCCTCATCTTATTATATAATAAATCTGCGTATAAAACCATTGATTTGGCAGAATATTTTATGCGCAGTCCACAAGATATAAATGAAATTTAATCTTGATCTCTGAACGCGTTCTTAAGTACTCACGCAGTACGAATACATTTCGCAGGCGTTTATAATTCTTCGGACGGTCACGTAACAATCGGGCTGATTGTGCTGCAAAATGCAGCCGGCACAGTCTGTGCGCGGAGCGAATGAAACGTCATCGTGCGAAAAAGGAACCCGCCGTGTTGCACGGCTTTAAAAAGCGCGTCGCGCTTTATGAACGCGTCCATTGTCAAAAGTGCGCGAGTGCACGAAGACAAAAAAAAAGGGAGGACGCCGCAGGAACATCGTATTTGTCGCGAATGTCTCTCGGCGAGTCGCGTGATGCACCGAGTGTCTCGTTTCGACATTGGCGCAGCTACGATCGCCCGTTTTCGCACCAAGAAACAGTCGCGGAATTCGATCGCGCACTGAAAGAAAGGCTTGGTTATAAAAATCCAGGCATGGTTAATGTTACCAAGCACCTTGGTGAAATAGTCTCAACTAAACTACAATAAGTATTACATGATTTAGTTGGCTCAACTAAACAAAATTTGCTCTTTTATAATTATTACACTGAGAGAAAAAAGTTGAAGTATTGCGAACTAAATATTTCTTGTGGCGTTTTTTTCGATATTTATTATTTATAAAAAAATTTATTGTGATGACGAAATATACATTTCTGTGAAATATACATATCTGTAAAATATATCAGAGATAAAAATCAACGTGTGTAAAAATAAATGATTTATTTGCTATAAATAACATTTTTATTTCGCCGTATTTAAATAAACAATTTATTATAGAAAAATATTTAATATTATTTTGTAGGATATAATGTTTATTTCACTCCAAAAATATATTTCATAGAAATGTATATTTCGTCATCACAATTAATTTTTTTAATAACCAATAAATATTGAAGAAAAAATCACAAGAAATATTTGGTTCGCAATACTTCGACTTTTTTCTCTCAGTGTACAAAATGTTTTATTATTATTATTATTATTATCGGTAATAATAATCAAATACTTCAAAAGAAAGTACACAAAATGCATCTCACAAGTTTATCAAGAATTTTTTTTTCAGTGCGCGGGCGATCCTTCTCCCGAGGCCGTCGTTACCTTCCAACCATAAAGATATCCTGATCGCAAAATTACGTGTGTGGGGCGACTCTGTTGAAAACGCATACACATCTTCCCGCAATGCGAACGGTTAAAACGCGAATAAAACCGGCTGCCGTGTGCATGACGGTCCTCAAACGCGAGAGAGCAAAGATTTCGAGGTCCTCTCACGGAGAATCATGGATTCATACGTTACGTGATTCTGTAAATTCCGAATACCGAGGGATTCTATCGAAAGCGAAGGATTTATGAGATTAGACACCTGCGGAAAATCCGGCTGCAAGGATCAAGAATCTACTCGGAGACGAGATCGCTTGTGAAAGCGACATGATTAATTTGATCGTTCGTGATAAATGAGTACGCGGAAAAATAATAATTTTAAAGAACGCCTACATGACGAGGACACGGCAGGGTAATCGGCGTGATAGTGTAGCAACGATTGCTGAATGATTTATGAGGCATCGCACGCCGACGATCGCCACGGTTTTCCGTGTCGCATCAGCGCCGTCGTGTTTATCGCGCCTTACACTTTGATTGATTATAACACATAAACGCGATACATCGCAAAGAGATCGCCCATTTATCACATAATTAATGGCGTACTTTAATAGCGGATTGCGTCAGCCGATTATTTAATTCGATTATTTTATGTGTCACTTCTCATCGACGGCTACATAAAAATCTACACCTACTGGAGTGTTTCAGTTTTATCGTGTTTTCCCTTTCATATCATACGTAATAACAAAGACGTAACACGGAAAGAACGATTTTGCTGAAGTATCCAAAAATTTAGCCAGATACAGATCTGAAGATAATTATATTAAATCATTAACCTTTACAACGCACTTGAAAAGGACCAAAATCCATGATCGAAACGTAGTGCTTTATTTCATAATACATCTGGCCAGTCAGGTCGAATCTAAGTTATCCAATTGTTGTTTTTTAAATCATAAAAATAATTATAAAGGACGCTTAAAAAATTTTGACATTATAGTAACCAGGTCGAGCATCCTGCATAATCATTTTGATAGTTCAACAAAATTATTTTCAGATGTCTGGTTAAATTTTTAGATACTTTAGCAAAACCAAATTTTTTCCATGTGAATACATCTTGATTATATCTTATATTTATCTTATATATATCTTATATTTATCTTATATATATCTTAATTATATCTTATATATATCTTATATTTTAATTAAAATAACTCGCGATGTATAGCTTAACAATAACCGATCGGAAAATATCGATGAGATTACATTCGTCTTGAAATATCATAAGCATCTCTCTTATGCCGAATGTTTATTATTCGCGCCGCAATGAAGATACCTTCTCGACCCAGATCCATCCACTTGAGCTCGTTTGGCGCCGCCTTTAATGCCGACAAAATCCCCTATGCTACACTCGAGAGTGTCATCATTTATCCAAGCGATCCTATCCCTGTCGTACTTCACTATTCCCAAGGTTCTTCCTGAATCCGGCGCGTCTGCGATTCTCTAATTAACTTAAGAATTAATTAAGTCAAATCTTGTTTGATCTGGGAGAAGTACATGTAAATCTTTGATCTTTTTTAAATTTTTGCAAATATAAAAATACTTTTCTTTTTCGGCGATATATGGAATATTTCTTCGACATTCCTTGCACTAAGCGTCAAAAATACGTGCTTGTTTAAAAATGCTAAATATAATACATATTTCAAGGTCCCGATCGCAATTCTACCCTCGTATCCGCCCCGTCTTTCTCGAGTCGTCGACTCCTGCGATTAATCCTAAAAAAATGTATCGCATTCCTGGAATGGGCTCGCAATTTTGCTAGTTACGTAAAGGAAACGTCGGCATGGATCTCGCGTGTATTACGTGCTGAAACCCGAGAGGCTCGGAAAGCGTGTATCGGCCACTCATCGAAGGGATATCGGCTCGTAAAACGAGCCCACGGTTAACTGGCAGGTAATTTCATGGCAATTTCAGCGCTTACTCCCCTTTCTTCGTTCTCTTCCTTCCCGAATGAGCCACCCACTAATCGATCTCCTCGTCTACCATCTAATCGAGTCCTCGCAGGATCTCTCTTCTCGCCGATCTGCGCTACTGGTATCGCAGTTAACATTCTACAAGCGCTAATTATTAATAGTTATAATAAAAAGCATTTATATCAGTGGCTACGTCATAGGATATATTATCCGTGTTCGCCAGGTAAAACTCATTGCAACTGCAGCAGATGAGTCTTCCTCTTCTTCGCGTGCTTGCTATAAGATACCTTACAATTTACATGTGTGGCATGGCAATGCTACGCGAAATATTACAAATTTAGATAGTAATAAGAAGAGGTAATAGTAAAAGTAATAAGTAGCACAGCGGCGTCTTTCGTTAAAAAATTCTATGAAAAGAAATATATTTGTTTCGTCAGAGTATTCTTTCCTAATAATAAGTTTAAATAAGCATTGAAGATCTATTCGTAAAACTAGCAATTTGTATATTTCTCATTCCTTTAATAATAACGCCAATACGGGATTTATTATATTACAGGCACAGTATGCGTCTCATTCTACGATTAACGTAATCAGAATGTTAATGGGGCAGATTTGCAGATGTCCCGAGCATTGCGAAGAAGCGATAAGACAAACTGCGTGCAGAACGCACGCATATATCTTCGTTAAGAGAGATAGGTATAAAGACTCCTCCGCAAAAACACGATCGTAGAATGCACGTCCGGCGAAATTATACACATTCGACATCATAACGAACGCAGCGATTACAACCGGTACTATTACGAATAAACCGAGGGGTAAACCGCTGAAGGCATTGCGGTGTACAGATTTGGGGCATTAGTGGGCATTATTAGGGCACATTAGTGGGCATTACATAAAAAATTCACTAGTAATGCCCAAAAATTGTGTACTTTTAGTGTACTTTTGTGTACTTTGTGTACTTAGTAATGCCCAATTTTGGGCATTACTAGGCATTGGTGTACACAATTTTGGTCAGCGGTTTACCCCTCGGAATAAACTATGCAATTCATGGGCTGCGCATACGTATTTATTTTTCATGTGAATGCGTGACAACGATTTGAAAGGAAAGTCTCAGTTTAATTATGCATACACTTTAGTTGGCAAAATTTTTTAAAAATTAGAATTATACTCTGTAATAAAGAACGTATCAAATGCAGAGGTTTTAATTTTAACGTCGAAATATTCAATAAGATTGAGAGAGAAGAGGAAATTCTCAAGAAGAATGTTATCCAAAATAAACATTAAAAATAATGGAAAGAATTACAGCTTTTATATACTTTCTTTAAACGCATTTTTTTTAGATTAATGTTTAATTCACTGACTGGTTATTCGAAGACTATTCACAAATCGATGCGAATGCCGAGTGATATTTTTTATCGCGCCAGTGAATTAATTTACGGTGTGATTGCCGTCTGCGAAAGTTCCATCGCCACTTCACTTCGAGTTGCAGTGGTAGATGTTTACGCGTGTTCAATGATCAAACAGAGAATTCTTCTATTTTGGTCCGAGCTGTCTGGGACTGGCAAGGGTGCCGAAAATTTGTTTTTAATGACGGTCTTTCGACGCGCACGAGAGAGAACCTAAACGTTCGTGACGCAAGAGTCTCGAAGAAAAAAATCGGCCCGGTCGATGGTCTCGATGGTCCAGACTCGCTCTCGAGTCTCTTCAGAGCGCGCGCCGAAAAAATATACTACGAATAGCTTTCAAGTAGTCGGTTTACATAATGTGATTGCGTAAATGTTTGTGTTTAACGTTACGCGATGGAGGCGAGAATGGCTGGTATTATTTGAAGAGAATCGACGATATATCGAGAATTAATAGCTAATGAAGTAGGTACATGGATGATCTCGTAAATGCAGATTAAAAATAAAAAGATATTTTAGCGCAGATAAAAATAACACGAAGGTACAGGGACGTTTTTACGTTGCTTTCCTGTCAAATGAAGTTTATATTAAAATCTCAAATGAACGAAGAAGTGTGAAAGGAGTAAAAAATATGTAGAAACACTATGTGAAAATTTACACCACGTCGGAAATTTTGATGTGCTATTATTCTCGATGACATGACTAGGAAGCCATGTTTCAGATCGTCTACCAGTCTCGCGGAGATTTCTTATCGATCCGATCGCCGCGTGGGTGGATCATCATGATTTACGAGCCGTCGTAGCGACAGCATTAAGGTGATCTATGGATCCTGGCGATTCCGACTCGAGTCGAGGCAACGCGCGCTGCATAAGTTATTGCACGTGATCTACGCATGCAAAATGCAAGATGTCGCGTAGTAAATTTGATCCATCGATCCTGCCAGCACGCACGAAGCTAATTCTCTCGGTATGATAATAAACTGCCGCGCGGACGGTATGAAAGTACCCGAAACTATTTGCGCAAGGATATATTGAGAGATCGCGCATTTCTCTCATATGTATCTCTAATTGAAACTTGACGTAAAAAATGCTGACGCGCGAATTTTCCGAGAATTATTTGCTATTGAAAGCAACTCTATGTATATGCATATATTGTTATAAATGCAATAATAAATATAAATATAAAATATAAAATAATAAATATAAGATAGAAATAATATAATATAAGAGATAAGATAATAAATATAAGAATAAAATAAATATAAATCTCATATAAAGTAATTGGGAAGAAGAAATTTGTAATAGGGGGTCAAACATTTTGTATTTAATTTATAAAAGAAATAATATATATATGTTTCGATTAATTCAAATAAATGTATTTTTGTTATTTAAAGAATACAGTATTAGAAAACACTATAAAATAAACATAAAGTAGTAGAAATTAATTTATAAACTTATAAACGAATTCTGAATCATGGTTGCTTGGCATCTTACCCTATTTGCCATTTTCCCCCAATTACCTTAAATATAAAAAATAAATATAAATCTTATATTTGCTAAATGCGTAATATAAGTAATAAGTAGCGGTCTAAACGCAAAGATTGGTAGCATTACATAAAACTCTCAACACTCAGTTTCCTAAAGATTTCATGTAAAAAGCGATATCGTCCTGCTTTCTGTGCAAAGATAAATGAGGAAAACGTGAGGGTATCTTTTCAGACACCTCTCTCAGGGATTACGCGAACTTTCACACGCAAGGAGGTGATCACCTCGTGGAGGAAGACTTCCTCTCGCACGCCCATGCGTACGCCCACGATGGCCGCGCGATATCGCGAGCGTGTCGTTAAAGCCGCAAGAAACCGTTCGTTTCACCCTGAAAAACTTTGTTGCGCCACTTTCGATTGGGCAATCCACCGTGTGGGCTCCACCGGGCGGCCGAAAAAATGCGATTCCCGCACCACCTACGTTCATTAGCCGGCCCCCGTCGTCGCCCCCCCCCTCCATCATCGAAACCGGGAGTCCGAGATGCAGAAACTTACGACCGGATTTAACGAACTCGTAAAACACGGGTTTTTGCTCGTGCGCGAAATCAGCGGAAGGTAGCGTTTTATCGAAAAACGCCGGCGGCGGCCGCAATAAAATGCGGCTTCGGCCCGGAGGTATGGAACGCCTTCAGCGAATTGCGGTAACTCAAACTGGTCGGCGCCCTCAAATTAGAAAGTGCAAATTTTTCGAATGCCGCGTTAGTAATCACGTTTCGGTGTACCTATATCGCAATTCCACACGGAAAGAATGACTTTGCTAAGGTATCTAAAAATTTGGCTAGATACAGATCTGAAAATAATTTTATTAGATCATCAAAAGTAATTATGTAGGACGCTTAAAGCCCTGCGCACAATTGAGGAATATTAGATATTAGGAATAGGAATTAAAATTTTAGAATCAGTTTTTTCAATGAATATTGAACGTAACGCACAATGGATATTAATAAGATACAAGACATAAATGTGATATACGAAACAAAACATAACTTATTATTTATCTATAGTGTTCATTGAGGAAACTAATTCTAAAACTTTAATTCCTATTCCTAATATCTAATATTCCTCTATTGTGCGCAGGGCCTAGTATGATGATAATACCGCAAAAAGTTTTGATATTTTGGCAACTATTTTGGAGCGTCCTACATAATTATTTTGATGGTCCAACAAAATTATTTTCAAATCTGTATCTGGTCGAATTTTTAGACATTTCAGCAAAACCATTCTTTCCGTGCAGTTACGTGAGAAGATATTTTCTCCGCTGTTCGTTATTAATCTTCTCAATTTTTAGCTATTATAATTTTTATAACGGTAACGCGTTGTACATTTCTCTGTATTACGTGTTACATTTTCTCTTCGATATATTATTACGACCACGCCTGTGGACTATCCCCTGCGAAGGTTACTAGATTATTTCTGCGGAGAGCCACGACACATAGACAAGCTATCTCTAAGGCAGTCTAAGGGTATACTTCCTATCTTCGACCGAGGAAAGTTCTTGCGGAGGAAGACTTCCGGTGCGCCCACGCACCTGGAAGAATACCGTGAAGAACCGCGCCGTTAAAGCCTGTGGTCGAACCACGACGCGGTTCTCCATTTGGCTGTCGGGGCACCGCAGTGGGTGCCCCGCGTAGAAAATACGACCATCGGCGGGAATGTAAATCTCTCTTCTTCCGCCGGGGCGACGTCGAGCGATTTGAAGGCCAATCGTTCATTCGTTTCAACGGCTGAGACACGAGTTTCATTCGACAGAGCTAATCTCTCGTCGCGAATTTCATTTCACATAAATCGCAGAGCGATTAAGATAATCGATTGATATATTATTCCTATTCTATCGAATGCACTTCGACGTTTCAATCGCTAGATAATTAATCCCTAATTTTATCGCTTTAAACAAATATTTCTTTCGTTTTCCATTTTGTACTCCTTGAATTTACTGTTTTAGTTCTTTTGAGAATTTAAGCACATGTAATTCATCAATCAAACTTTACACTTTACAGTTTATAGCTTTACAGTTTATAGCTCGTGTTTCTTTTGTAGTAATATTAAGTGCTATGAGAGAGAGCAAAATGAAAGGGGTAATAAATGCAAAAGGGGTGACAGTTTCAACACCTCTTGATCCATTCGCATTAATATTCAGAAAGCAAACGAGAGATATCGGCGGTGCGGCCGCGCGATTTACTGCGTCCGGCGAAACGCGCGCTAATTGCGAACGTGCGTTTACAGCTAAATTAGCGATCACCCTGCCTTTACTTCACATCTTAGCGCGCGTGCAGAATTAATAGTCATACGCGAGCGTATTTACGAGCGGGCGTTAACTAATGTGACTTCTTCTGCGCTCCTTTTATTCCCGCGGGCCCCCGGGCCCGGGTCCTTCCGCGCGAGCGGGGGCGTCGGTCGTATCCCCCCCCGGGGAAGATCGTTAGTCTTTATCCGGCGAACGTTGTTTCGTAATTGTAACGTCGTGGAGGCCGTTCCGCCGATCCCTTCGCACGTGGCTCGCCTAATTTATTAAGCCGCTTTGTGCGCGATCACGCTTCAATTACGTCATCGCGTATCTGCGAAGTGCTGAAAACTAAGCCGTGACGTGATAATAAATTCCGAGGTCGATTTGAAACGGCAATAGCGAAAGCTATAGCCGAGTGGTCGATGAGTCGTGTGTTTTTAATATGCTCCTCTCATTGCATGACACGAAGAGAATAATTCGAGATGAAGATAATGCGCGTACGCGCGAAGAGAGTTAAATACCATTCGGCAAATTTTACTAAAGGTGTTGTTTTTTATTACTGCACTGCACTGAAAAAAAATTCTTGGTAAACTTGTGAGATGCATTTAGTATACTTTCTTTTGAAGTATTTGATTATTATTACCGTTTATAATGATAATAACAAAACATTTTGTAATAATTATAAAAAAACAAATTTTCTTTAGTTGAGCCAACTAAATAAGTAAACCAAGTACCAAGTACCAACTAAACCAAGTACCTTAGGTGAAATAGTTTCAACTAAACGTATGATAAGTATTACATAATTTAGTTGG
>NJRQ01000232.1:204355-239217 GCA_003063805.1 Aphaenogaster ashmeadi | reverse complement strand
CTGATTAAATACCGCAAGGCGATCGTGTGATCGCGTCGGGAAAATTCGCGATACAAACGGGCGATTTAAAGCTGAGGCGCTTTAAAGCCCATTCTACAATGGCTGCACTAAGCCTTTAGTCTTTAAATAATTTTCGGTCAAAAGCGTTTTCCGCGCTTCGTAATTTTTACGCTTCAAGAGTTGGTCAGATCCCAACTGTTAAGTTTAGGGCTTAAGGCAGCGCGGGAAACGCTTTTTGCAAAAAATTCTTTTGCTTCGACCAAAAGGCTAGAGGCCTACTACAGCCATTGTAGATTAAGCATCGTGCGATCCCACTAAGTCGATAAAACGCAGAAATATTGAGTTGTAGACGTCAATTCTGTGGAAGTGTCGTTGATAAGATAGCATCGCGAACTACTTCCGTCTGAAGTGTACCGGCGCCTATCTCGCCGCTAATAACACCAGACTCGAAATCATTACGTTTACGATACGCGATGTAGAAAAAGTTTCTCGAAGTGCCGGCATTACGTTATTAAATATCGCCTGAGTGTATTTCACATAGCCGCGGTTATATAGACGTTAACAAAAAAAATCGACTCGCTGCTGGCCGAGCAAACGGACGAGCCGGCGCGCGGATTTCTTACAAATGGAGAACGCTCACATAACGACAGTTGTCGACGATCAGATACCGCGCGTTGCCGCGAGTCGACTCGCTTTTCCATCAACGCGCGGATCGCTGATAAGGTAATTAATTGGCGACCGGCAGTCCGCTGCTTATCCATGTCACCGCGAAATTACTTTAACGCGGCTCACGCTGCGCTCGTACACGACGATATTTAATTGCGCGCGCTTAATTACGTTTACTCGCCGCGGTTCGGTCGTACGATACGCGGTAGGAAACACGCAGGAATTACAATCCTGCATCTATAAAGTAGCTCCCGCAGCCGTTTATTAACGTATACGAAACGGCGATTTAAGTTACAACTATATAGCCCGTCCTACAATTTTACCCGGGGAACCTGCGGGAATTCCTATAAACGTGGAGACTCGTTGGAAAATGCGCAATTATAATTATTCAAGTAGCTATTACAGCGTTATAAAACGCAAATTATTTATCATTCAAATAATATATAGCAATTACATTTAGTAATACTTTTTTTGAAGTATTTAATTATTATTACCGATTATAATAATAATAACAAAACATTTTGTAATAATTATAAAAGAGTAAATTTTGTTTAGTTGAGCCAACTAAATTATGTAACACTTATACGTTTAGTTGAAACTATTTTACTAAGCCGGCTTGGTAACGTATAATAAGTGTTACATAATTTAGTTGGCTCAACTAAACAAAATTTACTCTTTTATAATTATTACAAATGTTTATAATTATTACAAAATATTTTGTTATTATTATTATAATCGGTAATAATAATAATCAAAAAAGTATTACTAAATGGATCTCACAAGTTTACCAAGAAATTTTTTTTCAGTGTATGAATCATTCCGCTCCTTGTCAGTATCAATTTTTACTACTTATCTATCGTCGCGCGTATAATTATACCATCCGGTTCTTATCGCGAACAATGATACAGGAGAGTTCGCGTTCGCTATCGCGCACCAAGTCCGTCCGATCGGGATCGCGATCGCACCGCCTACGCCCGGACGTGGCTCTCGCGAGCGAGTACCGCTCGGGCTGCATAACGACGTAGTTATGTACTCACGTATGGTATCCGTCCGGTAATGCCCGGCCGCGGTATCCGGTGGTGCATCTATCCGTTTTGTTTGCTTCGCACGCAGGCGGATTAGAGGCCCCATGATGCTGGGCCCTCACGCTACACCTGTTATTGAATAATAACCACGTACGGCCGGCCGATCCACGATCGGGATCCCCAACCGATCCCTGAGTAGAGAGAGACGCGTTGCACGAATCCTACCGATCGGTCGTTAGCCGCATCGGCGGATTACCGCAGAAAATCGCGGAACTCGCGACGAGCTGCGAAAAGAAGTTCTTCGCGTTTCTATCTCCTGATTTTG
The DNA here is from genome assembly GCA_003063805.1 of Aphaenogaster ashmeadi. Classification (NCBI taxonomy): domain Eukaryota; kingdom Metazoa; phylum Arthropoda; class Insecta; order Hymenoptera; family Formicidae; genus Aphaenogaster; species Aphaenogaster ashmeadi. The sequence continues at coordinate 237,201 of NJRQ01000232.1, read as the reverse complement.
TTATTATACTTTTAACAGTATCGTTATTATTACGTTATCGTTGCGCAGCTTTTTACCATATATTATACCTGCGCAACGACAATATAACGATACGGACACTGTCGTTAAAAGTTACAGAATTAAGAAGCTACTGGCAACGTTGACGCACGACACCGACATGTATTTTGGTTTTGATAAGATTGAAAAATTGGAAAATTAGTCAAAAACGTAAAGACGAAGAAATTAAGGGTTCTGAAAATGTAGCAATAAAATGAAGGAATATAATGACTTAATTTTTAGCGTTGCGATAAGATGCATTACTTGCCGAAGGACTCGCGTGTCGGTGATTTTATGTTCGACACCATATTGAAGCTGCATTCCGCGAAGATCGGGAGAAATGCGTGACAGCATCTTTATTAACTCTTACCTCATCAATTATTACAAACCCCCGGTTGCAACGCGCAATTTACTTGTCAACTACTGTATTATGGGCTTCATCAAACATAATACAACGCAGCGATCGGTATAGGATACCGTTGCTATGATATCCGTGAAGTTCACCACGGGATTAATTTAAAATGATAGAATAATTCATGGAATAATGGTTTGCATTATTATGTTGAGAGAGAGAAAGATATATTGATTCGTATTTCGCTAGCTTTGTAAATCATTAATATTCGGTGCGCTGTTTGAATTGATAAGTCATAAAACGCGTGATAAGTCATAAGTTACGCTATTTGATGTAAATATCATAATTAATAAAATATATATACAGGGTGTTTCAGGACCTGCAACAAACTCTAAGGAAATTTCCTCTTCAATTTCTCCTAGCCTTCCCGTAACACATTGTCATGTCAGAGAGTTCAGCCAAATCAAAGACGTCCATCCTTGATTGATGATTGTAAGCGATTGTGCCCAGGAATCGAATACGTACACAGACGTAGGATAGGGGCGAGGAAAAGGGATCATGGCTTGGTTAATATAACAATGTAACAATGTAAACATAAACATAAAGAGATTCGAAGAACGTAAACATCAACAGAACCAATATATCTACGTAGATGAATACCTTTCATAATTGTAATAAATGTCACCTAAGACCTTCGCGGTCGCGTAGCACCTAAACGACGCGTCAGAGAACATGGGTTACTTGACAAAAAATGATCCTTTCTGCGAGACCTATCGTTCCTCAGAGTTTGAGGCAGAGGTCCTGAAACACCCTGTATATACATATATATATTTTTTTATTACCCTAAACTTTTAGCAATTACAGAAATTTGATTTTTCGGAAATATTTTTAATTCTTTAAAATAAAGATTTAAAGTAATTGTATAAAGTTAATTATAGTTATTATATAAATATTTAATTATCCAATTTGTTGGACAGCAGTTTAATATGCAGATTACATTTATATAAAACGCGATGGGAAACAATGTTATATTTAACATTCTAATATTCTTTATAAATTGCAAGACTTTCCTTTTCCCTCACAGTGCATCGCGCTGCATTCTCGATGTGTGCAATCATAACGGCCTAAATCTTTTTACGATATCGTTCAAGATATCGTTTCGATATCGGTTAAAAATCATTCGTTCGCCCACAGTGCGAAGCTTATCTGCGAAACGATAACTAATGCAAACCATTATTTATGATTACCGCCGCAGAGCACTGTGATCTGATAAACACGGGGATACGATGCAAATTGTACGGACCACGGCTCATGTGCGCTGGTCGATGCTAGGCGAGATCGTTCGAAAAATCACGTAGCGCAAACAGCGCGTTGCAGCGCGAGCGTGTTGCGAAATGCGCCGCCACGTGCGGCGCGGGCCAACGGGCCGGGCAGGAAGGAAGTTCGCCTTCTCGTGTTTGGCCGGACACGACTGCCGGCGAGATATCGCGAGATATATGCCTACACGCTCCGGCCGGCGCGGCGCGCGGAAGATGCGGCTCAAAGCCGCCGCGCGAGACCGAGCGAGCGGTGCATCGCCGCGGGCGCGATGCATTGTACCTCGTGCCAGCGAGAGAGAAAGAGGAAGGGAAAAAAGCGAGGAAAGGGAAAGAGCGAAATGACGAGGACGGAGAAAGAGAAGACACCCCCGGCATCCCATCTTTCTCTTACCTCGTAGCACGACTTTCGTGCATGCGACTCGATTGTCCCTCTTTGACCCGGATTCCGAGTCTTCGTGCATCTAATGTTAAGCACCGACTAATTAACGTTATTAGAACCTGACGCTCTTGTCTTATAAGACATACGTGCTAATATAAATAAAATATAAAACCTTGAATATTTTTCGAAATGAGAGATTACTTCTCTCCGTTGATGTTGATCGCGATCTTCAGTAAAATGATTTTCCATGCAGCATCACCTACGCAAATAACGTACTCCAAGCGCGAAATCAACAGCGGAGCTGCTGTTAATTAGACTCGATCAAACGCCAGCGTGTTGTAATCACGATTATTGAGACGTTGCGTCTGCTCGTCTTAAAGTATTTAACGACGCTGATATCAATTCGCTTTATTTCCCACTTCGCACACGGCACGGGGCTGCAGGATGTTGTAATGAGTAGGAAACGAACCGAGGATTTACGAGCCGCGATGGGCAGACCTTGATATACGCGAGATACGGTAATAAACGATTAACCCGAGGAAGATGCGGTTTATCACGCCAACTACCGGAGTGCCGAGCGCGGAATTTCCAAATGTAAATCATAAACTGTGCGCTAAGTTGTACAATCAAATGTGTACATTGATTTCTAAATCAATTGCCGATATATCTAATATGTGAGACCACATATGTGCATCTATAACTCTTCGATATTCTTTCCGGCATCGCAAACGATCTTCATGAATCGACTGGACCACCCATTCGCATATCGGTAACATTTTTCTCAAGAATTCTTGTATAAAAATATCTGCGACTAATCGTGAACTTTCCCCTCGATCTTTCTTGCGGCAGATCCCACGGGATCGTCAGTCTATCGGTAGCAAAAATAGCGTTACAAAACACAGTGTAACAGCTCGGCGGAACAAGATCGCGACAAAGACAAGTGTCGACTGCAACGTGAAGATGAGCATGACGGTGACATTAAAGGTAAGAGATGTAACGACACACAAAGATAAATAACGAAGACGTGGTGAAAACCAACGAATAAAACGAAACCCTCTTTATTAGAAACGTTCATATCGCTCATTTGCTATAATATACTTCAAAGAACAAAGTTTTCTAAAAAATGTTTTAAATCATTAAAATTTTGTAATATTATTCTTATAATGGGAGTTTAAGGTAATAACTGATTGTAAAGGAATAAAAGTATTATTAACTCTTCACATTCAGTGTACTGAATTTTCATTTAAAAAAATGAACCCTTAAAAGCAACTGTTTTTGACTTATGACGCTCTTGATGCAAAATTCTCTTTTCAATTAATTGTAAGAGTTTTAGAAACTCAATTATGTCCATCATATTCTACCAGTAATAAGAACTCCAAAGACTCGTTTTTTTTAATAACTCAAAAATGACAATTTTTTTATTTATGTCGTTATTGTAGCAAATGAGCGATATCTATCAAACGACAACTGGAATGAATAGAATTTGATAGTTAGCAGTTGCTACAATCCTAAAACGCGAATCTCCTGTTGCGATCGTCAATAATTCTCGCCGTAACTAACTAGAGTAAAAAAATTCTTGGTAAACTTGTGAGATGCATTTAATAATACTTTTTTTGAAGTATTTGATTATTATTACCGATTATAATAATAATAACAAAACATTTTATAATTATAAACATATATAATAATAATTATAAACATTTGTAATAATTATAAAAGAGCAAATTTTGTTTAATTGAGCCAACTAAATTATGTAATACTTATTATACACGGAGAAAATTTTACGTTAAAAATTACTATGTATGGCAGTAGCTGTGGACTATTGCTGGAATTATAAAAATTTTTACTATGTAAAACAATGAAAAACATAGTAAAAATTTTTCTAATTCCAGCAATAGTCCACGGCTACTGCCATACATATAGTAATTTTTAATATAAAATTTTCTCCGTGTAAACCGACGATGCGAGTCCTTTCACGAATACAACGCCGTCATTGTTACAATGCTTTTTCCCCGAGTGCGTTCCGCGTATGTATAACCCGAAGCGGTACGGCCGCACGAAAAATTTTATCTCGACTGGGAAGCGCGAGTATCGCGCGAGTCGTTTCGCTCGAAAGGGTACAAAGGCAATCTCGCTTAGGCGAGGCATCATCGCGAAGGATCATCGCGGGAACGAGCAGGAATAAGACGCGTCTTCAGACCTTTGATCCGCGTGCGTGCCTACGTGCGTGCGTGTGTGCGTCCGTGTTGCGAGCTCGCGCGCGCGTTTAAGTAAACCCGCGCGATGAGTTACAGCGCACGAAAATAAGAGCAAATAAGGGTGGGTGAGAGGCAACCTCCCGACGGGGAGCCAAAGGGGGTTGTGGCTGTGTATCTCGTTGTAAATTACTCTTATCATGCGCGTCTCGCGCGGTTGACGTCCTGACGGCCGGGCAGCGAGAGGAGAAGGTAAAGGAACGCGGCGCCGTCGGATTGAAATGTCCCTTACGTTCCTTTATCGCGGCTATACGGCGACCTGCGCGAATTCCGATCGATACGTCCGAGATGCGAGGGAGATGATCTTCCTCTCTGTACACCTCTCGCGCGCTTTGTTCGCGGAGAAAGACAGAAACGCATACATTATGTCAGCTGAACGCGATCTGATATAAAAACAAGCAATAAAACTTTTCTTCTACCAGTGAATAATTAACAAGGAGGTTTATTAGATGTAAATCGACACAACTGGCCAAATTTATTTAAACAATCACAACGTTTCGACCATTGGTTTTGGTCCTCTTCAGGTGTTGATAAATTATGTTGTATAGATTAAAACGAACATTCTATGAATGTGGCGTAGTGCCCAATAAAGCCAAATATCTAGAACATTGTTCGAGTCAAGTCAGAAAAAGATTATATCAATAGTCACAGAAAATAAAATGGTCAATAAAATCTTGATATATCCTTTTTGTATATGTCTCGCGCTCGTTTCATTTGTTTTGAAAAATTAATCGAATTTATGGAACTGTACCTTGCGACACGTTGGATTTGCATATATGGTAATTACACGGTTTTGCGTTCGGAAGGAACGCAATGTAATTCCCGTCTAATTAAATGTAATCCCTGTGACGAAAGTGATTAGGCCGAGAGAACGCCTTCGCGATTGTCATATTAAAGTCGTCTTATTTCTACGCGAAGGCGAACGGGAGTCGTTGGCACACTGCGAGTGACATTAATCTGCTTGAGCGGCGCCGATACGTCACTACAAGCTTAGTACTCCCCTGTGATGTTACGTAATCATTCTTATGGGACTCGACGAGAGGAAACCTTTTTCTTATCATAAACTTAACATACGTGTTACGAAATGCTCTCGAATATTATTATTTTAATTATATCATCATGTTACCATTGTTCAAAAAATAAATTCAAATTTAATCCGAAATTTCTATCGATAATACATATACTGTTACGTATTGCTATACACTGAAAAAATTGTATTCTCCTCTAAAATAAGCGCCAAGAGGATCTTCTTAGTTTAAGAGGAGAATCTTAACATGTAAGAATATTCTTACATGTTAAGAATATCTCTTTAGAGGATATACTGTTTAACAGATTCTTCTCCTAAACTAAGAAGATCCTCTTGGCGCTTATTTTAGAGTAGAATACAATTTTTTCGGTGTATATATGACATTATTTCAATAAACAAATGTTTAACATAATGGCTAACTATTTTCATTAATTTCCGATTCCTAATGAAACACAATTCCTAATAGCAGAATTCCTATGCTCAAAACCTGATATACTTCAAAATAAATAAATAAGGAGAATTTATGTCTCCTTTTCCTAAAAGTGGAACGTATTTCTTGATGATATTTCTATGCGTTTTTTGTCACATACGACGGAAAAAGATTCCGATTCGAAATGTCGATGAAGGTGCACGAGCGCATCGACAGAAGCGTGCATTTATGGCGCCTCTCGACGGCCGGGCCGAGTGCGTTGGTGCACTCTTGCGCCCACCCCGACGCACTTTTCCACGCACGATTACCGATCTTCACGCATACACGCCCCAGATTCGCGCAGACGGACTGCGAGCAAAATCGCTAATCTACGGCGAACGACAGAGCGTAATCAAAATTTCACGCTCACGATAAAAAAATTCGCAACTATCTTTACGAGCGTGACGACACGACAAAGTTCTTATCGTAGATGACTTAACTATGCTGGTTATTTTTTAAATATGCCATCAATTTATTAATATATTTAAAAAGCAACACAATTAGCCAAAAATTGCGATGATTTTAAACGTAGCGTGCCGAACGATAAAACCGTGAAGCCACGCGATTCGAGACCGTCGCGAAAACGGCGGTAGGATTGTCCAGGATGTCGCGCGCTTATCCAACCGGGAAACTAAATGAATATTATACGACGACGGCGAAGATGACGGTGATTAAAATATGCGTTCTGGCGCGCGTCAACGCCGAGATCTACGCCCAGGCCACCCTGCGAGCGAGTGTTTCCACGCGCGATTACGGGATCGTCAGGGGAGAGCACCACGGCCGGTTTAAGCACCCATCACTTTTTGCACCATCGTCGGAATGCACCGAACTCGCGAGACGCATTGAAAGTAACTCGTATACTTTGCAGCGACGCCGATGTCGCCGGGTGTACATGCCTGCCGTAATAAAATTGATTAATCTCGCGCTCGTGTAATCGAGCTTGATTATTGGACGTCACCGCGCGGATGTTTATTCATGCGAAGTAATTTACCGTGTCGACCTACACTCGATCAGTTTGTACATTTTAGAGGGAGAAGCGCGTTTAAAATACGGAGATAATTAGAGAGATGCTTTAAAATAATCCATAAATTTTCCTGTGCACGGGAAAAAGACGATAGAACGATTTGAAATTTTATAGACAGTGTGTAGATTTAGTATGTCCTCAAAATAAAAATTTTGTAAATTATATAGAACAAGATAAATCGAAATTCACATATAAACCTAACTTGCGAAAATTAATTTTACTAATCACATATTTGTATTTCTCTTATTGTTAGTGGAGGCGACATGATCTTTCATTCCATTCAACATTTCATTCTTTAATTGTACGCACTGAGGAGGACTCAAATCGGAGTCGAAACGTTTGAAAGTTTTTGCTTTGTAATCTGTAATTTTAAATAATAAAGTTGCTGTTCGCTCTGCCAGCGGCGTTGGCTCACATTGGCTTTTCCCAAATTTTTTTACGATTTTATATCTGCGAGCCTAACATTAGTTTTGTTCTTTAATTTTACGTCTTTCTCGAAAGCTTTCTCCTAGGAAAATATTACGGGTTATAATCTGATTTTCCTGCAAGATTGTTAGAATGGCGAACAGAAATATGCAAAGATAAAACGTGCAATATCAGCGGATACACTTCTAACGTATGGAAGTGTCCCTCTACGCGATTCAATATTTGTGGTATTTATCAGTGTAAATGTTAACACGAAACGTTAGCGCAGGCTCTAAAATGCCTTTCTTACCGAGATACCTCCCTCGATTAGGTAAGTCTCCAAACACGGGAGATCCGTGCTTGAGAACTTTCGTTCCGACGTTGCACATCTTTTCTAAGCGCGAACACACCGTTCTGATCTCTTTAAGCACACAGTTACTTTAACGTACTTTAAGCGCGTGCGAACAGATCTCAGATTTCGCGAATAATTTCTAAAAAATTATTCGCGAAAAATTTCATCTCGATCAATAAATGTTTATCATCGCAAATAGAAGAGAGTACCCTAGTCAGAAAAATGTATATACTGTAGCGTTGCATAAGTATTGGGATCTTCCCAAGCCTATCCTTTCTCGAACGTTGATTACGATTTATTGCGTCGCTGTTTGTACCGCGCGAAACTTCGTGCGATGCTCAGTTAATGAGCCACATCCGTGCTCTTCGAGTTCCTCTTCTCGTCGAAGGTCGAAGGTCGGGAGTCTGATCGACGCGAGGAGGTAACCGGCTAAGGAGGAAACGTTCCGCACTCGCGAACCGTGGACAGAAATTATAACGAGTAACTAATGCGGTTATCAACAAGGCTCGCATTGTAAGTCGTACGATTGAGTAATTCGTGAGAATGTCGTAACGCCTTTAAAAAGTGTTCTTACAAATTCTATCCTATCTGCGCTTCGATTATGAGTCTCATCAATCCATCGACCGATCTCGATCGATTAAAATTAAATCTCCTTTTAATTGCGATGACCTCGACTCGAGATAATCCGAACTGAATGACGAATCAGGGGCGTGGAAACGCTTAATGATGTTTTGCATCACGATAATGCAAGTGATTAATCTGCTTTAGCAGGAAATTAGTCAGAAGATTTCTATGCGGTATTCCTAGTTATTTATGTGGCGGCGGTAGAGCTTAGCTATTATAAAATCAATTTTTCTTTCGAACGCCGAAAAGTTTGTTAATTCATCCTCTCCAAGGCATTAATTAAATCGCATAAACTAACAGAAGTATTAATAATTTCCCTATGTCGATTAATACACGGAGAAAATGTTATATTAAAAATTACTATGTATGGCAGTAGCCGTGGACTATTGCTGGAATTATAAAAATTTTTACTATGTAAAACAATGAAAAACATAGTAAAAATTTGTATAATTCCAGCAATGGTCCACGGCTACTGCCATGCATAGTAATTTTTAATATAACATTTTCTCCATGTATATGTTATTCGCAATCGCCGAATTCGCCCATTGTCCGAAATTTTTAACCACAACGCGATGTGTAAGCTTAAATCTCCACAACGCGTTCTGGGTATTTATTTCGGCCACTGGGCGTCAGAAAACACCACAACGCGTTGTGGGTATTTCAGTTTGCTCAACAGCCAAAAAATATAATTTTTCGTTTTGTGGCCACCGCCACAATTTTTCCGAATATGTATGTGTAGATAGTACACGTGTAGGCGGGGAGGGGCTGCCGCCCCTCCCCGCATGCACGGGAGGATTTGGGTGGACCTCGCTTCGCGCGGAAAGTTGCAAACCCATGTAGAACAGTACAACGATAGACCTCGTTTCGTTGTGGGTAGACGCAAAATACTCTGTACGCGTAGTAGGTAAAACCGGAATACTCACAACGCGTTGTGGAGATTTAAGCTTACGCACATCGCGTTGTGGTTAAAAAATTCGGCCAATGGGCAAATTCGGCAATTACGAATAGCATATACAATCGCTAATGTAAAAACGTTCCTCTTTTAGCAGAAACACTTGACTAATCAATCGAATTATTCAACCGAATTAATCGCAATGGCTGTTTACGAAGGACATCAACTCTACGAGATCTCTACTCACCGTACTTGAGTCCTCGCCACTTGGTGGCCGGCTCGTGGTACCTGTAACTAGGAAGCACGATCCTGGGCGGCGGCCGCGGCTGCGAAGGACAAGGCTTGTAGACGACCATGCACCGTACGCATTTCCGATTCGTGGGTGGAGCCGCCGGATATGCCGGTTGAATGTGCACGTAGGCCATGGGGGTGACCGATTGCCCGGAATAATAATTCGCGTATCGTTTTCGCCGATCGCCGCCCGCCGTCTCGTGTCGATCTGCTTTCTGAATCGCGGCCGATCCCGCATCGCCGGTCCTTCCTCTGTATCCTCGCGCATCCTTTCGTCGATCCATAGATCGGATCCATTTCTTCTTCGGGAAACCGTTGTGCGACGTCTTGCGATTGTCCTGCGAGAAAGTCGATCGATGTTCCGGAATGAGGGCTCTATTACCGATTCCTTGATCCTGACTCGTCCATACGAAGTTGCTCGTGATCATAAGATCTTTCGAATCCTCGCCGCGCGTCACTTTGCGTCGCTTGTTGTCCGGTGGAATGATGGAATCCAGAAATTGAAAGGCATTCGCGTCATCCGAAGATTCTCCTTCATTCTTTTCATTTTGAAGTCCGCTATCGACACTGCTGTTTAAATCCTTTGAGAGAATATTCTGCAATCTGTCATTTGTATGAATTGGAAGATAGGTCTCTTGATCGTGGTACTTATTATTATTTTCGTCACTTTGTCCATTGTTAATAATCAACTTTTCGAGGGTTCCTTTGCGATGAACACCGTTATCGTGCCCTCGAAAATTCCGCGATCGGTTCGAAGTTCGCGCAAACCAATCACGGCTCGTCTCGCGTCTCTTCCTAGCAGGATCTCCACGATCCCGTTCTCCCGGCCAATTTTTACGATCGTGGATCGCCTCCGCGGGGCTCATCGCGGAAGATTGAACTCGCTCGCGATCCTCGCGAAAAAAAAGGAGCTGGTCCACCTGCATTCCAGCAGCGAATCGCCGCGCATCCCCTTCCGCAGTATTTCGTTCCAAGGATCCAAGAATCGTTGCTTGTTTTCCGAACGAGGCTCGAGAGGTTTCTTCAGCTTTAATGTACGGCCTTTCGATGTCTCTATCGTTGATTATAGATCGGGAAAATGCAGGAGTAATTTCCTCTTCGATCTCCATAATCGCGCCTGTAATCTGCAAGATATGTGGATCTCGATCGAAGGACTTATATTGATCGCCCAATCGCGCATTCTTCTCACCGATCTCGAGAATTCCTTTTCGATCGCCCGATTTTGATGTCGATGCGCTGATCTTCGGAACATGATGATTACCAGCACTCTTCGAATCCTGAATATAACGAGGCATCAACGTCGAAGAGTGAAGATAGTTATCGACGTTAATATTCGCCTCCTGCGATCTAGGAGCTCGTGCGTTTCGACCCACGACATCGATCCTCCATCCCCGTCGATCCTCCACTTTTGATTTTGATCTTGATCCCGTCTCTAATACGATATCTTCGAATCTATCGTTACGTAACGCCGGGGAAGTTACGATGTTGATCGTCGCTCGATCACTGCCCTTTTCATTACGCTGTCTTTCCCGCTCGGTGAGTCTTCCCGGTTTATTCTCGTCCGATGCTCGAGTCTCTATATTCGAGTGCGCGTCGGTTCGTATAATTACGGGGTGTTGATCCTGCTCCGAGGATTCATCTAACGTACTGCCATCTCCGTTCACGTGGAGATTCAGTCGCGACAGTCCGTCGCCGTCAATTTTCCGATCGTCGACGCTGATCGACGGCGACACGCGTTGCTCCTCATAGGTCACGCTAGTTTCCGCGGACGTGTCCTCAATCATCGATCCACCGTCGCGTGGATCCACTCGCATGCTCCTTTTCCATCGCCTGTCACCTCCAATCTCTCGCGGCTCGAAGATGATCCCGTCCGTCGAAGCATAACTCGCGCCTCCCTTCGTCGTCGATCGCTCGAAGACGGCGAGATCGTCGCTTTTCGATTCGTCGATCAGAGTCAATCTCGCGGTGCCGCCGCCTTCCGTCCGGACTGTCGACTCGATCCACCATTGCAGACCCGATAGCAGAAGGGTACCTGCTCCGAGGGCCAGCACGCCCCAGGCCCAGATTGATCTTCCGGGGTACATTTCTACCCCATAGTCAGAAGGGATACCGTCTTGTCCCACAGGACACCTGTCATGACGATTGCATATCCTCTCGAATGATGTGCGAGAGTGATGTCTTCGATGGATGATAACGATAAATATTTTTCAGACGGGTTTCCACTAAGTTCAAACGTCGATTCAGAAGGTATCAATGACTAGCAATTCTTTGCATTGCTATAAAGTTCATAAGAGTCTAGAGTGCGACTTTTGTAATGTTTTAAAAATTGGCTGTTACGTAACTTTGATTTTTAAAGCTGGATGATGCGGGATTGAAAGAACTAGAACGTTGGCACCGCCCAGGATGATTCTTGAATACTTTTCATGCCGCAGTAACGACGTAACTTTTTAACGCGATGACTTGCGATATTTTTATAATTCCTTTTAAATGTTACTTTTAATTTATATAGGGTATTATAATTTCGTTCACATTTAGTATGGTATATATATGTACCGTTATTTCTCTGACGGAAAATTAATTTTAAGGTTTGCTTATATCAAATTTTTTATAGTTAATAGTTTAAATTTTGCGAGATAAGAGATTCAGAAAGATAAAATATCATAAATTATTTTCACGATATAACAGGCACTCTAGCAAATTATTTGCGTTTGCTATTCAATTTTGGAGAAAGTCGGCGACAACCTCGCGAAACATTCGATGAATCACTCATTCTCTAGACAGGCACTAGTTCTTGTCGACGTAATCCTTCCGTACCGGTTCCATTCTCGAAAAAAAATCTCACAAATTTCTTCCTCCATACATCACTTTCGTCAAAATCAATTATAAACTAAAATCATAGCATCTAGTTTCTTTGCATCGAGCCCGCCGGGGACACGTTAGCAGAAAACCGATTCATTTAAACTTCACGAAGCTACATTTCTCGAATCTAAAATTTCACATTAAATAATTCGTTTGTGCATAAGACTGTGCGAAAGACTTCCCAATAATAGTTAAGAAAATCACGAAATCTCATAGCACAAGGAAACTATGCGCGAAATTCTCGCGGAGTATTCTCTGACGGGCGATCTCATGTATAATTCTAAGCGATTATCTCACTTCGCTATTTTGCGGATCTCGGGGAAGGACCGGAAAGCGAGCGCACGTGGAGTCACGAAGAGGTGAACGTGTGTTCCGGCCTCGAGCGCGGCTCGCGAGACACTGGCTTGATACCATTACCATTAGCTTGGCTGTGGCTCTCTCTCTCTCTCTCTCTCTCTCTCTCTCTCTTTCTCTCCCTCTCTTTCTCTCTCTCTTTCTCTCCCCGTGCTCCTCGCCGCTGCCTCTTCTTCATCTTCTTCTTCTTCTTCTTCCGCGCCGGCATTCATGTTTTCTCCCTCCTCTTCTTCAGGAGGAGACCGAATCTCCGTGTTTACTATGCCGCGCACGTGGGTGTGCGGGTATTCGAGCGGTTTCGGAGCATTGATATCGGGGTGAGCCCTTTTCATCGGGCACTTGAGAGTCCTTTGATATGAACGTCGTATCAATGACGTTGCATTCGCATCGTTCGATGCCTCTACGATAACGTGAAATTCTACAAATACGCAGATAACATCGGCAGATTACTTAAATTAATAACTAAACTTTAACTAATTTTTTGTGAACCGTGTGCAAGCGCATAACGTTGCGAATGGTCAACGAATGACTTCTTTGGAACTGAACATTATTCGAGTAATTACAGTGCATAAAATTACAGAATGCACACAAGCAATAACGTTCTTCTCTCATCGCACATCAGTTATCTATGCGTTATCTAGACCTACATCGATAAGAATATCTTGTCATTGTTATCTTCTGCTTTTTTGCCTCTCGAATATCTCGCTCGATTATTATTCGCACGTTCTCCGTGCACTTTTCGCTACATAGGTCTGAAAAACGTTACTGCTAAAATGCAACGATTAATTTTGTGGAAAACTTAAATATGATTGTGAGTTAGCGATTTCTAAAATGTCTATATACATATATCACGTAGAATGGTTTAAATGACGGAAGTTGCGGGTTCATTGTTACAAGAAAGACGATGTATTGTCATAAGAAGACAATGCGCGATTTTAAGAATAGCGTACGTCCGCAATGGCGAAAAAAATAAAATGTCAAGTCCCGATGTTGCGGGGCGATGACAGATGCCGGAAATTTATAATTCATTTGTCACGCGCACACTCGGAGTTTAAAAGGCACTCTGAAGATCAAAGCGTTCTTTTTACTATTGTAAGCTTAAACGCTAAAAAGGAATCAACAAGTACTTGGAAAGGGAAATAAAAATTCTCGTAAAAGTTGTAAACGCACACTCGTGCTCGATGACCCGTAGAGATCGAATACGTTTCAGTCGCACGTCATTTTCCGCGTTATGCAATTTCGCCACGCTCATAGAAACGTGACGTCTATTAGTATTGCCCTTTCAGCAACTAGCGGCAGACAGCGGCGGAAGTAATACGTATCGTATATAGACAGTAGTCGAAGAGATTGCCGAGAATGATGTTAAAAAAGAAATATTACTACTTTATAACCAGAGTAAATAATAAAGTATTAAAATAGAATTAAATGAATAAAAATTAGATTTAGGATTCTGTATAAAATTTCTGAATATGTGCACGCGAAATTCCACAATTGAGAGTAAAAAATACGTTTACGGTTGTACTCGCGCGAGCTGCAAATTACGATATCACGGTTAATTAAACCAGGTACGTAACTCAGTTATAAGAATGCAATATCCGCAAGGGCCACCCTATGCGATGCATGGATCCTTTCCGGGACACACACGTGCCGTGCACCTGTCATTTCCCTGCACACCGTGGGTGATACAAAGCGGCCGCTCTTCTTGTTAATTGAATACCGTAAAGCTGCGCGTCGTGCATACAAGTGCACTCCGGTGGGTGTTTCATCGTGGGCACGAGTTTTACGAACTTACTACAGGTGGTCCCTTCGGCCACGCGTGTCCGCCGCAAGTGCATTTACAAGGTTGTGCCAAGCACGTGCCTCGGAGAACAAGCCTGCGCTCGCAAAGATCGATTCGGTACGATAAAAGTTTTTAACGTACCTCCAAATCGGGATCGGAAATTGTGGATCCGAGTGAACTAAATAGATCGGAAGATTTATGAACCGAAAAGCGCACCTATGAAGATTGAATAAACTAAAGAATGTAATTTAAAGATTGAGATCTCTGAAAGGTATAAAAATCATTAGTGAATTTCTACGTACGGAATGTTGCTCTCGTAAGCAGGCGGAATTTATTATCAGCGTCTACTTCTTAATTAAGATTAAGAAAGTTAATGTGTCCGTTCGGTATTTTTACGTATCTAACCACCATTTCCAAATCATATCTATTGCGCAAGCTGTTAATAATTACGCGCTACCACGTGCTACCGCACCTGTTTTCTTTTTTTCTTTTTCGACTGCTACTCCGATACTTGCGGAGGTTTCAGTTCAGACCACCTACGGTTCGCCGAACGTACGCGTTCTCGTAGCTTCGTTTTATGCTCGCTATCACACGCCCGACGTTGCGCAACGACGTCGCGTTATTATGAGAAAGCTATTTTTATGGTGGATTAGAGAGAGGTATGCGATCACACAGTGTGCGCGTGTGTGTTCCTCGCACGCGCGCGCTGGAACCGTGAGTCGTGAAATTCACGGTGCCTTTATGGGACGGATTCCTTCGTGGGACTCGTGAGTCCCTCGGAGTACGATGTCATCGATCTCAGTTTGTTCACGACAAACACGGCTCTCTTCTCACGGGGCCTGGCGTTAACAAGCACCGCGTTTCGATACGTGTAAACGCACGAGCGACCAACCAACCGTTCGCGCTCCTCGAGCACGATGCATATTTCGATGCGCCGCGAGAAACGCTGACGAAACGCTTCTCAATGAAATTCCAGCCACAATGAATAATTTTAGACAAATTGCATCATCGTTATATCTATATTTAGCTCGCTCCGGTGCGATCATTGTTCACGAAGAATATTAATACGCTTTCAAAGTATTAAAGAAAAAAGCATATTAAACGCCGTTATGGGTGATTGTGCAATTATATACATTATAGATAAGATGAAGCTTCGAGCGAGTGGCATTTATCTACGAGACATTGCTGCGTCACATATTCTTTCATAATAATTTCCGACAGGAAAAATTCTCGGCTCTCTTGCCGCGGCATCGCAATGATTAATAATCCTCGCCATCAGCGAGACAGGAACATGCTTCTTCATAATCATAATGACAAGTTCAGCGATCGTACCGACTATTCAAAAAAGATAACTCACTTGATATCGCAATTTTACTTTTTCTTTTTCGCTCGTAGTAAATCTCGCACGCGACGCGATACGGCGCGACAGCTTCGTTTAATGGACACGCAATGATTAATAATAAAATAACAATCGTCTGGTAGCTGCGTCATTCTCACGCAAAACGTCATGTTTCTCGCACATTCACGCAATGCTCTACCTCGTAGCAATCAGTGTTGGGTATTAACGTAGAAAATTGGTGTCCCTGTTTGCTTTTTTATAAATGAGATGTATTTAAACAATGCCTATTACATGACTCTTTTTATTTCGTAAATAAAGTAGATTTAATTTTTGATTATTAGTTTTAAAATAAATAATATAACACATTGTATTCTATGTTATATAAAAAGTAATATACGTTATTGTTAAAAATTATGTAATAAAAAAATATCTATTATATATATGGACTCTATAAATTATATAAACTTCCCTCATTTCCATTTTATTCAAAATATACGGTATTACTTTAGCACATGTTTTCCCGCATGCGCCGCAACAATAAATTACAGAAACGAGAAACAATTCATTTCGCGGTTTACGTGGTTTACGATTCACGAGGAAAGGTCCGTGTAAGTATCCCGCGGACACAAGACGTAACGTCGGGTGGACGTGATTTTACGAGGCCGTCGCGTCAGTCCTGATGTGGACAGCAACACGATGCACACCGTGATGCACGAGCTGCAGCAGCTGACGATCCGCGAATCCCGCCGATAAATCGCGCCGGTGATACCTGCACGCATAACCTGCGTCGCGTCGCTTCATCGGCGTCCAGGTGTGGCCCCCGTCCAAGCATCGCTTCGTTATAAATATAAATCCGGCTCGTAAAACATAATGAGAGGCGCGACGCAATGATTGACGATCGGACGCACCGGAGGCCCTCCAACGGGTTCTCCGCGCCGACGATTTCGACACCCGACGCGACTTCCGGAATGCTCTTTCGGTAGAGGAGACACGTGCATTCATATGCACTTTTCAAGTGGTTTCCATAACGGAACTATGGTAATAGAACGCGAGGTTGCGCAACGAGACGAGCATTCCCGCTTGGTCTCTTTGGATCTGGTTTCTCAGATATTTCTGCCTCGGAACACCGGAAGTCCGTTCAGATATCTCTCTCGGAGTCGTTTAACGGAGTTACTTTATCCCGCCTCATCTTTTATTTTGTCCTAACAGAAATATCTTTAATTTCTCATTTATTTCCATAAAACATATAGGCAAGAAAATTATCTTTGAAAAAACATATAAGGTAATTAAGAGGGGAGACGCCAAACATTTTGTATTTAATTTATAAAAGAAATAATATATATATTTCGATTAATTCAAATAAATATATTTGTTATTTAAAGAATACACAGGGTTGCCACAGAAAATGAATTTTGAAATTTCCTGACTTTTCCATGTTTTCCAGACAATATTGAAGAATTTTCCATGACCAATCTGTAATCTTAAATTTTAACGTTTAGAAACAGGAATTGCAGGAAAGATAGCTTATATTAATACAAGCAAAACAAATTTAAAAGTTAGTTTACTAACATAATTTGGAATGCAAAAAAAGTAAATAAAAAATAAATGAGGAAATAATTGAAAAAATTGTAATTATGATGGTAAAGGGTGACAGACGTGCGCAATATCATCCTGCAACATCTCCTTTTCAATAGGGGCACGGTCTGCTTTTGGCAACACTGCACAGTACGCAAAAATGTTTATCGCGCGGCAAAATTCCAGGTTTTTTTGTATTTTTTTCCCTGACTTTTCAAGGTTTTCCATAACCAATTTCCATTTCCATGACTTTTCCCAGTTTTCCAGGTTTGTGGCAACCCTGATACAGTATTAGAAAACACTATAAAATGAATATAAAGTAGTAGTTAACTTATAAACTTATAAACGAATTCTGAATCATGGTTGCTTGGCATCTTCCCCCCAATTACCTTATGATTAAAAGTCCTGAACTTCTAAATGTATCTATATAAAATCATTCATCGACGTAAGGCAAGAGCAAAAGTAATTTCGGAAGTAAAATTATTAACGATCGTTCGCGCATCATCGCGTTTTGAAATAGCGTTTTGCTCTCTCGCAATCCCGCGGCAGCCTCGTAAACGCGGGACGCACGAGAGGATCGTTGAGTTGTAAAACGACAAACAATCAATTTTACCTCGCGATTACCAGGAGGAAACATTCGCGAGTACTGGCGATGCTGATTGATTTAACGAAGGTATTATCGCCCGATGGCTCCGCGTCAGTGCACGCAAATGAACGACGCGAAGGCGTGGCGCGCGTAACTCTCGCTTTCGCACCCGCGAATTCATCGCGGTCGCTCTCGGTGATCCGTGCGCGAGTAAATCGCGTCTGCGGCACGTAATGAGGAACCACGGGGAAAAGATTTACGATCGAATTCATTGGCTTCGACCTCTCTAACGGGTCTCTCCCTTCCAATCGTAACGGTCTTGCCTTCTTCTCCCCTGCTGGACTCGCGGACTCGTATTACGGCGGATATATACGTTGCCGCCTGACATCCTTATCTTCCTGGCCGTCGTCGCGGAAAATATACGGCCAATTTGCGATCGGTGACTTTTCGCGAGCGAGCTCGGAGTGGCGCGAGTCTGTGAAAAACCATGGCGAAAGTTATGACGATCAGGATACGTATTATGAATTTATTCGGAAACGATTTCGTTCGGAACGATAGTCACTTGACCTGGATCTGTGCCAAAGATCCAGGTCCAAATCCACCCAGAACATCAAATTTTTAATTGATCACCACCTCTTGAAAGACAATGGCAAACCACTGAGAGTACCTTTGCCAAGACAGTCACCATGGAGACCATGGTGACCACGACTGCTCTGTCAAGAGTAATGGACTGACAGAATAATGGGAATATGCTTATCTTTGTCACTTTCTTGTCATTTCGTTATCTTTGTCTTTTATTTTTCGGAATGATAGTCACTTGTCCCCTATGCTTGTCTTTGTCGTTTTCTTGTAGTTTCCCTATCTTTGTCCTGTGTTTTTCGAAATCATTCCAAACGGAATCATTTCCGAATAGATTCATAATATGTGCCCAGATGTGACGAATGGTGTCGTTCCAAGGCGATAACACGACAAGTATTTCACGTAAGATCACATTTCGCTAGATAGATTTCAGGGAATCGGACGATCGAGATCTGACAATCTCGGAGAGCGGCATTCTCGAGAAGAGGAAATTTTATGTGGTATTCATGGTGGCACAGGTGGAATACGCGTACGTGAAGGCGATTCGTATCTACCGGACCGACAACTACAGCTATAGATAGGATGCCGCGTGGGCACGGCTACTTTTATAGGGTCCACTCGTCCCGCATACAGAACTCGCCGCTATCTGTACTTCCGCGATTAAATCACCCGTCTTTTTCCAAGGTTTTCCGGATTTTCGAGTCCTACCCACGAGTCTGGATCACGAGTAAACTGTAACATTCTCCATTTCTCTCTCCCTTTCTCTCTGTCACTGTCTTTCTATTTTTTTTTCTCTTAAGAAAGTACCTACGAGCGAAGATCGAGGCCACAAACGTAGAAAGTCGGCCGCGACTTGTACGTGAGTCTGTTCATTGTGTCCCCCGTTTTCCCTCCTCGCACTCTCCGGATTCACACGACCGTAGGACCGCTGTGGAGATCCTCCGGGCTCTGAGAGGGCATTCATAAGGAGAGGTCCGATAATGCCGCGCCAGACGATATATACGCGCCCATACGCGTGTACGCGAAGGTACGCACACCATGGCACGAGATTAGACGGATGGGAGAGAAGGAGAGACCCCTAATCGCGCAGGTAGCCGAGAACGTGAGGTGTCCCGTTGCGAAGCGACAAGGTGCTCACGCCGTAGGTGTCACAGTTTCTCATGCTTTTCCGCCGGATTCACGCGACGCCACTTCCGGTGTACCACCCACCAGGTGCAAAACTAAGAACGCTTGCCGAGTTTTCAGAATTTATAGATCGAATTATGTAATCGTAAGCTCGATGTACGAATTCTTGCAAATATATATTTAAAAAAAAATAATGAAGCTATCTTAGCTTGTATTTATTGTATTTGTAGAAGCCTAATCGAACGAAAATACGCCGGCTCGCTATCTGACCGAGATTTATCATGGAGAAATCCTTCCTTTCCCTTTCGGAATTTTCTTGCCAGAGTTGTTTGCTTAAGCTGTTAGAGTTGTAATAAAGTCTCGGAGCGCAATCTTCGCATTAAAATTTTCACGTCGTTCATGGCACAGCCCAGGAATGTTCATTTACTACGCTATAATCTGATCTTGACGGCCTCTATGTTCTTCTCTTCGCTGTGACGAGTACCGGTTCGACAATAAACAGGAAATTGCGGCTTTCGACTCGCTTCTAGCGAAAGAAACTGTCATATTGCGCTAAAATAAAAACTCTAATTTACATTTAAGAGTAACGTGGATGCACCGAATTGTCGGATTTTGTAAAATTCGTCGGAGTAAGCGATAAATTAGTATCGCGCTCACAAAGTCGTTAATAAGAATTTATTGATAAATACGTCACGCACTATCTGCATCGTTTCTCTCGTTTTCTCCACCTCTTCCTCTCTCTCTCTCTCCCTTTCTCGCTTCATTCGTGCGCCTGTTCGTCGCCCACGTGCATCTACATTCCTGCTACACCGCCACGTACAACCGAGCGATAATGCAAGTAATTACGCTCGGCCGAACGCCACCATTATTAACGGCGACGTTTGCATAAATCGACGATCGCGATAATCGGTCATGCCGCGTCTTTTGTGTCTTCGGGCGTCGGGACGTTTCCGGTCTCTTTCCCTGCCGCGGCTGTTATTACACCTCGCGTGGGCGGACGATAAAAACGCTCATTGACGAGATTACGGGAAAGCGGACGGCTCACGACGCGTCCTTGGTTATTACGCAATGCTTCAAATTCACTCCCGCTGCCGGCGATTATTCTTCAGACGCGCGTCCTGATAAATTCGAAGGTAATTTCATTCTAGCGGAAGGTACATTCGTGGGAAGTAAGAAATCGCACTGTAAATGTTCGTTTAGCAATTTCGCTGGGATATAGAAACTTCGACAATCTTTCGGTATTCTGTGCAGAGGCGTATCTAGGGTATGGCAAGTATGGCACATGCCCTGGGCGCCATTTGAAGGGGGGCGCAAATTTTATTAACCTGGTACGACAATCAATGCATATAAAAGCTAAAACAGCAGTCTAACAAGTTGCTACCTAAATTTTTGCGAGAGGTTCCATTTACTTCATTAAAACAATGTATTACTAAATATTTGAGCACATCATAGACCAATCTGCATCAATGAAAGCAAGGAAGATACAATTTTCATGTAGTAACATAATGTGATAAATAAAAGATTAAAAAGCTTGACTTGTATTTTTGAGCTGATATTATGGTAAGTTAAAAGATGTGTCATACGTTTGGACAGGGGCGCAATTTCAGTGCTTGCCATAGGAGCAATTTTCCGTAGTTACGCCTCTGATTCTGTGTCTAACTCAAGATTGAGATACTCCAACTTGTTTCGAGATACCTCTACCGAAATAAAGCGCGATTAAATGCCTCGAAAATTGCTTTCGCGGCTCCCAGCGATAAAGCGATCGAAGATCGAGGGCGATTCTAAGATACTACTTTTCGGGGTTGGCCCCTTTTTCTGTCCGTCACGCCGGGTTACGCTCCCCTTTCGTTAACAAGCCGTCGATGATCCCGGGTACCGAAGTCAGTATTAAATCAGTCCCGCTTTTTCATCAGGGAGGCTCTAAAGGCACGCATTTGACTCCATTACGAAGCGCCTAACACCCCTATGCCCCGCAGTCGTTCGCTAAATCATAACTCGGGACCAGTCTAATATCTCGTAAACACTGTCCACTCGATATCGAAAAATACCAGTCGCCCGGATTTATCTGCGGCGAGAGTGGTCGAGATAAAATACAGCCTGTTAGCGAATACGCGAGCTAACGCGCGTGCATATGACTCTATTAGAGAACTCGCGCTTCTACACTTCTCTATTTCTCGCACGAAGAGCGTACGCGAACTGCCGTCCTAGAAAATATCTTTCTAAAGAGAATTCTCATCTCTCTGGTCATCGTAACAATTGCATAATCACGATATAATCGCGGAAATTAAAATTAATAGATATAATTACATAGTATGTGTAACAAGCGAGTAGTGGAGAGAACATACTTCAGGATTCATAGACTTAAAAAATTGTAAAACGTTTCAGATTATCAACAAGTAATAAAATAGATATAAGCATTATTAATAAGATCAAGCGAAACGAAAGTAAGATAAGTAAGATTCGAATTATTATCAAGATCAAGTAAGATAAGGATAAATCGAACATCTCTCGATCAAGCTGCCCGTTTCCCCGCTTCCAGTTTGCGGCAGATTATCTCGATAATCTCTTTTCAACCGTAACAGCCCTGAACGCGATACTATCTCTCACATTATTATCCAGTTAGAAAGACACACGGTTATCTTCGTGCCGCTAACTCGACGACCAGCTTCTTCGTCACCTGCCAGCCGGCACGTCGCTCATGTTTGCTCATGCCGTCTACCACAAACGGGAGGAAGAATCCGCGAGTGTGTTGACACGTCCCGGTGCTGGTGGCAGGATACCGTTGATAGGACAGGCTCCACCTTCGGGGATTCATTGACGTAGCGGAAGGTTACCGCGAGGGTGGGCAGGGGAAGGCGCGCGCGGGGAAATGACTTAATATGAAGTTACAAGGATGCTATACGAGCGATGGCCGGTGGCGATCGCTTGGACCACCCAGGAGGTGATTGCCGTGGAGAGGATCTATCTACAGTCCGCGTTGCCTTTCTTCCTACGTGCTTAATAGTGCCGGCTTCGCATGCCGCATTCCTAGATCGTCCTGCGCCAGCAGGAAACTCTCGCTGGATCTCGCCTCGGGCGTCTCGAAGATGTCTTTCAATGAGCAAAGAGAGAAGAAGGAACAGTGAAAGAAGAGAGGAAACTATCGGCCGCGTCGATGTCCGTCGAAAATGAACGGTATTTCCTACTTAATGATCAATGCGGGATCATTAAACAGATCTATAATGAGTTTCATATTTAACGTGGATTCGTCTCCTGAGTTTCTGCCTAAGTTTTCGTATCCTTGACAAACGATAAGTAATAACTTATTAAATAAAGAAAGCAGTTTACGAATTACTACGATAGGACTTTCCTCAACAGGATTATTCCTTATCAATGAGAAATATCTTAGCCAGGTAATTTTAAGATTCTTAAACATATGAACAAAATTTATTTATTATTAATATTAATTTAAAAATGTAATAGCGTGTTTTAGTTTTTTGGAAAAGATCGCGTTATTAATCCCAATAATTTCAGACACGCAATTCAATATATTACTGGCACATTTCAAAAATTTACACGCTGCATATTTAACTAATTATCTGCTTTATAATTCTATTTATTTTTCCTATGTCGGCCACGCTCAACCATTGCTCAATCACTCGATTCTCCTATCGGGAAAATAATTATTGTACAAATAAATCTCCGAACAAGTCGTAGTTTTTCAATTGCAATATCCTTCACGTCCTGTTTCGTAAAATCACTTTGGAAAATGCAAGATATCGCCAATGATTGATACGTACGCGACGTTCATTATTAATTTATTGCTTTGTCGCTAGCGCGTTAAACGGGCTATGTATATTAAACTCCGTTGCATAAATTTATGAAGGGAGTGTACGTTCATTAGCCCCCCTCGACGACAAGCTGTGCACCTTCGTAGATCGTCGCGGTGCAGACGCCGCGAAATACTGCCGACTCAAACTCGCCGATAAGTCAAAGAGAGGCAGGGCAACATAATGCCGCTCTTCATGTATTATGTATGAGAACAAGATTACTTCGGTACCACCCACTTGCCGAGTGCTACCACGAGTCCGAAAGTTGCGCTTTGGTCTACCTGCGAGAAAAAACATATCTGCCAGCAAGGCGCGAGAGGAACAATGGCGATTGATTGCGAATCGATAAAACGCGATCGAACTGATATACATCGAGAAACGCAACCAGAAATCCACGAATTTTCAATAGTATTACATGTTGCAAATGTTGCTGATATTTAAAATTATACAGGGTGTTTCAGAATTGCACGGCACTATTTTAGGGAAATATTTTCTAGGTCAAAATAAACAAAAAAGTTTACATAAACGTATGTCCTAAACTTGTTTAGTAAGATATTAAAGAGTAAAGATTATGTTTAACAGTAAAACATTTAGAGTATGTTTTCGAAGTGGCCGCCGTTTTGTTGAATGCAGCATTCAGCACGATGAATCCATGTTTCTGTGGCATGCTTTATGGCATCAGGATTATTCCTGATAGTTGCTGCAGCTTCCATTATGCGATTTCTTAATTCTTCTTGCGTGCCAATAGGTCTACAATAAATTAAAGACTTTATCAAATCCCATAGAAAATAGTCTAACGGCGTTAGATCGGGCGATCGTGGTGGCCATTTAATGGGTCCATTTCGACCAATCCAGTGATTACTGTATGTATAGTATTTAAATAGTTACTAATAATGCGAGAAAAGTGGGCTGGTGCACCGTGTATAAACCACATTCCCTGTCTATCTTGTATTGGAATATCTTCGAAGATTTGTAGAAGTCTTTAGTTTATTGTAGACCTATTGGCACGCAAGAAGAATTAAGAAATCTTATAATGGAAGCTATAAACAACTATCATAACAACATAATCTTTACTCTTTAATATCTTACTAATAAACAAGTTTGGGATATATGTTTATATAAACTTTTTTGTTCATTTTGACCTAGAAAATATTTCCCTAAAATAGTGCCATGCACTTCTGAAACATCCTGTATAGGATGCAAATGAGAAGCAGTTATACTGTTTTTAATTTGCATTCTATACAACTTTAAATATTAATATTAGTCTTATTCTACTTAATATTAAGTAATCAATTCTAAATTTGATATTAATAATAGTCAACAACAATTTATTATAACCAGTCTAATAAATGTATTTAATTTACCTGCTGCCGGGCGAAATAATTGTCGATATTACGCGAAAATATGGAAACTATCAGACTGCAAATATCGTATATTGTTAGTGAATTACGACGATAACACTAGGGTGTTATAATCGCTTCTGGAAATCGTCGTCGATAAATTACGCAAGACCCGTCAAAAATAGGACGAAGGCGCGGTTGCTTATACACACTTGGTGGCAATGATTACGAGGCGCGACGCGCGTATTTGCATATTATCGTCATATTTCTGGGGCTGCTCTAAATCTCGCGTCGCATCCCATTAAGGTGTCGACAGTGCGACGGGAGCAAAGGAGAGAGAAAAAAGGAACGAGAGAAAGGCGAGGCGATGGAAGTCAAAGGGTTCGATCGGCGGAAGGGAAAAATGAAGAAGTCAACCTGGCCTCATTCACCAGGGTGTTTTATCAACATTCCCACGCGAGCGACCCATGCGTGTGATTAATGAGAAAATCGGCATTCCTCGATTTTGCACCACCGCGTTGCGAGACGTGCATCGCGCAGCCTCGGGCTGCTTATAAACCGTGTGCATACTACAACTCGTGTGTCATAAAACTACCGGACTTGAGGAAATAAACGGGCTCAATCGACTGGAAAATAGCGCTTTTTCTTATCCTTTAAACTCCTAATCTAATCTCTCCGTCAACAATCATTCATCGTATCGATTAGAATACCGAATGCACATATTGATACACAATGTATAAAAATAGATATTAAAATGTAAAACTTCCAAATTAATTTATCCTTCAATTGCTATCAGATATAATAGAATGGTTTCACATTCACGTATTACTGTTTCATGTTACATGCAATTTATGAATAAACATTCCATAAGTAGTAATAAATCTCACGGGTGCGCGATGTGAAGGATGTTTAAGTCGGCTGAGGTGGAGGTAACTTTATCCTACTACACAAATATAATTTGCATATCAGATTATCGATCG
Source organism: Aphaenogaster ashmeadi (assembly GCA_003063805.1). Classification (NCBI taxonomy): domain Eukaryota; kingdom Metazoa; phylum Arthropoda; class Insecta; order Hymenoptera; family Formicidae; genus Aphaenogaster; species Aphaenogaster ashmeadi. The sequence continues at coordinate 211,450 of NJRQ01000232.1, read as the reverse complement.
AAGTAAATCATCGCAGTTCGACAGCTCGATGGACTCGGACCGGAAGTAGGCATCCCTTAATAATACTGATTTCCGCTATTATTCTGCCTTTAATTGCGTCAATTATCTTGCAGAAATTTTCAAGAAGATATGGCCGGTATTCATAGTCCGTTCTTATATTTAAGACCATCTTAAGTACAATCTTAAGATATCACGAATCAATCACAGAGCCGTATTAGCGTCTTGAGACATTACTTAAGACGGTCTTAAAATAAGAATGGACTATGAATACCGGCCTATGTCGACTTTTTTGTCGCTTTTTGGAGCAAACATAGCTTCACGATTTCTCAATAGTCCTAATGATCAGTTAACCAGTAGAGACGGATAAAAGAAGGTCTTGGAGAGATCGGCGAAGTTCTTCGGCTACTCGATACACGCCTTTAGCCTGAAGCCGGAGTCTCGCGTTACGTGGTCGTCGCGGCATACCGTGTCTTAGACACGCGTGGGCGAAATTATTTTCTCGTACAACGTCGGCGCGCGGTATGTTACCACCCTGTAAATTAACTATCGCCTGCTTTTGCACCGTGTCTCGGATGCTGTTGCTCGAGCGTGGGCGATGCCGCTCGCATTATTATATTCCGCGATTATAAATCAGACGAAATCAGTGTACCGTTACTATTTTCTTCGAATCGATCGGTCCGCGTTATCAGATCGCGATCATCGTGTTGCTCTTCGTGTCGCATCGCTTATTATAATTCTGAGAAAATGCGGGAAGAGAACTCACTAGTTATTATAACCGATTGGCCGGAAGAAAATTTTTGATTTTTCAACGTTGGTGGGCCAGTGTAAAGTTGGCCCCCCCAAAATTGAATTGCTTATAACTTTTGAACTAGAGAGGAGCAAACAAAAATTCCAACGAGGCATTCGTGGGCAAACGTTTGCAAAAAGAAAATTTTTGATTTTTCGACATTGGGAGGCTAACTTCACACAGGTGATTCTAATTAATCTCCGAAATATATTATTAGAGGATTGTACAATAGTTGTGGGATGCCTTGTGTACTTAGATTCTCTTTCGAAGTTTTATAATGATACGTGTTATTATCTTGATTACCTATAATACGTTGCCGACGCTTGAAGTGTGTGCAACCTAATTATCCTTAATTAGATAAAGCACATTTAAAAGACCTGTAGAGAGTATTGCGCCAACTGGAATTAAATAAATTGCTTTTAATTCGAACGTAGATCAATTTAATGAGGCTGCATTTTTTCGGTACGATCCCAGAGAGACGTTGTGCTATCTAATCACATTTTAATAAATCATATCAATAAATCGTTTCATATATGAAATTAATGGATTATTGCAGGCGAAAAAAGTATCAGACGCTCGTGACTAAATTAGAATTTTAAATCCAGAATATTTATTGCTTGTCGGGCGATGGACTTTTACTACAAAGTTACTCGGACATTACAAAATTTCGAGACTGTTGTAAAGACATCGACAAAGCGATAATAAGCATATAAAAAATAACTTCCGACTTGAAAATTCCTTCGAGTGTAATTTTTACGTGAACCCATCAATGGCTGCAAGATCACGAAAGTATAACCCAATATTAACGTAATTACGTTTTATGTTTGTAATATAAAGAATGAGAAGAACCTATCAATTTTAAAAATTACCATAAAGTATCATATGCATGGCATTAGTAATTGACTAATTATATTATTTACGCCTATATTGTAGAAGAAAGAATATTAGGAGCAGACAATCAAGCCGAGAATCGAATGCTAAGTCATTCGCTTGCCGAACGATCGATTCTACCACAAAGCCAATTAGGCTCTAGCATTAATATTCTTACACGCGCTTCTGATAGTGCTGTGCTTGTAAATTATATAATGTATAGTAGTATAAGCGCACGACTAAACGAATAAGCGAGTTCATAATTAACAACTCTCTAGTTCATGCGTAATACATGTAGTATTATTGTTGTAAGTTAAACATATTGTATCGAATAAATTAAAGATCTTTCAAAAAGGTCTACAAAAAGTTTTATATTGCTAAACCTGTCTTCATATACTATGCTACTTGTGATAAAATATATGTTTTATCCCTAGACTTGAAATAATTTTTCGCATTTGCGAGATCAATTATGATCTGTTTTATTAGCAAGACCAACTCCCGCGTATAACATACATTAAAACACTTATATATCATACTTGGCACACGTAAAATATTATACAATATCGGATAATGACACGCAGATCTATATAAAATTTATGGATTCAACGACATTAAATCAGGCGGATCGGCGTTCCGGTACATTCATCGTTGTTCGATTCACGGTACTGGTTTTCGATCGGCGCGTTCTATTTCCGTGGGTTTTATTTTCCGCTCCGGCGTACGTGTACCTTTTGATTTATTACTTTTATCGCATTATTGATCGATTTAATTATCGAATGACCAGCTCGAAATTTTACGACTTGCATTCTTAGAACATAAATCTGGTTAGCATTATAATTTTTGCCGCGGTACAAGACAATCGGAACGACGTGTAAAAAAATAATGCTTCTCATAATTAAATGTATACTTATAAAAATCCGGATCTAATTTAATAGTCGGAATTTTTTTATAGCAATCAAATAAAATTCTAAATAATTTTTGCACAACTGCTAAATAAATTTCGAACTTCGGATAAACCTTCCAATAATTTTATTTATAAAATTCAATATATGTTTTCATTTTTAATTTTAAAAAAATTTATAGAGAAATAATTTATAGATACAGGAATAACTCTTATACTAAGATACATAATTTCCTAATGTTGAGATTGTTGAGACGCGGAAAAACGATCTGTCCTTCGAACTATCACGTAATCGGAATCAGTATTAAACGAGTCCAATCACTGCACATACGATTTTCTTGTTAACGGAATTATCGCGAATTATGCATTTACGAAGATAATAATATTATCGTAATGAGAATAAAAGACACGCCGACGGAATTACATTAACGCCAACAAGCCTATTACTACTCTGGTTGAAATCGCCTTAACGTAAAAGTAATAGTCTCTCAATAGAGTTACTTCACCGCGTATAAATCTACTGAAAAAATGAAAATTACTTTGGCACAGATAGCGCGACTCGCGGTTGATGGACTTATCTCAAATATTCCACGAAGTAATAATGCTCAAAAAAACGAGCGATTCCCACAACTATATATCCTAATGATTAAATAAACGTGTAGAAAGTAAAAATAGAGCCATCATCGGACTTTAAATAATTAATATATCTACAAAAAAAAGCGATATAAAAAACGCTATAGATTATATTCGTTTTCCTAATAAATTATTTCTCTCATTATCGAACTCTTATTAATATTTTTTATCCTTTCGTTGATAAGTTAATATTAACTCATATTCACTCTTCAGTATATTATCCTGTACATCGTAAAGTTAAACTGTTACATCTGTCCGCGTCTAACGGGTGCATAAGCGGCGTTTGTACTGATCGTTAAAAAAGGACGGGTCGACCTTGCTGCGGAATTACCGTAACGCGAGTAATCTTGTCGTCGATCTGCAGTTTACGGCGAAAAGCGATCAACGCGCCCGTTCGTTGAATTATTAACCTCGCTGCGCCCCGATCGTCTATTACTCACGCTATCGAGCTTATCTCTCATTAGCCACACCACGGCATGGCTCTTGTACATACGATAAACTGGCCAATCAGAGTAACAGATCGAGCACCTTTCGCTCGCGCGCGAATCGGGATGATGCCGATTTAGAAGCCAATACCATCATCTCCCGCATGGTGTATCGATATGTACGGCGAGTCGTCGTTCATTTCGTCGGTGAATCGACCGTTTTCCCGTTAACGGGCTCGAGGATAGCTCGATAGCTCTCGCTTGACACGAGCAATAAATCGGATATCGCGTGTCAATTTATAATTGATTGTCGATTTGCTGACGGTGGGAAGCTTTTATCCAGACATGCCTGGATGGGATACATTCAAAGCACGTTTCATTCTATTTTACAATGTGATTCTCGAATCTGTTAACGGGAAAAAGATGCTGTGGAGGGAACATATTCGTCAAGTCGCAAGCGAATAATGATTAAAATGTCTACTTCAAGTTGCGAGAAATAAAGAGGATGGAGAATATTGAAAGTGTTGAAGTTACTGAAGGATATAAATAAAATACGTACAGGAAGAAATAAAGAAGTTCAAAGATAAAGTTCAACAAAGATTTGTCACTTTAATAAAGCTACTAAATTCGGTACATGTTCTAACATTTGTTTTCCTCGCCCCAAGTAGAACAGAAAGTCATGATGACGTCAAAATGATGCTAAAATGACGCCTTTGACATCATTTTGAAGTCATGATGACGTCTAAATGACCTCAAAATGATGTCAAAGGCGTCATTTTAGCATCATTTTGACGTCATCATGACTTTCGTGTTCGGGGGCGTCGTGTTAGATAAAATACCATTTCATTGTCATATTCAAAGACTATCTCGCACGACTCGATCGCCCAATTTTACGATGCGCGTAAACAAATCTGCTGAGACGTGAAATCGGCTTTATGCGCGACAAGTTGAATAATCAATGTGCGAAGGAGGCTATCGAGCTAGTTGTGCGTAAATCGTGGATAAAATTATTTTATTCGGATAATCTTAGCGGTACATAAATTGAAGTCGGGGATTTAAATCGTTCTACGCGATTATAAATGCGACGTAGCGCGGCTTAGAGGCGAGTAACCACGGAAAGTACCAAATGTATTCGAGTATTCGGTACGTACATACTTCGCGAAATACTGGCGGAGATTTCACTTCGCCGATTCGTGACTTTACGTGCCGGTGTCTGCCGCAGTGGAGGCAAGAAAAGGCTTTCGTACTTATTTACTGCACGTTTGCGGTGTTTGCCCAGCTAGTTGCACGGCCGCTCGGGGCGTCGAATATAAATTTCCGATTGATTTACTCCCGTCGCGAAAAAGTCCACGTATGTACGATCTGGTAATAAAGTGCCGGGAGTAACGCCAAGAATATGCATTACTCTCAACTGCCTGTATTCCATAAATAATTAAAATTTTCCACTTTAAATAATACCTTCCTTATTAACATACAAGAAATCTTATTTATACATTTATAGTTCCTTTTGCACTATATAACGATTTACATTTACCATTTATCTTTTGGATTATATAACGATTAATGTAATCAATAGTAAATTTTTTATGCGTTTTTTACTGGCAAAATAATCGCAAAATGTATTTAATCATCGCGTAACTGTCCACGTTAATTAAAAACGGCCAATTTTAAATAAATTACCAGAAGATTGCTTTTAATATTTTGTAATTTTGGAACCTTAATATTTTGTAATCTTGGAACGTTATCGTCAAGATGTTATACACAATTAAATTAATTAACACACAATTAATAATATAAATACTTCTTGAATCATTAAACATACCTTTCTACGCCTAATATGTGGCGGCAGGCGAATATTTATCACTGTACGTGTATATAAACGCGTTCTGTATATATATCCTGTGCAGCTATATTATATCTATGTTACATTTATAAACCACCCGAGTGTTTCCTGCCCACATTAAGTCCTGGATATGTCGAATCGCAACTTCGCCGAGCCCACCTCCGCCGCTGAGGCCCGCGGCCACCTTATGGAAATTAACGCGGCGCACGGAAATTGATTGCTTACGAGTTTGCGACACACGCGGAGGACCTCCCGCAGTCGTCAGAACAGGACGAAGGGTGCGACGCGCGTCGCGTCGCGCGTCGCGTTAGCTCGGACCTCGCCCCGACCGGCGCGGCGCGGCGATCCAGCGAGGGATGATTTATTTGGCCAGGCTATTTTAATTACGCGCTGGGACATGCGCCGGCGGAGTAATTGCGATATTAGAGCGAGCTGCACGGCGATCGGCTGCTGAGAAATTGCGTGCGATGGTGGTCCCGCGCGTGGCTCGCGGTGACACGCGTTTCGCGAAGTCGTGTATCGCGAGCTACAACCGTATAATCTGTGCGATATATAATTTAATTCGGAGGGGTGAAAAACAAGAGATAATGACTATGTTAATTCCTAGGCTATGAGAAACCGATTGATAAATCTATAACATTTAACGAGATAAAAATGGAAGATTAGATTATATAGAAAATTGTTATTAACAAACTAAGATACTTCTCATAATTTTCACGACATAATTGTTCGGCGGAGTATAATTTAATTCGAAAGGATGAAAAACAAGAGACCCTGTTAATTCCTAGGCATGGAGAAACCGATTGATAAATCTATAACATTTAACAAGATATAAAAATGGGAGATTAGATTATATAGAAAATTGTTATTAATAATATAAGATACTTATAATTTTCACGACATAATTGCTCGGTGGAGTATAATTTAATTTGTAGGGACAAAAAACAAGAGATAATGACCCTGCTAATTCCTGGGCGAGGAGAAATCGATTGATAAATCTGTAACATTTGACGAGATAAAAATGGAAGATTAGATTAGAAAATTATTAACAAACTAAGATATTTCTCGTAATTTTCACGACATGATTGCTCGGCGGTGTATAATTTAATTCGGAGGAGCGAAAAACAAGAGGTAATGACCCTGTTAATTTCTAGGAAAAACCAATTGATAGATCTATGTATAACGTTTGACGAGATTAAAGTAATAGATTAGATTAGTAAATTATTATTAGCAAACTATGATAATTCTCGTAATTTTAACGACATAATTGCTTGGTTATGAAATCACGAATCGATATGCATCGCGAGGTGCGCATTTTCTGATTTCATATTATGCAAATGATTTGGAATTGCATGTAAGAGATTGAGCATATGTGCCTGTGAGCAACAACGTAAGAGGTCTGTGAAGTTTTATAAAATGCCAATGGCATTCGTTTGTCCAAGATTTGTCCACTTTTGTCCACCCAACATTTTCGTTTGTCCATCCTTCAGAAAAAAGTTATGACCAAATTAAAAAATTGGACAAAATTTGACATCAGCACACCCCATAAACATTTTCTTCTAATTTCTTCTAATTAAGCATCGTTTATGCATATGTGTTTTCTTTACACCAATTGATTCATCCTACTATTCTACGC
>NJRQ01000232.1:179825-202575 GCA_003063805.1 Aphaenogaster ashmeadi | reverse complement strand
TTTTCAAATATTCACATCAACTTTCAATGGTTGTAGTTCTGTTAGGAAGCATTTATGGACATATGTTTATTAAACAATTTCAATTCTAAATGACTTCAATAACACGCCACTAATGTATGAACCTCGAGTCATGGGACACCCTGTGTAAAATACTCAGATAAGAGGCGTTTGTTCCAATATTTAGTGTAAAAGGAGGAATATTATATTTTATTATGCATTCGCTGAATAAAATACTATGTTAACTGTGCCTAAAACGTAAAGTTTCTTCTTTGTTAATTACTCCACCTTTCTCTATTTTATTTGGAGGAGAAACGAGAATAAGGAATGGACAAACGAAAACAATGAGTGGACAAACGATGCCAGTGCTTAATTAGAAGAAAAAGCAATCAAAAGGGCTCAAGGCAGTCATTGTCTAATTTTTTATGTTCATTTGTTAATAACTCGATTCCGCTGGGTGGACAAACGAGAATCAGGAATGGACAAACGATTCCAGTATGTAATTTAAAGGATGCACAGTCAAAGTTGTTCTTAGTGACAATTTCTCGTTTTCTTATTTTGTTTATAACTCTGTTTTGCGGAGTGAACAAACAAAAATTTTGGTTAGACAAACGTGGACAAATGGTGGACAATCGTATCCCGCTTCGCAATTAATGAAAAATGTTCATGGGGGTGCTGATGTCAAATTTTGTCAAATTTTTTAATTTGGTCATAACTTCTTTTTGAAGGGTGGATAAACGAAAATGTTGGGTGGACAAAAGTGGACAAATCGTGGACAAACGAATGCCATTGGCATTTTATAAAAATTCGCGTTTTGGGGTGCTAACTTCACAGACCTCAATGTAAGTAGAATATGACTGATGTAAGAGTAAATAGATACATTATCCTGGAATCTGTACAATCTGCAACGGGACGCACGAGCTTCGCGTAATTTTATGCTGTTACGCTATTTAAATCGGGTATTAAAAACGCAAGTCTTCTCCTGTGAGTGAGCCCAATAAAAATTGTTGTATTATAATGAATATAGTTCCTAATTACTAAATAATATGCTCTCTACCGACGCTTATATTCAATAATAGCAGCTTAATCGAGAAAGCCAAGATGTGGTGAACTCGGTTGAACCTGCGTGCATATTAGTTGCACGCACGCACGGGTGGCAAGCGGGACGATGCCGGGACGATGCCGGACAGATAACACGCTAATGGAGTTTTAATCCCCGGGTAAGTAATTGCTAATGAGACGACAGGGCAGAGCGGCGTTTTCCATACGGCAGAAATTATATCGGAGATGCGTCGTCGACCCTGCGACGATATCCTTCGAGAGAGACCGATAGAAAAGCGTCCTTGAACGTTCCGATGTAATCGAGAGACTAATGGCACACGGGAGAATCTGAAGATTCCGTCGCGATTTCTTTTATAAAGTTATGCAACTCTAGAATTTCATCGTGATATCGTTCTGAGATTTTAATAACGAAATTTCGAGTAGATTTTGAAGCATAACCATTTGAAATTGCGAATTGTATTACTCCGCATTTCTCAATTTAATTTCGATGTGTGATTTGTATTACTTCGCATTTCTCAGTTAGTTTCAATGTGTGATTTTTCATTTCACAATTGATATCCGAAAAATACTGATGCTCGAACAATTTGAGGTCTTTTTCGCTTTCATCGTTTCTCACGCGCGGCAGGAAAATCAATTTAGCGAAGAAGGAGTAGGTAAATCAACAAACGGCGTGCAAAAGTCGGAGATAAACGAGCGAGGAACTTAATTATTATTGTTCCTCATGATTTATTTTCATCCCGCGCCGGGATGCGATATTGATTATATTCCGTGGCTCGTCGAGATATCTCAACCACTCCCCCGAGGTCTCGAAGGGTTAACTGCAGGATGTACGACGCACGCGGCGTCTGCAATGTACACCTGCGCGATGCACTTCGCGATGCTCCATAATATAGCTCGGTGCAATGCGCGCATTACGTTTATTTGATCGCATTAAGCCCAATAATATCCTGCATGATATCTAAACGATTTAATGCGTGCTTCAAGTAGTTTTTGAAAAGCTATTATTCTTCTTGGGAATCAATTAGAAGCTAAATCAATTTTCTTCTCTAAAATATCAAAAAATATATAGTTATGAAATATTTGAACTATATTATTACACTTTTAGTATATTTAAATTCTCAAAAATAGTCAAAGTATCACTGACTCATCTTACTCAGGTTTTAATTATTGTATATTTGTGAATTGAGAAAAATGAACGGATATTTACGTAAATGCCGATAATTTTCGGAAAGATATGAATGACAGCTAACTTGTTTGACGAGCGGTCTCAACTTATCGCGATGCAAGAAAAAGCGGTGTGTTTGCGGATGCGCGGTGAAATGCATAGCGTTTCACGACGAAGGCCTCAATCGAAATCTCGCGGATGAAAAGCACCGGTTGCTCCGGCCCGAGCGAATAGACCCTAGACGAGGGCCGCAGAGTATACGTTGTCCCGATCGAGATAGAAGAGATATATGGACTTGCCGAGCGAAGCTCGTGATCTTAGCCCTTGGCACAATCGCAATTGCCCGCCTATCGTCGAGTGCAATCGAGGCCGGCATCCTCGATTCGCGCACTCTTCCTCGCAACGCATTCTCGTTACTCTCCGCGAAATTCGCATGAAGGAACGGCGGATTTTTCCCGAAGAAGCGAAATTCGTTCGTCTTTCAACGATAACTCACGTTTTAAGTGTAACCAATAGCGATTTTATAATATTATTTTAAGTTCTATACTAATTTTAAAATTAAATAAAGAATTTGTTGTTTTTATATCTAATAATGGCTAATACTTGACCTTTCTATGTTATTATTCTATTATTTTAAGAGACTTGTAGAAATATATAGATACAGTAGATGTTTACAAAATGATACAAAACGACTTGAATGTATATAATGACGCAATTATTTAAAGTATTCCGAATGGTAACAATAACTTTTTCTCTAATTCTCTTTCCTTTCTTTAAATAAGTAAGCATAAAAAGATTTCTGAAGACAAATTTAAAGTGCGCGAGAAATAACATATACATGTCTGTTTGCGTGTTATTTATATTCAATTAATGTAATTAAAAGTCGCTGCGGACTTGCAAGCGCGCAAAGTAAGGAATTCGATGTTAAACGATGATTTTTAATGCTCCCATCATCTATGAAATTAATTAAGGGACATATGAACCGCCCGCCAACGCGAATGAAAATTCGCGAGTATACGCGAACCCCGAGGTTTTCTGCTTCTGATATTTCATTGCCGACAGACTCTCCAGCGGTCAGCAGGAGCCTCGGAGTTTCATGAATGAAATCTCGAGATCGTCCGACGTGCAGCGATACATTAACGTTACTGGCCAGACCCGGGTTCTTTACCAGGAATCCTGAACATGTTACAGCCAGGTGTTGAGATACTGCTTCTCTAACGGGTGAATAAAATACACGCCGAACCTGCTGATCGTCCATCATGTTCTCTCATGTTATTGTAAATTGACAAATATGAAGAAACATCTCGTGTATAGATACTTCGATATTCTGTTTAATATTTTCATATATTCAAATATCATGCATGTTTGTAATGTTATTCGTTTCGTTTGAATTACTCTTAATCAATGTTAGATTATATTTTAATATAATTAAATATTATATATGCGCTATTGTCGAAAGAAATTTTGCTACATTATAATACAGAGAAATATACTATTATTGTTTAATAATTCATCAAAGTCAAATATTTTCTCAATTCTTTTAGCCATTTATTTCATAATCTATTAATCTTAATCTTATTTTTAAATTTACTGTAATGGAAACTACCTAAAGATATTCGCATCGTTTAACGTGAAATGAAAGATTCTCGAGCAGCAGGCATAAATAGTCGATTGCTGTGCTAATTAGAGACACTTCAATTTAGCAATACAGACACGGTGAATGCTCATTTTACTCCACGATAATTAAAATCAATGAGGGATATACATGCATGGGACGAGCAAATGGTCACCCGTTAGAGGCACAGCCCACGCGCTTTGAACGAGACGTGCAGACTCGTTGTATAGTCAGGTGGGTATATAAGGAGTTAAGGACCAGCCGCGCGAGAGGGACGGAATAAAGAGGAAAGAGAGGAGGAAAAAGAAGAAGCAGGAGCTGGCCGCAGGAGTATCTGATGGGCCGATTGCATCATTAGCGAGTATACGTGCTCGCTAGTGAATCCACCGGGGAGAAGCTAGCTTGGCAGCCGGACCGATCGGCGAGCACCAATTAAATCTGATAACGATGATCTTTCCGACATTCGATAGAAATGATGTAGAACTTCAATTTCGAACTGCCAGAGAAATCGAAAGATCCGCAGGGTGTCGAATGCGAGCTTCGGTAATGAGCTACGTAGGCTAATACTCATCTATGAGCGGCTGTTGGTGGTCCCTAATACGAACGTATCTATGATGGGAACAGTAAAGATAACGCCTAATTGCCTCTTGTAATAATCTTAGAATTATAAAGAATTAAAGTTAGTGATATCGCTAAGTTCACGCTTTTAAGCCCATAAATGTACTTACACACGTATCGTTCTGTCATTTTCTATGTAATATTATTGGCCAATATTGGTCGCTTCGTTCAGAAATTATTGTAATGTCAACATATTATTTAAAAAATTTCTGACTGTAATTAGACTCTAGAATACAATATTAATTATGTTATACAGTAGGTGTTAAATATTTTATTCATTTTCAATTTTATAATATTATCGTGTTATTATCGTGATTACTTAATTGTCCACACTCTAAGGGTGTGTAATCTAATTACCCTTAACTAGCCAAAATACATTTAAAAGACGCGTAGAGATATCGTGCTGGAATTAAATAAATCCTTTTAATTCGAACATAGATCAACTTAATTACTTTAAATTTTTTTGTACGAACCTAAAAACGTTATTTCACTTTCTATTTAATTGTATTTTAATAAATTGCTTTACAGAATGGACCGTTTTATAAACCGAATCATTGTATTTCAAAGTACTTTTGCACATTTGGGACAGCGATCGCTATTGAAAAATCACGACGCTGCGATGGACATCGCGGGACGGCATTCCGCAATTTCATCAAGTTTTTACGTCGCGAGAGAAGAAGACGAAAAAGAAACGAGGGAACCGTGCGCGGGAGACTCGCGAAATGTTTCCGTTCCTGTTAACCGGTGGCGAGCCGCCGTATGCGGAGGGATTTTATCGGGCCTACGGATCGGCCGCACTTCGTACGTCCGCGGCGATTTAAAAAGGAAACGACGTTTTATCGCGCCGCACGATCGATAAGGTATTATTCCGGAATGGAAGCTGCGAGTCTGCTCTTCACGGCTCGGCGCGTAAGAAATGGAGTATCGTGCCCGACGAGATATTAAGCGTCACTCATACTGCATGGCCGAGCTATCAAGAAGTAATTCAAGTACATACGTGTCGCGGCGATTTAACATCTCTATGTTTTATCAGCGCCGTCGCAATGGCTGCCGCTGATAACCGATACGTTCCTGATGATCGACAAGACAGGCCTATGATCTTTAATCACGTTTGCTTTGCTCTTGATCAAGATTCAGTTCCTTTCTTGATATGACGGGTATAAATAAAGACCGACTAGTATTCGTACAAAATCGAGCAAGTAAAGAAGTTAAACTGTTTACGACTACACTTAAAAAATGTTAATACATGTCGAGTTTATCAAATTCACTAAAGAATGCGTCGCTAACGCTAAGAAGGAGGATTGGAGCAACGTGAAGCAACGTGTGTTGATAAAAAACAAAGTCGTGGAATGTGCTATAAAATGAGTCTTTTCCAAGCTCATCGCGGAATTCCACACTTGTGGAATTTCAACCGTCAGATAACGCTCGAATTTACGAGCTCGCAAAGTGGAACATTTGTGATATGTGTTACGAGATCATCCGCGTGTAGATGGGCGTTTCTTATCGACTTGTATCGCGTTTGTTTCGAATCGACACCGCCGGTTCGATCGGTCGCCAGTTTCCTAAGGTGATCTGGATTCTTCGCTGTGGAACAGCTGTGTCGTAGCGTGAGGTTGAAAAGAAACTTGTGCTAGAAAGCTCCGAAGAAATACTTTATAGAAAACTGGACTTCGGAAGAAAAGAAAAATGTAAAGAGATTCAACGTTTCACATACAATAAAGATCTGCTATGCAACCACGTGCTTTCATCATATATTGTCGCTCCTTCTACCCCTTTACTACCATCTTTTCACATATTTTACTCCCATTTCAAATAGTTTTAATGAATATCCGGGCGCATTATTCGAAGCGCCTATCAACTAAAGTCGTATCTCTCCCATACCGGGACTCGGATGGCTTCCGAGGAGACGGCACTCGGCGTTTAACGTCGTCCTCGAGACGCGAAAGGATTCTAACGAGTGGCGTCGGGCCTCGATTCCTCAAGTTCAAGCCCGACTTCGGCTGTAAAACCGCGCTCTTTATTTCCCGCCGCTATCCGCGAACGTGCATCTACATCTGCTTATGCAGATCCGCGGTCGCGATACCGCGCGCACACGTGGGCGGACTGTGAGTCTCTCGCCCTGGGAGATCGACTTATCCGGACGGAAACCCGAGAACCGCGGGCGAGACGTGCATATGCGCCGGGGAATTGCTTCTGGTAGTCGGTGAAAAATGCCGTAGGAGAGCCTCCGGGAAACGCGGGGAGGTAATTATCGTTGCCGCGATGGTCACCGACGCAACGGTGGTTCGTATGCACTCGCAGCGACGGAAATGCAGGACAGATTTATATTTCATCTTCAAACGACGGAACCGTGACGTCATGATAAATATCGCGCTGCAGGTATAAAAAATGGCAGCGTTGCAAAATCTATCTATCTATATATATAAAAATGAATGTATGTATGTTTGTATGTATGTTTGTTTGTCCGCTATGCAAATCTACAGTTTTCAATGTAGAACCACCAAATTTGGTATACTTTCTCATGATACTTTAACTTAGACCATAGACGGTTTTCGCAAGGGGTCGGAGCCCGGGGTCAAGGGGTCCCCATATAAAGTTATCAGAAAAAGGTTCATTTTTCCCCATCTTTTTCCGGGTAAATGTTACTATTCGTGGAAAAAACACGGTCTACGGTCTAAAAAATCACCGTCTACGGTCTCTACAATCATAATATAAAATAAATCAATAAATTATAGTATATTAATTAATCTATATATATATATATATATATATATATATATATATATAAGAAAGAAGAATATATATATAGATAACTAAGACCGTAGACGGTGATTTTTCCACGAATAGTAAAATTTACCCGTGAAGTACGGAGTAGCCCAGCTATACTTAAATATAAAACATTAATAGTTAATAAAAGAAATCGAAATAGGAAGTATATATCTACTAACTGTCCATCATATGAGCTTCACCGGTGTCTGACTGATTGTGAGACTTTCTAAAGAGACGATCGAAGAGATAATCGAGAAGATAATCACTTCGTTTGAAACACTGATCAGTTGAGAAAATAGCACGTCGTTTTATAACAACGAATCTTTCTTCTGCACTAGGCCATTGCTTCGAACGAACGATTGTCAGATAAAATATCACCCGCGACCTAAGAACGTTGACAATATGAGGCTACGAGACGATTCATCTATACAAAGCACTGATTACGTTAACGCAAACTTGTATAGGTACGCATGTAAAAATTTAGATGCCCCCCGGGTAAATAGCGCTTTGTGGAAACAGTCGTTCGATATCCCATTGCTGCTGCATGCGTACGCATTACCCATTATGCAGCGTCTTTCCCGATGCAATCTACGTATAGCCGGCAAGGCGAACGACGCCAATTCTGCACATTCACGCGAATACTAATGCGCTAAAAGCGTTTCCTCTGCGAGTCGTTTCGCATTTACGTGCCTCACAATGTTACGCCGCGTTACGCCATCGTAATATTCGTGCGAGACGCATTGTGTACTTATCGTTACCAACGTAAACGGGCAAAGTACTTTGCGCGAAACGCGAGACTGCCGCGCGACTGTACGTAATCGAAACCTTCGATATAAACGACTTAGCTCTAGCTATTAAAAACGTAATTCATGAAAGCGAGCGAGAGAGAGAGAGAGATTCCAAATTCTAAAAATTATACATTGAAAAAAATATTTACATGATTATGCTGGGTTTTTTCCCGACCTAGCATAATCATGCAATATTGCTACCCACATGGAAAATTGCAAGTGATTACAAGTGATTTCACATGAAATTACAAGTGATTTTTGCATAAAAATAGTAATTTCACCTATATTTTATCATTAATATGTATTTTCACTTTTAAAAATCTGGAAAAAAATTACAGTGATAATTAGGTAATTTTCCGGTTTTGAACAAGTAATTTCCATGTAAAAATACATGGATTTTTTTCAGTGTACAAATCTAAAACATAATGTGATAGTAAAATAAAAATAAAGCATCGTCAATAATTAAATATTGCACGAAAATTTTAAAACAAACATATCTAAATTCCTATATTAAAAGCATCAAATTTAATTAATAAAATTCAGCGAGTTTTTCGAAAGACTGAAATAAAACACAAAGGATCAAGATACAGATCTCGGGACCGCACAGCCGGACGTCGCCGAAAAATTTGGGTGTGTAACAATCTCCGAATCTTTTTCGCGGTTACAATGGCGCAAGCATAAACGCACAGACAGAAGTTATCGTTATATTATGCCCGCCGACTTCCGTCCACCGATCATTACTCAGGCGTAATGCGTATACATTATTCGGCCGGCGTATGCATGTTACATCGCCATTGTTGCGCATTGTGGGCGCAGGTGGAGGCTCAGCCGAGAGTCTCTCTCGCGAGAGGAACTGCCGCTCCGGTAGCGAGAGGGGCACTTTTACGAGGCGAAGCTCGGTAATGACTAAAACGCACGGATTCTATTGTCGAACCCGTCCGCAACAAAAGACGAGAAAAATATCCGTCCGTTATTGCAAATAGCCGGACATTCTGTGGTCGAAGAGCCCGTAAAACGTTCTAAAAATGGTCCATAACTCGCGGAGTAACGAAGAGATGATGAGCTGAAGAAGTATCTCACACGTTGTTGCGTTTCATCGTTAACATTTACGCAACATTAAAAAGATTAATATTTATAAAAGTTCACGAATATTTATGCGAGACTGTAATGATAATTGTTAGATTAAAATCTAACAATTCTTTACTTTCGATGTCGATAACTCTCGATGACGAAGACTAAAGAAAAGCTGGAGAAATTAATGTTGATAATGATCTTCTACACTGAAAAAAAAATTCTTGGTGAACTTGTGAGATGCATTTATAGTAATACTTTTTCTGAAGTATTTGATTATTATTACCGATTATAATAATAATAACAAAATATTTTGTAATAATTATAAACATTTGTAATAATTATAAAAGAGTAAATTTTGTTAAATTGAATAAAATTTACTCTTTTATAATTATTACAAATGTTTATAATTATTACAAAATGTTTTGTTATTATTATTATAATCGGTAATAATAATCACACAAATACTTCAAAAAAAGTATTACTAAATGTATCTTACAAGTTTACCAAGAATTTTCTTTTCAGTGTATGCTACCTTTAAATTTTCCGAAGTTAAAAAAACTAAAGATTTTAAAAACTGAAATAAGTTGAGGAAAGCACATTTTTTTACTGAGCAATCCCAAAATCTAGCGCAGGAATAACGATGACTCGTTTACGTGGCATCCTCGAGCTTTCCTTTTTTGCCGACCTTCTCGTTTGCTCAAATAAAGACGAGAGTTCGTTCTGGCGTGTGTCCCGATTAAGATTGTGCCGCTAATTGTGTCCCGACCGCATCAGCAGCCTGCGTGGCAGCGGTTATTTCGGTACATCCGGATGATGTGCGACTTATCTGATCTTCGTGTAGGTATTACAATGATTTTCAAGTAAAAAGTCTATCGATAAGAATAGAGCTTTATATACACTGTAAAAAAAGGATGTAATATTACTACACTATTTATGATGGAAACTTATAAAATCACGTATTTTCACAATAATAATTGTTGTAAAAATACATGAGTTTGTTACGTTTCCGTTATAAATAATGATACTTTTACACTTATTTACATATAATTTTTACACTTGTCCTGTAATTTTACATACCTTTTTTTACAGTGTAAAGAATTGTTTCGTACGTGGCTTGCGCGAGCGAGCAAAAGTTGCGCGAGGTCCGAAAATGTACACGGAGAAAATTTTATATTAAAAATTACTATGTATGGCAGTAGCCGTGGACCATTGCTGGAATTATTAATTATTTTTACTATGTTTTCTATAGAAAAACATAGTAAAAATTTTTATAATATATTAAAAATTATTATGTATGTTACATAGTAATTTTTAATATATTAAAATTTTTTACTTGTTTACATAGTAACAAAAATTACTATATATTATAAATTACTTTCTATCGAACGGGAACGTTGGTCTTTTCCGCGTTCGATGTCCTGTTGAATTGTATGATCCGTTTTATCCAATTAGAATAATTCGCGACGTGATTTCGCATGATGCTTTTTTTTCGCAAGGGTCACGATTTGTTTGCGCTTTTTACGGATAGCAAACTTGTTTGTCTCGTTCGAAATTAGCGAGGTTAACGATCAATATTAAAGTTCGATGATTGCGACGGGATTTCGCTATCGATCGGTTTTACCTTAATTTTGGTTGCGTTTTAATAATTTTACAATTAGACGGAATCCGCAACAAGAATAAAAATTACATTTCTGGATAAAAGCATGTAGTTATATTATATTTCTTTGAGGCTGTAATACTCTAAAATAAAGAGAACTATGTTCAAGTGTAACTGTTACTTTATTCGATAATCTTCGAGAGAGAGTGAGTGAGTACATACATAGATATACAAAAGTAAGAAAAGAACTTCTAAGAAGGTGCCATCTATGGGTAAACAAAGACTTTAAAATATAGGAACATAGAAAGGTAACTAAAGGTTCAGTGATTGTTATGCAAAAATTTAAATTCTAACAACAAAGCATTATAATTTTAAGTCTCTTCCAGCATGATCTCTATCCCTAGCATCTATAAATTTTTCATAAATCTATAATCCCGAATCAGGTGTTCTACATAAAATTTCCCATTCTTTTTATGGATCTCAAAATATATGATTCTTTGATCTTCTGAACCTTTAATTCTACGAATCCCCGAATTCTACGAAATTAGATTAACCTTTGGGATTTATCGCTTCTTGCTTACACGGCGCTTCAATTTCGCAGGTGTCTAAAACCGCAGAAATTTTCGTTCGAATCTATAATTACATGGATCTGCGGTTTCACGTGTCTATAATTTTATAGACCCATTTATCGTAAATTCCACGGAATCCCGCAGATATCTAATTAAAATATCCGATTATAGATCCTCCTGCAAGATACGATTTCAAAAACCCGCTCCATACACACAGTTTTACTAAAAAAATGTTTTGCGCATTTTTTTTTACGTAGATGAATATGCCATACGACTTCTCGATCTACAAATTCTTCCGGTTTATAAACTGCCTTATCGTCCGACGTTTATTCCGATAAGCGAGATTTCACTGCGCTGACTCTCCGAGAGGCACGCGAGGAGCCGCGATTCCGGTCTTCGGCGATGAAAAATACGACCTTATTAAGGTGCTACATCGTGGAGTATCGCGCGACGCGCTTTAAACACGTCGACCACGTTAATTATGCCGCTTAAGTTAGGATAAGGCTGCCTTTGGACATCACGATCAGGGGCGTAGCCAAGATTTTATTTCGAGGGGGATTTTTAAAAAATTAAAATCCCAGAACAACTCATAACTTTTTTAATGAAATAAGACAATATTCGTTCAAGACATTTTCTTTAGATCTTAAAGCATTTATCATTTCATTTCTCTCTCGGCTTTCAACCTTTCATTTTCATATTTTCATATTTGGTTCCAAAATTTCGAGGGGGGGGGATTTATCCCCCTAATCCCCCCTGGCTACGCCACTGATCACGATCGAATGGATCCGCGCAAAAGCACACATATACGTTTTTCTCTCGCTTTCCCCTAGTCGATTCCTTGATTTACTTAATTGCGCTGCTTAATATTTGCATGTCCATTCAATCCTACTGTGGGACACATGCGTTGAGTTAGTGCGTTGCGTTTGATTGCATAAGCTGAATTAATGTATCCTGATGACGCAGAGGGAGTGCTAGCGATCCGGAGTTTAACGTCGCCAAGAAGTTCTCAGAGAATCTCGTAGTAAATATGTTATGATATTAAGAGATTTGGAAACGCGTTTGGAGGAAAGAAATACAGTCGTTAACCGTCCCAGAGAAGCCTCGACTTGTATACAATTCTAAACTGCGAAATGCAAAATGCACCGCATTAAATGCTAATCACAGGCAGCTCGTATAAATAGACATGGACGAATCGATATTTTGTACATTTAATTATGTTTATTGGATTTATGTTAATTTGTCGTACTCTTTAACAAGCACACAGTTTCTTCCCCGATTAATAGCGATATTAATATGTTAAGTCAGAATGTTGCACATTTTCTCAAAATATCGCGCGGCAATTCGTAAATTTAATTCTACGCACTCAATTATTATTGTCATCTTGGTATTTAAAAAATTTCTCTTCAATATTGCTGATATACTAATTAGCATTAAAATCTGTTTGGCACTACGAAATTCTAGAGTTTAATGACTCTAAGCATGTAGAATTTATAAGACTGAATAATGTGATATCGTGAATAAATTTACCTTAAAAGTATAATTCTTATCTTAATATATATTTCAATAAATAATCAATGGTAATATATCTTTCTTATCTTTTTTTAATACCTAAAGATGCGCCGCGCGAATAGATGGTTCATCGACACTGTGTAATTTATTCCGGGTCACTGCCAGTTGACACCCGCCTCCTATTCCCGTTTAACAATACAGTCGAGATGATTTTGCAAATACCGCAGAAATGCTCGACCGACCTATATGTCTAGGGAGCCTCGAGACCTTTGACGCACCAGGCGGCGTCGGTACAATCTAAAATTTACAATTCGCGTCTCGATCGCCCGCCTACGTTATTCACGCATGAGCAGTCCCTTCGCATTACTAAGGATAAGAGACTAAAAACGTCGCGCTAGTGGAAGATATATTTAGCCTGCAGAACAAGATCGTAAGCTTATTAAAGGAAAATTCCGACTTAATATATTAATATCGTTACTAACCGTACAAGACAGTTTGCATGTTAAAGAGTTACTAAAAATATATATTTCATTAACACAACTAACTTTACAAAATATCGATTCATCAATATCTATTTATGCGAGTTGCCATCCTGATTAGCATTCAATGTGATGCACTTCGCAGCCCCCTTCCTCC
Organism: Aphaenogaster ashmeadi; assembly: GCA_003063805.1. Taxonomy (NCBI): domain Eukaryota; kingdom Metazoa; phylum Arthropoda; class Insecta; order Hymenoptera; family Formicidae; genus Aphaenogaster; species Aphaenogaster ashmeadi. The sequence goes on along the minus strand of NJRQ01000232.1, from coordinate 189,176 downwards.
CCCCTCCCTCTCTTTCTCTCTCTATGACATGCTCGCGTCGTTTTGCGTATTTCTAAACTTTCGCCGACTACAATCGCGAAATCTTGGATTCAGTTAACGATTAATCATGAGCATCCGCAACGCGACATTTACGGGCCATTATCGATAGTCCTATGCGCATCGAATTAATTCCCCGGTCGGCGAGGAAAACCGCCGGTCTCCGTTTACCTCGCAATACCTCGATATCGAAATCGCGAATACGTAATGCCGTTTCTCGTCGTTAATGTTACTCACCGTGATGTATACGACGTAATATTCTTCTAAATCTCTCGGAGGCAATTTGCATTTAATAAAACGAATAAAAAATCAAGAAATTAAGAGATGCATTGCCAGAACAATAATTTATTGTCAGCGATTATGTTGCTAACGGAAATCATATTTTTAAGATAATTTAAATGTTGGAATAAGCAACTTAATATGTAAATAAATCGCATTTCCAATATATAAAGCTGAAGCTCTTTGCACTTTTGCTTGGAATATCGTACATGACTGAACTCGTGCATAAGTGTGGCATGTGCAATTACAGGATTCGAAATAGCTGAGTTTCCGCGACTGATAGCAATAATCTGGCAGGTGCATCAACGTCATTTATGCCGCCGTTGAAGCGATCCACGTTAAACGGAGCGTATCATCCGCGGACGGGAGAAAGAAATAGGTGGCATCCCATCGCAGGAAGTTAATTAACATCGCGGACGGCTCTCGGGAGCCTCAGGTTGAAACGAGCTAGATCTAAATAAACCAGAAACTCATGAACGGCGCGCCGTGTCTCGCGGGGTATCTGTCTGCGTATCTGATGCCACTTATGACGTATGCTTAAACTAACGCTCATTGCTCACGAATAGTCGATCTTCCAGTCAATTCTCATTACCGACGAAATTCATCATCTCTCTTCGCGTTGTCCCTACTGAGAGAAAATAACGTTCTTCTAATTGCGCGAAAGTTCGAGGTTCGAATGAGGTAATGGCTGCGTTCAGCAGAAAAAGCAGCTTTGCAACTGTTGTAAAATTCTTTAATATGATTGGTTTATACACTTAGAGATCCCCAGGAGGAACCAAGGGCAAGACCCAATCATATTAAAGAATCTTACAACAGTTGCAAAGTTGCTTTTTCTGCTGAACACAGCCATTAATAGAAACGATCGAAACTCGCTCGAATTAAGAATGATTAATATACTTCCCTTGGAATTTAAAGTTCGCAATTATTCAAACCATAAGTGTCAAAAAAGATATTAATATTAAAAAAGAAATATTTCTCATTTCTAAATAATTTATATAGGAAATTAATAACTTATAAAACATTAATACATTAGAAAAGATATTTATCTCTTTAATATCTCATATTTTGCGTCAAATAATTAGAAAAGAGATTTACGCATCGCAGTGTTATTGCCGGGTTAAATTACGATACGCGGACCGGTCGTTTTAGCACTAAGCTGACGATACACCATCGAGATCGCGCGATCCTTCTCCCGTAACGGGATTTCCAGCTGTAGATTACGCGACCGGTAGAAACCTCGGTTATCAGCGCGATGACGAGAGAGCGTCTCGGATTCGCGAGATCCGGCCGACGACGCTGAATGATTGCGATTTATGGGATTCCTCGTGGTAGCTGGCGATCTGGCGGACCGATCTCGAGTGTTCCGAGCGGAATTTGCTAGCCGGCTCTATCGTAAAGGTGCCGCCACAATGAGGCGTATCCGGATTTTACGCGCGGCCTTTACAAGATCATTCTTCCCGTTCGTCTCGCTCGTCAGTTACTTAAAAAGTCAGAGACGTTAAATTCTGACATCGTATCGAAGTTTTCCCGGCTTCTTGTCGCCGCCCTTACTTGCTTGTAAACGTCTTCATAACGTTTTAATGCGACCGGACTATTACGTCGCGCTCGAGTTATCTCGCGATGAGCTTTGCTTTTGATGCTTCTCTCTGTCGTCTCTGTCTGTTGAATCTAATTTACACGGTAGCGTCGCTTTTTGCCTCGCCTTTGCGGCCGGCTCTAAGCTGAAGTTGTCCGACACTTCGTTTAATCGCCTCCATCTGTCTATGCTGCGCATACTCAATTCGATCTTCTCTATCAGCAATCGCTTATGTAGCTTCGCTTAAGGTGTTTAAAATAAATTTATGGAATCAGCAATGCAATACTAATCATTAAGGATTATTACTCGCGTCCTTTTTCTAATCCTTCTAAATAATAAAGATATTAATATTCTAAATATTCTAGATATTCTAAATAATAAAGATTCTAAATAATAAATATATAAATAACAAATTATATTAAGACTCACGATATTAAACATAAATAGGTAAACGGCGAATATAAGTCAAGCGCGGTAATTAATGCTCAATACAATTAATAAAACAAATTTATTCTAACTTCATAAGAACGTTTCGGCTCAACTTGGAGCTATCCTCAGCTTACAGTCATTGAAGAGATAATTTAGTAACTATGGACCCAGAGGAGGATAAATATATAAATGCATATAATATAGATAAGTGTAAAAAAACAATCACAAAAACTTTTATGAAAACTTATTTCCCCACGCTTTAACTTTTACGGTTTGAGGTTGCTCAAGAGAGATGAACGAAGATCGATGCAGCGTTTGACGATCCGTGCGAAACAATGTGCGCTCGTAAACGCGATCGTAAATTAAAATTAGCCTAAACGGATTACGCGAACGGTATTTCGCAATAAAAGTGTGCTTCAGTCCCGTAAATCTCAGGCAGCGTTCTAAACTGCCTGTCAAGACGGATAAGTGCAGCGTACTTAGAATGGGTCGGGATAAATATCGCGAGTTTGCGTTAGAGTAAGATGAAGAGCCGCGCATTACTCTTCGCATTCGTGTCTTGGTTGAACGCAGGCACGGGGCTACCTTCGTATCGATATAGGTAAGGCCTTTCTCAGAGCTCACAATAATGCTGTGACTAATCTGTTGGATGGGTACGTACAAGCTGCATTTTACTGTCGTTTTAAATTAATAAAATGATGAATTTATTGGAATCCGAATGCCATCGATTACAATATCAATAAGAGAGAATGATCAGATCTTTGTTGTTTTATAGAAATATTTTGGCAATGCTTTCCTAAATTTAATTATTTCACGATAAAAAAAGAAGGAAATTGAATAATACTCAACAGGAATTAACTTCGGCAATATGTTTTGTCTATGTTAGATATAGCTCTGAAAGCGGGTACATTTCGTAATGCAAATTTTAATTTAATTTAATTTATTGCGTATCCACAAAATTATATTAGATGCAGTATTCAAAGTACGCAGAAAGGTAAGGCATCAGCAAAGCTGCTGTTACAAGGCCCACCGGATAAACAAAATACCAGAATAAACAATAGACAATGAACAAAATTGCGATGATACGATATGGAAAGTAAAGACAATAAAAACAAAGAAAAACCGATGTGACAAGTGAGGGACGGTACACTGAAAAAAATTCTTGGTAAACTTGTGAGATGCATTTACTAGTAATACTTTTTTTGAAGTATTTGATTATTATTACCGATTATAATAATAATAACAAAATATTTTGTAATAATTATAAACATTTGTAATAATTATAAAAGAGTAAATTTTGTTTAGTTGAGCCAACTAAATTATGTAACACTTATTATACGTTTAGTTGCTATTCTTTCACCAAATCGGCTTGGTAAATCAAATTCAACTAAACGTATAATAAGTGTTCATAATTTAGTTGGTTCAACTAAACAAAATTTGCTCTTTTATAATTATTACAAATGTTTATAATTATTACAAAATGTTTTGTTATTATTATTATAATCGGTAATAATAATCAAATACTTCAAAAAAAGTATTACTAAATGCATCTCACAAGTTTACCAAGAATTTTTTTTCAGTATTAAAGACGAATATTGAAAAATTACGCATGGTACGTGACGCATAGCAACGACACTAAAAAGACCGACCGGGCAAAACAATAGTTGAGCGTCAGGAGGTTTATGACGCGATGGACGCAATAAAGGCCGCTGCAAACACAAACGCTTTGCAGCTATTAAAAATAGTGAGCGCATAAGTTGCTTCTAAACGTAACGATGCGATTTTCTCTTGAAAGAAATTAGACTTGTTTACGCGCAGTTTATTCCACTTTAATAAAACATAGCGAGCTTACTTTGTATCGCGGCGAAAGAGTCGGAGCTCGATAATAGAATCCGAAAAAAAGCATGCACATACCGATGGCGGCACTTACCTTTGCAGCCGTCCGCCGACAAACCGTAGTGGTCCACGTCGCAGCGATCGCACCGGAAGCCGACGACGCCTGGCGCGCACCTGCACACACCGCTTACGGAATCGCAGAACCCGTCGATGGCACCCACGTCGCAGTCGCATTCCCGGCAACCTGCGGTCACGTTCCCGTAGCCCTCGATGCAGGAGGAACAGTCACGACCGGTGAACAAAGGCCCGCAAGGACACTGACCGGTCGTTAGCTCGCACTGAACCGAACTGCTACCGAGGAGAGAGCAATTGCACGCTGAAATGCAAACGGTACCTATGCTTGAATGTATCCTATTAAAATAATCTAATCACTACGTTAATTTATGTTGCGGTGGAAAGTTTCTGATTGTCGCTATTCTCGGCAGATCCGTCATAAACTTTCAATACGTAACTTTCAATGCACAAAAAACAGAGAAATTATGCAGAATAAATTTATTAGTAACATTTTTTGCACGGCGATTATAGTCGTTACTCAAATCTCATCTTAAGAGTGTATCAGGTGAGATACTCAGAATGGAGTTTTATATCTTGAATTGCGATTACAAATAAATATCAAATCGACTCTCAAGATTCGTCTATTAAACTGTCTCACGTCTCAAGACTAGAAACCCTCTAATAAGAGTCACGAAATAGCGTCCCCAATTTTGATTGGAGCTACAGGGAAAAAAAATGATGTATCAACAGCATTAAGTCTAATTGGAAATAATTTTGTTAATTCAATAACATTATTAATGAAACAAATACGTATGATTTTATTTTATTAAAATTGTTATTGAATTAACAAGATTATTTCCAATTAGACTTAATGCTGTTAATACAACATCATTTTTTTTCTGTGTACCATTTTTCAGCAAACTATAAGATATAGACCAATAATACGGTTGTTTATAGTCACCAAACAATAAAAATTCATCAAAGAAAGGTTTCAATTACAAGATTTTAATTTTTCAATTTTAATTACAAGAGAAAGAAATAAGAAAGTAATCATTTCATATTGTAATAATTTCTAAAATATCAGAGATCCGTGGTGATTATTAATAAGTATGAAGCAGTTTCAGGGTTTATAAAGATTATTGCAAAATATGGAACGTATTGAAGTGCTTACGCATGCAATTCTGCTCCAGAGGATTTCCGAAGTGCGCTTCTTTGCATTTGTCACATTTCCAGCCCTCGGTATTGCCGCGGCACTCCAAACACCGACCTGTTTCCTGATCGCAGGCACCACCGTTGCAAGGACACCGTTTGCAAGTGTCGCCACGTATTAGAGGATTACCATAGAATCCTACATCACAACTTTTCACCCAAATCAAAATTAAAGCTTTCCAGTTTAGTGATAATATGATAGTAATAATTATTACTCGATCGTACGTAACTTCAGAAAAAACGATTGCACGATGGTTAAGAATTATAGCCATTAACAGACTATTTTCTTTGATATATTAAATTAAATGTATCTACTGATTTTCAATATAAAATTTTAATTCATAAAATTATATAGTCTTTTTTAAAAGATAACAAAATTGGGGAAAACGTAACTGCAAGAGAAAATCATAATTGACTAATTTGCTTTGAATTTATTTAAAGCGTTTGTGTATTTGTAATTTCTATTCGCAATGTAATTACTATATTTTAAAGTTTTATAAAAGATCTTTATTTAAAATATATATCGTTTATTTTCCTTACGTTTCGCAATGATCTCCAGTGTATCCCTCGGGACATTGCGTGCACACGTATCCGCTATTCAAATCAGCGGGATTGTCGAGCTGACAACTCGGACTGAAATTGTTGGATTCGACGGAAAGCGGACACGCGCATTTCTTACAGTCCTCGCTGGTGCCTCTCGTTGCGATACCGTAATATCCCGAAACGCAACGACCGCACTTTGGACCTGTCGTATGATGTTCACACGTCTGGAAATTATGCCGACACGCCACGTAAATTGAAATTAAATATTAAAATCATGAACAAATCAAATTTATGTGTGTGTGGTGGAAAGTTTTAATTCTTCTAATTAATGGCTAAGAATATTGAATTCCTGAAGAAAATGAATACGGAAGAAAGTAAACTCTGATTTAAAATCGCAATAATGTAAAAAATTGAATTTATGTAAGAAAAAATAAAGGAAGCTAGCCTCGCATATAATTTTTTGTGAGTTTTAAAAATTTAATGTTAAGATTTCCTTTTTTTCTCTTTTTTTAAATAAAATATTTTGGATAAAAATGAATTTTAGTTTGTGTTACTCCGCTCTATCTAAATACAAATATGAGTCTTTTTGTCATTCTTATTCGCTACTGTTCCTCGACAATTTATTGCACTATGCCCTAAAAATGTACGTATATGAATGTATGTAACGTGTAAATGTATGTGAATGTTTGCAGTGTGTTGAGCTCGGATCCGTGGGTTCGCTAAGCCCAAATGACTGTGAGGATCAGTCATCCCTGCGGAAATTAAGGCCCTGCGCACACAATGGAGGAATATTAGATATTAGGAATAGGAATTAAAATTTTAGAATCAGTTTTCTCAATGAATATTGAACGTAACGCACAATGGATATTAATAAGATACAAGATATAAATGTCTTATACAAAACACAACATAACTTATTATTTATCTATAGTGTTCATTGAAGAAACTGATTTTAAAATCGTAATTCCTATTCCTAATATCTAATATTCCTCCATTGTGCGCAGGGCCTAAATTTTCCTGAAGAAAGCTAACTGGTATCGCTATCTGTATGCATGAGTACGCAACGAGTATACGAGTAAAGGATTTTCATTGGATGCTGTGTCGATAAAATAGCTCGCGCGATCTGTAGATCTCGTGATCTATAGCCGCAGATCGCAGGATCCGAGTTCAGGTAAAAGCATGCTGCTATACCGGCTGAAGATCAGACTGAACATCAGCCGCAGCGAAACGTTGAGGTAGCTACATTAAAGCCAGTTGCACACTGGGGAACTTTTCTTACACATCTTGTATACTACATCGTATATTTTTACTAAGAAAATTTTCGTTCAATGCGCTTATTGTCTTAATATTATATAAATTATTCGCAATATTAAAAAATAATTTATATTTATCGCGCTAATTTTTTTATTAAGCTCATTACATTAGTAACTTCTTTTGATAGATTTTATTATTCTAAATTTCGATATTTTAATTATGGACAATACGATAATATTAATATTATTATTTCACGTTATGTTGTACTTTGATATCCATTTTATACATATATTAACATAAATTAGGACTTACCCTGCATTCGCCCATCATGAGATCGCAGGAACCCGCGTGGCCGTTACAGTTACATTTCACGCATATGTGATGGTCCTGATGATCGGAACCGTTGATAGGCATCTTTACATATCCCCAAGCACATTTCTCACAAGACATCCCCGTGTATCCCTCGGGACATTCGCACATTTCGACCAGATTGTCGGTTTCGCCGTTAGACGATAACTCGCCCACCGTCAATATGGCAGACTGGAGACTAGGAAGAAATAGAAAGATCGCTTCGTTACGCGTTACTATAAAGCTAAAATCCACGCGCGAGCTATACGTCCGATAAAAAGTTGGAGATTTATGCACCTTCCTTCGATTTGCTCCGAATGATATCGCGCCCTTATCATTAGGGACTTCAGATCGGCGAGGACGCGCATCATCTGCGTCCTCGTTACAGGATCGCCGCGAAACTCGGTTCTCCTCAACCTGGTCGGGATGTCCTGAACGTCGCTTCGCACGTGAAACCAGCCTTGCTCTCGTAAAGGTACCGCTATTTCAGCTTCTTGACCATTGTACTGTTCCTCGCCGTACGCTATGCGCATCCCATTGTTACCCTTCGCGAATTGTGTGAATTGCACGTTATTACATATCTATTTCCTTCTTAGGGCTTGGATTAAATGTGCAGAAAAAATGCGAGAGAGCGGATATTTACAACTAGGATAACGTTGGGCTCCGTGGTCGGTTTACCACTGGTGTCGCCTCGCATGACAACCCACGTAACGGAGTACGTGAGATTGCTGCCGTACGAGGATACGCGATTCCCCGTGTAAATATCTGGCGCCAGCCAGAAAGGGCTGTCATACTCGACGTCGAACGCCGCCACGGTCAGCCATTCGTTGTCCGTATCCAAGATGGGAACGATTGCCCGAGACGCGTTCATGTCGGTCACCAACCAGTCCTCCAGCGTAGAAATCTGAGAAAAAAGCGAGTCGCACGACCCACCTTCCGTTATTTTATCGCCGAGACCTATTGTCGCCATTTCTACTTTGTTTCAATTCCGTTTCTCGCGAAGTCGTACTCAATGAAAAGGAAAGAGATGCTAGCTGATTTCTTCAAGAATCATTTAATTGTATTATTTAATTTATTATAATTGTAATAATATTATTTATAACCTTAGTAAAAAATAACGCGTTAGTAATAAATTTAGCTTCAATAAATTATGCCATAAGGAGTCTTATGCATATTGCTTATTATTATAGCGTAGGTCGCGTTTTTTGCTCGTTCCAGTTCGACGCCATTACCATCAACGTAATTGCGGGTCTGCAATTTATCGGCGGGACTGATAAACTATAATTGTCTCTTTATCCAATTTATTACGTACGACGAGGACGTCGCCCAAGATTAACGCTCTAAACCGAACGACATGCCCGCGGGAGAATGTCAACTAATCGTTCTGAATTTTACACCTGTCAACCCGATCTTGACACTTGACAAACGAGGTTTTCCGCTATAAATAAGGATAACTCTTATCTCGTATATGTATACATTAGTTACCCAAGATTAACGGCTTCTATTAACAAAATGTCTTAATAAGCGATAAATTCCTACAAGCACGCTTTTCAACTGAGAAAATTCTATTTTATTCTGCTTAGACACTCAATTTTGATAATGTAATTAGTTCAGTTTTTACGACTCACAACGTAATTAGGTTAATACTGATCAAAATTGTGTACACCAATGCCTAGTAATGCCCAAAATTGGGCATTATTAAGTACACAAAGTACACTAAAGTACACTAAAAGTACACAATTTTTGGACATTACTAGTAAATTTTTTATGTAATGCCCACACTGAGA
>NJRQ01000232.1:145136-172355 GCA_003063805.1 Aphaenogaster ashmeadi | reverse complement strand
TTTTTATAACTAATTAATAATACTGTCCACGTCAGTTGGTAGATGATTCTACCAATTAGAATTTTAAAAAATTCTCTTTCGCACTAAATGTGGCCTATTATCGCTTTATGTTCGCATCATGTGAAAATCTGTCTCTTATACACATCTAGATGTGTATAAGAGACAGATGATATGTTACGACATTTATTACTTAATAACTAACGTTGCTACGAAACAGTTTGCTCGCACTTACCCCGTGGTGAACGCTGTATCGACATCGAGCCGCATGGCCGGAGCACAGGCAACGTCCTCCGATATTGATTTCCTTTATTGAATAAAAGGCACGTCTCTTGTCTGCAAATGCCTCGCCGTTACGCCGAAGACCCTGAAGACGGAGTCGCACGAATCTGGCCTGGGTGAATTCCTGCAGAGTCGCGCTGTGGTTCAGAGCCCCGGGTCGACCGTTCACCAAGTGCGTGTGGATCTTTTAAGTAAACAATTAAAATTCCTGTTAGCCCCACCAATCTCCCACCGGATAATTTATAGTACAATATATTATCCATCACCAAATATATACGACATTTGGTTGCAATAAAAAAGAATTATAGGGGAGAGAATGATTTTATTTATAATCTGCATTCGAAAAATGTGATCGTCTCCTAAAGATATATTTTTAATACAAGAAATTATAATTTTATAGCAAGTAGTTTTAAAAATAAGAAGGGAATAATATATTTAATTGTCTATGTCTATGTAATTGTTAATTAATTTTAACAGTGAGAATAAAGAGATGTAAATCAACTGTAGTCAGATGCAATTTCTGTACTTCTGTGGCTGTTGAACGATCAGCGACGGTCAATTAGCGTCGGCGGGCGAAGCTACTAAATTCCAGAGACGTGGGCAAAGAAGTAAATCATCCGCGAATGGTGCCGCGTGCTAAGAACGGAACGGCAGGTTCCATAAATGGGAGGGCACGCGGTACCTAATAAGGGACAATCGCTTGTATTTAGGATACCTCGCGATCTTTCGCTGATTGCCGAACTTTGTCTTTAATCATTTGTTCGTGCTTTCAATAAATCAACAAAATTACCTGCACACGAATCGTTTTCGGCATTTACGCATAATATATCGCACTTTCTCTCTCTTTCACTTTCATCTTTTGTTTCTGGTCTTCTTATTTTTACAATCACGAGATTCTGTTCAAGGAAAACTGCAATACCGCCCAAGTATAATTCGCGGATTCCAAAGTAATATTTACTTTTTGGAAAAATTAACGAAGGGGTTAAACGAGTAACAGATAGCTGGTTGATATCACCTTGCTCCGAATTCTCGGTAGCTCGGCTGATAATTAAAGCTTCTATCTTGGGAGCACGAGAGCACGCGCGATCGGTTTCGTGCGAGCGGAATCGCGATGAGGTAAGAAACGAAAGAGAGAAACGTGGAGAGGGAATCGATTATACAAAAACGGCAATCCCTACATTCCGACCATGTATGGCGCTACCTGGCCGTATAAGGGAGTATCGCGTACGCACCTTCCATAGGGAGGAAGCTTGGCAGTTTTACGCTTCTACACGCGGAGAGGAGAAAAGGATAGGCGACCGAAGGAGGATGGAAGTGCTCTCAACGTGCGGCAAACTCGTTGCACCCGCTGTCATTTCGCAAGAAGGGATGTCTCCGTCACGAGAAAGAGAAGATTCCCATACCTGAGGACCGATCCTCGTCAGAAGATGATTACCTTTTATTCCCTGGTCTAGTCGCAAAAGTGTCTTTTAACGAATCGCGCGAGTAGTTGGCTTAACGAGGAGATAATATCGGAAATTTGTGTGTCCTAAAGTAAGGATATTAAATGCTATTTCACTGAATAATGTTAGCAGTATCAGCAGTAAAGATAGTATGTTTATGTATATCAGAGATATGAAAGAGGAAGAGTTTCTTCTTTCTAAATAAGAAAGTTTTTAATCCATTGCAATAAATCAATTCTTTCTCAAAAAATAATAATCTATCTATTCAATTCGTCACGTATCTAACAGCATTAAATAGAAAATAGCGTTAACATGATTATAAGTTAACCTGATTATAATTAGCTTTCACAGATATAATTTAATTACATATACCGTTTTTTCATATACCTATACCTATTCTTACGATAAAGAATTAGAAATGCAGCTCGATGAATAAAACAAATCGATATGTACGGAAGAAAGTGAAGGAAGTGATTTATAAATTCTGTACCATAAAGAAACGCACTGCTGGCGGCAAACTTATTCCCGACGCGACGATAACGAGGTGAATGGTAAATTATCGTCACAAAACAGTGCCAATCGCACATCTCGTGCAATAATGCCTTGAAATATGCTAGTATAATAGCAGAAACGCGCACTTTCATTTCGCTCTTAATGCATCGCTTCCGATATCCTTGCGTGTCACGATTTACCGTAACGGTTTACCAAAAGAAATTAATTGAGAACTAACGGTCGGTATGTATATGCGAGCCGTGGTAATTATACAGGATGTCTCTGAACTTTCATCTACACCATTACTTTTAGACTCTTCAATTAGAAATAGATTTTTTATAAACGCGTAAAAGTATCAATAGTTGTTAAAAAATATGCGATTGAGAATAAGGATTAAGGAATTAAATCTGAAAGACATAACAAAACCTGTGTGAAGTTAGCCTCCCAATGTCGAAAAATCAAAAATTTTCTTTTTGTAAACATTTACTCATCATTTGCTCACAAATGCCCCGTTGGAATTTTTGTTTGCCCCCCTCTAGTTCAAAAGTTATAAGCAATTCAATTTTGGGGGCCAATATTGGGGGGCCAGTGTGAAGTTGGCAAACAAAAATTCCAACGGGGCATTCGTGGGCAAACGATGAGCAAATGTTTGCACAAAGAAAATTTTTGATTTTTTAACGTTGGAGGGCCAGTGTGAAGTTGCCCCCCCCCAAATTAAATTGCTTATAACTTTTAAACTAGAGGGGGGCAAACAAAAATTCCAACGGGGCATTCGTGGGCAAACGATGGGCAAACGTTTGCAAAAAAATTTTGATTTTTCGACATTGGGGGGCTAACTTCACACAGGTCATAACAAAAGCTTCAATTTGATTTGTAATAATGAGCCCTGAAAGATATCAAAGAAAAAATAGAAACATTTTAAAATGATACGAATAATTTATGAAGCATATTAAAAAAGTGATGAAGATTTCGAAACACCCATTATATAGTTTTATACCGAGGAAGTGGCGCCCGGTTCGCCGTTTATTAATGACCTTAAGTCGCCTCCGTACTATTACTTAGCGAAAAAAGATAAAAACGATAGGGAGAAGAGCGGGAGGGACGGAAAAACGGGATCTACCGGAAGCAAGCGGGCCGGCAACCCCGTTGCCCGTAAAATCAGCGCCCGCTAATCATCCAATCGCGTAATTGCACACGCGCGGCCGCATAAGACCGACGATAATTAACGATGCTGAGTACGGCCGTGAGGATTTTCGCAAGGATTATTGATAATGACACGGTTAGTCGTGTTCGTAGCGGAACGAACAATGCGAAAAATACGTCTGCGAGCATAAATGTTGCTCGTTGCATCACGCATGTCATTAGCATAACGCTTTTTACAGCGGTTTAGCATTTCCGAAATAAGAATTTCGGGAAAGACAATGCGTGAATGAGTTCAAGAGTGAAGTAAACAATATGAAATAATCTCTCAGTTTCTATAAGAACAACTTTCCTACTTGATTGAGGATGCAAGCGCGCCAGAATAAAACTGTTTTATTGCCGATAAAATAAAGCGCCGCTAGAGAAATAACGTTGGTAATATCTGACATTTAAATACTGAATCATTGTAACGCGAATGAGTGAAGGTGAAGACGGTTCATTTTCGACGACGATCAGGCATTATGGTACAGAGGTGCGCCGATTGGTAGCCTGACATTTGTATGCAACAGGTTATTAGAGATAGGTCGTTATGCTTCTTTATGGCTGGCAGTTAAAGGGCTCGCGCGAAAAATGCACTTCGACGTGTTTTTAGTACGAGTTAATTATCTGCGTTTTCAACGCTCGCAACGTTCAACATTGCAATAAATACGTTGTGCTATTTGTACGCGCAACAACATATCTAGACCTGTAATGGCAGTTGCGAGTTTTTTATACGTCGGTTGAGTAATTTCTTTCTCGCGTTTCCTGGTTTTGCAATGTTAAATGTTACTTTGTAAGAAGTAACAAGTTACAGTTAGCAAGTGTAGCATAAATGGGACCCGATAATAACTTTATTTTGTACAACAGTGCTCGACTGATTTAATTATACGTCTATTATTGATTTAATTATATGCCTATTATTAGAATGCAGCAAAATGTGTAAGGTTATCAAGAAACTCACGGAAATAAAATAAGATTGATATTGCGAGACGATAATATTTTTTGGGAGGAGCGACCACAAACGAAAGTAAAATCGTGCGTAAAAGGAAAAAGCTGATATCGGTGAACCACATTTTTTTCGAGCTTTGTGAAACAAGAACCGTGTCCTCACCTCGCCGTTCTCCATGGGGGTTTGTCTGGAGTACTGGCTGGTGCATATGACCTCGTCGTCGGCGATGTAAACGGGTTTACCCGCGACAGGCGGTGCCGAATATCTCGTCCAGCACTCTCCATCGCTCGGCGCGTAATACTGCCACGGCTGGAAGTTCTCGCCATCCAGAGATCTCTCCAGGATCCAGGCCGCGGGTCTCGGCGAGTTCGCGGCCTTCACTATCACGTACTCCACTTGATAGATCTAAACATATAATAATACAAAGTCAATAAGATATAATAATACAAAGTTAGTAAGATATAAAATGTAAGATAAACTATCGATAGCACAATTTCCTAACCGATTATAGAATTCTTACAATGCATTTAACATAACGCAATAGTATTGTACTTAAGTGTATTTGATAATTCGCGGTTCAAAAATTTCGAGGTTCAGAAAGGGAAAGTAAAGTCCGTATCCTCTCTACACCCGCGACTCTTCGCATCACGTTTTCGTTGCAGTGCGCCAAGATAAAAATCGCGAGCTCAATGCCGGAGGCCGGATTTGCAGGTCTCCCGCGGCTCGTCGGAAACCCCGTCGAGACGAGGATCTCGCGACGGATAATTAATTCCAAGCAGCCGCAGATCGCGCGCAGAACTAGTTGGTGCTCGCTCGTGTCCTATCGCGACGAATAGAAGAATACAATATCACTATAATACGCCACTGCGTCGATCTCCCTATCTTTTCCTCTCGATCGATCGTTCCAAGAAAAATATCACGCACCATTCAAAGGCGGATGTTGAAACTTCTGTCTACGCGTAGAATGCGTGAACCGCGATTTTATACGCCGTCTAAGTAGACAAGCGATGAAAATCAGCCGCTACTTGCTATTAGCTGCCCTCTTTTGTTTGCCTTACTATTATCTTCTCATTGTTCGCACGTTAAAATTGCGTATGAATCGATAGTTAGATACTCTATGTGCGTACATTATGTATAAATAACCCCACGCTGTCTCTTGGCTATGTCTTGGTGTTGCCGGACGTAAATGGCGCAAATACGAATTTTAAAAATATAATCTGGCGTAGCAAATCGTAAACGCGGCGCGCACGTAGGCGAGTATTGCATTACAGGATGCTTCATTGAATAGTAGGCACGTGAATGATACTGCATATGTGTGCATATGTGTGTCGTACGTTATTATCTTTATGTACACGATGTTATGTGGTATCTTAGATAAGTACTTCTTCAGATAAATGCTTTTGTATAATTTTAAATATGTTGACGTATGTTTTAATTAATGTACACGGAAAGAAGCCTAAAATAGTTGCTAGAATATCAAAACTTTTTGCAGCATTATCATTATGTTGAAGTGTCCTACATAATTATTTTGATAATCCAACAAAATTATTTTTCAGATCTATATCTGGCCAAATTTTTTAATATTTCAGCAAAACCGTTCTTTCCGTGTAGCAAAAGAGAAAAAGAGAGCCGGAGATTAAAAGAGAGAAAGAGAGAAAGAGAGATATATCTTCGGTTGATTTAAATTAGATAAAATTCAATTAATATCAATTAATCCTCTCATTTTTTCATTGGCTATCTATTCTCTTCTTCATTTATGAAGACGTCAAACACTCTAAAAGTTGCAAGTCCCGAGCTTGCGTGGGGATGTGCAGTTGCATGCATCTCCGACTGCAGTCGTGATTTAACAAGACGGGAGTCCTTCATCCTCCCGTCGGCCCGCGTCTTTGTCGTTGTCGTTGTCGCTGTCGTTGTCCTCGTTGTGTCGTCGTTACGCCGGCATTGTGAGACCGAACCGACGCCCACTTTCGGACCATAAAGACAGATCGCATGTCCGCGATACCGGCTTCGTTTCCTTCTAAGGACTTCGTCCGGAACGGCCGATTCGGGCCCGTGGAGAAGCCGGCTTCAATTATCCGGCCCTTTTACTTCGTAGACGAGGATATGTGCGGCTCCGTGTGCGCGAGTGTGGAGATCGCCTTTAGGCATTAGAAAATCGTTACATCGGCGATCAAGAAGCAATCTTTAATTTGCACGACCAATGCCTCGCGATGAATTATACGACGTATTGACGTGACGAGCGGCATTAACGAGGATATACCCGTCTCGTTTAGCGCGTGGAATGTGCAAATGTATATACGGCAGCACTGAGGCTGCAGGGGAATACGTTTGCGCATCAACATTGTTATGACAGGAGCAAGGGAAAAGGGAAAGCGTTACGAGGCTGTCTCATCCCGAGGCTGCTCGCTTTTTACCAGCTAAATATTTGCGTTGGCCACACATGCTCCTCTGGTTTCCAGTCGCCATCGGCATCGCGTGCCTCGTCATATGGGGTAGGTCATAAGCAAACCACGAATGCATTACTGGCTCAAGGTTGCCCCCTTCTGCCCCTCAAGGGTGTTGGGTATTCACGCGGACGGGTGTATATACGAGAACTAACAGAGTTTATCGCGCCAGCACACGACAGAATTATCGAGGGATGAGGAGTGTTTAAACGGACGGCCGGCGTGCGTGCCTGACTTGTACGAAACAAACGTCGTCGGGCTATACCATTAAAGGAGATTAAACGGAAACTAGAAGTTAGATCTGGAAACGCGAGTGGAGTTGCTGCCACTATGTGCGTCCACATTCTCGCGTTTATGCGATTTTGCATTCTCGCATTCTCCAAACATAAAAATCAATACAAACGAAAAATTACGTTAACAATGATGAATTAAAATGATTATCGAATTAAAATAGCTTTTGGGAATTCACATATGTATATATACATATAATAAAAATATTATTTTTATATCTTCTTTTCTCAAGTTCGAAGATTGAAATGGATAATTAGTGTTGAATTTAAAATTTTGGAGTCTTTCTGTAAATTTACACAATAAGATACATATTATCACAAAGGATATAATTCGTTTTTTTTAATTATAATTTTCTATGATTTTCATTTTTGGAAGCGACACTACCGCATGCTGCAAGCCAGCTTGTATTATCGCGTGAGTGCCCGTCGATACTCCGTGGATCGTGTTAAGAAGGTGTTCCAGGGCGGACCACTTGGTTCAAGGGGTACTCCGTTTACGTTCGGTGGAGCTAACGCGTGTAAATACTAGGGATTGGATAGCCTTGCATGAAGGCACGTCAAGGGCCGTACTTGACGCACCTTGCCTCGACCTTCCGATACATCAGTGGCGTAGACATTGCGGTCACGCTATAATAATTACTAAAATTTGCCGGTAGAATTAAAAAATAATTTTGTGTCAATTCAGAATCGCAAAGTTTCGCATTCATGTAATCTAATAATGACTGCGTCAACAGAATCACGTTCTATATCATTTCATGCACTATTTTAACTATTTTGTACTAGAGATACCTAATTGAGCAGACTACCGATTTCAAATTAATTGACACACTCTCAGAGAAAGAGAGAGAGAGACAGAGAGAGAGAGAGAGAGAGAGAGAGAGAAAGAGAGAGAGAGAGATGATAGTGATTTTTCATTGTCATCTCGTTTTGTTCTTATTAAATTGAATCGTAGTATCGTACTCTTTTCCCATAAAACTACCATGGACGCTGGCAACGCCCTTTTAGGAACAGCAACATTATTTCTTCCGCGAAAATGAAAAGTGGTCGGTACGAGAATCGCGCTCGATCTCGCGCACGGTATCCGAGAAACATGGATTGTGTTTTGCCTCCGTGGTCTCCGGGGAATTCTCGAAGCACCGGCCACGTGACACGGCGCGAGAGAAATGCAACGGACGGCTCCCACGATCATGGGCGACGGCTTCTTTCGACGTTAAATGCATCCACAGCCTTGTAAGGATGCGCCTGGTATTAGCATCGGATGACAGAAATGGCTTTACAGCTGACGCGCAAACAAAGAAAGTCGATAATAGCCTAAAGGATTGATGTCCTTTCTTTGGACGGTGTGAACTGCGATCCCAAAATGGATCAAGGTCGATCGAGAAAGGTGGTTAAACCGGCTATCAATTTTATCACGTGACTAGATAATGCTTACAAAGTAGATTACAAGTGGATTAGGTTAATTTTACGAGTTATATATAACCCACTCGTAACGCTTATTCTTAAAGTAGTAAATTGATCAATAATAAATAAGAGACAGAAAACGTCCAGTTATTTATATCTTCCGTTGGAGAAGGTGCATTCATTTTTTCTTTTTTAATTAAAATATTAATGTTTAATTATAAGACAAAATATGTCAATTATTACCTTCTAAAAATCACGTTTCCTAATTTAGACTACCAATTACATGCTACTATCCGTTTTTGTAAGATCGCCGCGTCGGCTCAAATGCTTTCACATAATCGTACGGTCGATCGCTCTCGACTACTTCCCAAAGAAAGGCTTTACCAGAATTACTAACCAGTTAACCCGGACGAAGAAGAGCAGATATCATCAGGCGCGAGACTGCGAACGACTCGCTGAGGTGTAGAAGCGGCAAAAGAAACTAGGGAGCCGGTATCGTAAACAGATCTCCCACGACTCGTAGTTGTTATCCGCGACAGGATCTCGAAGAAGAAGCGACACCTCCGCCAGTAATGCTCAGTCTCATTCGCGCACGTTTACAGCCGCCTTTTACAGTTTCACGCTCGCCAGCAATAATGAGCGACGCACGCTGACCGTTGTTTGCGCGATCCACGATAATAAACGAGCTATGCAATCTCAGAAGTACGATTTGAGATATCGCAATTGATTGCAGAGTAATAACAGAGGACGAGTGATAAAAGAGAAAATGTGAAATTCCGCGATAATCAACGATTTACCTCCCAATCTAAACGACTATCGATGTTCTGTTATTTGATAAAGATAGTAAATTAAGCACGTATACAATTTTTGCCTTTGCGATGCAAGAAGCAATCGAATTTAAATTTCGATAACACCCTTCGATCGAACGTTGAAATTAAGCAGTAAGAACTCTAGCTGCAAAGAAGCTAAAAAAGATTAATATATTATGTGTACGTTGAAAAGTATAGTCGGAGAAGCTAATAGGCGATTAAGGCGCGTTGTAAATTCAGCAGCAAACAAAGAGTTGCCACAACATGTTCGCTCACAAGGTGAACAAAAGTCGCCGGTCGTCGTCGCGAAGATTCTCACGAAGTAAGGTGCTCCGACACCCCTTTATGGACGCGACCAACGGGGGAACCCCTTCTTGACCGAGGCTAAGGGGCATCACTAATAAATTGGCATTGCACGCTATCTCGCCAGGTCCGTAAATGGGATGCACCGGGAGAGGAGCGCACCGGCAAGAAAATTTACCGGACGGCCGGTTTCCGAAGCCGTTAAGGCTCGAAGCATCTGTACCTCGCGTCGTCCGAGCTTTCTTCGGGGCCGACGAGCAATGCCGAAGAAATGTCCGTTGTTATTAGAAATCTCGAGTCCTCTCGCTATCTCTTCTTGCGGAAGCGCGAGTAATAATGAGTTACAGACACGACGTCATCCGTACCTCGTCTTGTTCAGCAAGTTAAGTGAGATAATAAGAGAACGAAAGTACTCGTCACGTTTAACTCAATATAATAAAAGTCGTGTTGAACAGAATACGTTTTAAAGACATGAAAAAATAAACAGAATGTTCTAGGCTTAACGAAGATCTTGGCAAAGAAAAAAAAATTTATAAAAATGAAATTAGTATTTTCTTTCGCAAATGTGTATTGCAAGTAGGGTTGCCATAATAAAATTTTCAAAACTAGGACTCGTAAGCCAAAAACCCCGGACATTTTGCTTGCAACTCCGGACGCATACAAAAATGCGAATAGATTAGCAAATTGGTTATAATAAACAATAAATGAATAATTATTTTACATCTCGTTTTCAATAGTACTTAGAGTAAAATGCATAAATTAAACATGTTTTTAATTTAAAAGAAGTTTTATTATTAGGTATCTACCTTATTGTACCTATACCTACGTGTTATATTGGTATTTTTAAAATATCAATAAAATAACAAATAATTATGAAATATATTAAAGAACCAAATCAGCATAAAACTATTGGTTTTTATCAGTAAATTGAAGTGATTGAATATGATGTGGTTAATTAAATCTAAAATGAAAAATATTTAGAAATTTTCTTAAACCTTAAACCCCGGACATTTATAATTACCCCGGACACATTCGAAAAATCCCCCCGGACGTCCCCGGATGCCCTAAAAAAGAGGACGGTGTCCGGGAAAAAGAGGACGGATGGCAACCCTAATTGCAAGTGTATAAAGTTCTAGCAATTTTATTTTTTATTTATATGAAATATCATGTAGAGATATTGAAAATAAATCGTTACACGATAAACCAACAAAAATCTATTTTCCATAAAAATAGCGAGAATAGCAAGAAACTGCATACGAAACTCGCATTATTAGACGATTTCTTGTCACTACGTATTAGCGATTTCTCTTCATTGTCGACCTACGCAAAAGGAACAACCCACGACGGTCGAAGGGTGAAGAAGCAGGGTAAAACACAGAACAAAAGCGATTCTCTCGGAAGACTGGCGCCTTTCGACTCCCACGTGAGCAGACTTCAAAATGCGCCTACCGCGAGTTGTCGCGATCGATCGGGATGTCGTGAACGCGGCATTCTTCGTGCAATTAATCCGAGGATCGATGTAACTTCGGCACATTATTCGAAGAAGGTACACAAGTAAAATTTATTACAAATGGAAAAATTAATTTAATAACCAAAAACGCGGAAGAAATACAATGTTCACATTGCACTTTATCAAAATTTATAGCGTAATTATAGAGATCATATGTTAATCAACACTACTTTAAGAAACATCTCTGCATGTTAATTAGAAGTTATTATAAGTAAAGCTATTATTTGTACGACTTAAATAAAATAGTATATTTTATCATGTGTCTTATTGCTTATTCTTTAACAGTTATTCGTAATTAACGATAAATAGCAATGTTTTATTTTGTGCGCTTTACAAACATGCATGACGAATTATTCAAAGCCGCTGCAGCGAAATCGCATATTCTGATGGCATTGATAGCAATGATAAGAGATCTTAGAAAACTGGTGCACGCGATGTATAATTAAACGACTAGCGCCCGATATTATTCATTCAAGATACGCGTGGAATAATTTGATAAACGAATCAATTAAGTGTCGCTGCGAATAAGCCGGCGTAACATGTTATCATCGATTGCACGGGAGAATATTGCATGGAAAATATGCCCGAGATATGTTATTAAATCAAACTGCTTATTGCTACCTTTCTTAGAAATAGCGCGTTCATAAAAATTTTCGGGGAGTGTCTGACACGTAAGATTTTTTTGCCATTTAAATACCCGCTCGGCATCGAGCATGTTTTTCTCGAACCAGGTCGCTAACATAATACACAGTGACGGAAAATTGTGCGAATATAAAATAAACTTTTCTTGAAATATTAATTAAACGTTCGATTGACTTGACAGACTGCCGGCGCGAATAGAGCCGACTAATATATTCTAGCTTCGGGATATTTTCACACTATATAGCATTATTAAGCGTTATCTGTGACAGAATCTTACATAGTAGCTAATGAAGCGTTCGAGAAATGTAACCTATTTTAAGAGATAAAATTTTTATATCGCATAATAATAATTTAAAACAATTAAAAATATAACCGTATCGTCATAATATAAATTGAGATCGTAACAAAAAAAACAAGTTAGAGAATGCTATTTAATTTAAATTACAAACATCAATCATTAATTCTAATGAGTCTTCATTCCAAAATTTCTTGTACACTAATATTGCATATTAATATTCATCGCGTGCGACAATCTATTTATCCCAATTACACGCAGAAATTTCTCGAAGTTTGCGATCAAAGGAGTGAGTTTCCGCTCTCTGGATTCATAAGGAGTATAAAATATAGTCGCGCTTATGTTCCACACATTTCTCTTCTTTCTCTCTCTCACGGAGCAGCTTACTTTTGACGGACGTATTTTGATGACATGTCATGTCGCAGCCTACCACGTCTCGGTCTGATGCATCGGACTGTATGCATGAAACGAGCAGATTTATCGAAGAAGTCTCCCGTTATTACCTAGAAGGCGGACGTATTAATTGCAGATGGATTTAAGGTAACGCGAGACGACTTAATCCGATTACGGGACTCGTGACGGCGAGACGAGAGATTCATCGCCGATCTGAAATTCCTCTGCTAGATATAAAATTACCAAAGCCTAAACACGTCATGTGGAATCCCGTCTTGTTTTCGACGATCGCGTACCCAAACTGACATTCTCCAATCGAGACAGCTGATCGCAAATGTCATTTGATATTTGCGATCAGCTGTCTCGGCTGGAATATAATTAATATAATATCGGCTGATATCTGATAACATTATATAATTTGCGCAATTATATATTGTCTCATTAAAGCTCGAATAATATAATAATTTATGAAAATAAATTAAAAAATAAAACATAACTTTTATAGTTATTCTTGTTTTCTGTCAGCAACATAGCTTTTGCTCATCTCTCCGATAAAAAAAATATAATTGTTAATCTTTATTTTTATTTTATAAAAGATCTACAGTATGAGAGAAAAAAATTACGGGACTTTATTTCTGGCATTTTCTTTTATTTCTTCCTTTAAACATTTCAAGATATCTTAAATTAAAATTGACATGGTAAGGGAATTATGGAATACAATTTTCGCGGATGACTGCGCCTAATCGAATTTTTACGTCGAACAGCGCGAACGAAATTGAATTGTGGGAAACGTCACCGAGGGAAACGACCATTTGACGAAGAGCGAAATTCGATTGCACGTACGTTAGAGAACTTAGAGAGGGAAACTCGGCAAAATTGGATTTAGACACGTAAGTTGGTGCAGCGACCTCGCGAGACATTACGCCGGAGCAATTTATATCGTTACCGAGGCAGCAATTTGACGGGGAAGTATATATCTGTATTACTTCATCGTACATTGCCTTGTTGCTGAATCGCTGAATAAGACAAATATAACTGCAATTTTATTCGCCATCTAAGAAAATATCTACTTATATTGTCAGGTTATAATTGGCGAAAAAGTAATTCAAAAAAAGACATGCAGACATGTCTAAAATGAACACTGTGATTTTGGCTTCGCAAATTATTTTTGCGCATACATAAAAATATTCTAAAAATCTCGTATTAACTTCAGATAAAAATTTATATAAAAATTTATATAAAAATTTATATAAAATTTATATAAAATTTTTTACAAAATAATATACTGTCGTCTTATTAATTTTAATCGAATATTTCCTTCAGTCTTTACGATGTATCATACTACGTAATGTATTTATTTCTTATGCTTCTTGAGACGAGAATTTTAGCGGATACTCGTCTTCAGACTTGGTCGAGCGAACGAGACCGACGCGACGAGCGGACACCGCGCGGTCTGCCGCGAAGGATTCCACGTCCTGGTCTCTTGCCAATCTGATCTCGGTTTGGTCCAACGCTTCGCGACGTTTGCCAAAAGACATTCGTGCACGTGCGACGAACACGCGTGCGAGGACCGCTTTCGTCGCGCGTTAACGAGAAATCCCGAGTGCGTTGGTGAAATTAGTCTGGAAGCGAAACCATGAGCGGTCCGATATGAAAACATGGTTCTTTTTTACAGTTATTCATTATAGTTACGCAATGCTTTTTTAAATATATAATTAACATATTCAAAATATACCGTAGTATTTATATGTAGGCACGTCAAATCTGTTCGTCATGAGAATTAACGATGACGCGGGTACAAAGGATGCGACCAGAAATGAGATTCGTCATACTACGACTCGCCCGGTTAAATTGCAAAGTGGGCCGTCGTTAAAGGGAAAAGCGTGATTGTGAGAGTGACGTTAGAGAACGCGGTTTTAACTTATACTAATGCGCGTAGTGCGGACATAACATCTTCCAACGCTCGTTATGAGCAGAATCGCCTTCATTACTCGAGAAAGTTCGAGGAAACGTATTATCGGGGTCCTGGGTGGTCCAAGGCCATTGATTTTACGACTCGATTTGGTTTCTCAAAGGGAATTGCCTGGGCTCCTTTAAAAAAAGGGGTCAACCATGACAAGGAGAGAGAGAGAGAGAGAGAGAGAGAGAGAGAGAGAGAAAGAAAGAAACCTCCCTCGTAACAGGTTACATAAATTCTTTGTCGTCGAATATTTCGTGTCGCGAGAACGCCTCGGTTATCAGCGCACAGGAGCAGGTTAAAATCACGCTCCAAAAATGTACGATTGTTTCCCTAAATGAACTTCACATAATAGGTCCAGAATTTCTCCTAAACCAAAAGAATTCCGGTTCCAAAAAAAATCCGTAACAAATACGATTTATTAGAACACAGATAAAAATTGAGATATAAAAATTTCTGTCTTAAAATAAAGAGGGATGTAAAACTTTGTTTCCCAAGCCTACATTCAGTCCTACATTCTCTGTCTGAACGGACGGAAATATTTTTCCACACTATAAAAAAATTCTTGGTAAACTTGTGAGATGCATTTAGTAATACTTTTTTTGAACTTATTTGATTATTATTACCGATTATAATAATAATAACAAAACATTTTGTAATAATTATAAAAGAGCAAATTTTGTTTAGTTGAGCCAACTAAATTATGTAACACTTATTATACGTTTAGTTTTACTAAACGTGAACAAGTATTACTAAATGCATCTCACAAGTTTACCAAGAATTTTTTTTTCAGTGCATAAACTTATTGATTATCATCATAATGGCAGAAATAAAATAAAGAGATCTCGCGAATATGATAAATATTATGAGATGCTTAAATTTTGAGTAAAAAGAATACTTTGTAGGAGATATTGGCCTCAGGTATTTAACAAACGAGGAAGAAACCTCGTACGCAACAACAGCGATAATTGATCGGGGTCGATGAATCACGCCGAAGCCGCAATCCCTCCGCTCCACAAACACCGACGGTTAATCGGACCGGGTAATTCGATTTCGTGAGCAGTCGGATCAACAGTACGGTACGAGGCGAAAGCCCATCGAGTTTCAAGTTGCGGCTCTCGCTCCTCGTTGGTCGGGGCCTCCTCTTTTTTTCCCTACTGTGCTCTTCCCTCGGTTAAGAAGCCGAGCCACGAATACTTGTAATGTACGTTCGCTTCGATGCCGGAGGAGAGCCGAAAGTATGCAGGCATCGTGTACAATCTGTGCACAGGTAAATACCTGCTCCGGTATACCTGCGGCGCGACATAAACCCAGCCTCCATAAACGGTCCAGTGCCTACCGCATTTATTCTTTTCCGGCGGTGCTCTCGTAAGGAGCGTGAGCCTCCTCGCCGAGGGAAGCGAAGAAACGAACGAAAAATCCACATGCTTCCGATCGTTAACCCTTCACACACGGGCTCTCACGTGCACCGCGATGATTCAAGCGCATCCGTCTATATCCGTTTTCCCTCTTGCTCCCTCGCGGAGTCTGTGCGACTTAAAAATAACCCGAAAGCGCGCATCTCGTGCGGTACAAGCTTAATTGCCGTAAAGTTGTCAGAGTGTAACGACGTGGCGGGAAGTGATCACTTTAAATAAGCCAGGGTGGCCCGAGAAATTCATCTAAATGCAGAATCGTTATTGGCGAATTGCGATGAGTTTGTTTATCTCGAGTTACAAGAATCACGTTGCTCCAAATTAATACTGTCATCCCGTTACACCTCTGGCATCGCGATAATAATTGTTCCCAATCCCGATACGTCCGATCGAACCGCGATATGAAATTCCGCGATCACCAATTAAGAGAACGTGTCGCGCACGAGGAGCGCGGAATGAATGAGAGTAATCCGTGAATGCAAATGGTCCTCATATTTCGCTCGGACGTGATCTCGCCGCTTCAATATAATTCCGAGTAATTAAATTTCACCACGTAATTGACACGCTTTCGATACAAGGTGCAGAAGCAAGAAATTCATTCGATTTATCACCGACGCGGTATTCTCGCTTTCCATTCTCGTCTTCGAGTCACGATGGCGAATTACGACCCTTGATCCTCTTTATAACGGGATGTACTACAAATATTTTTTCCAAATATGGCGCTACATCACGTTTCGATCATCAATAGTTTTACAAAGAAATATTTTCTAATATTGCCTCACCGAAGTCATGTGCTTCAATATAATCAAATAACGGAATTGTTTAGTTTAAATCGACCTAACTGGCCACAATTTATTAATATAATAAATTCACAACGTTTCGGCCTGGGATTTTTTGCTAAGATATCTTACCTCAATTGACGTTAACATGTTATCTTAACCATTTTAACATAGACAGTCACTTGAGAAGAACTTAAATCCCAGGCCGAGACGTTGTGAATTTATTATATTAATAAATTGTGACCAGTTGGGTCGATTTAAACTAAACAATTCCGTTGAATTATTACTGGCGATACAAAAATTTATTTATATATAATCAAATAATTTTACTCGTGCGCAGTCACGATTCTAGATACAATAATCTTGATCAAAAGAGAGAAAGAGAAGAAAAGAATTAGTATTTAATTAGTATCGCGCTACAATCTTGTACAAAAATTTTGCAGTTTTTCAATTCGTTCAATCTTTTCGGTCAAAGACCAGATTGATTTATCGTCAGTTCCTTTTATACCTCGATTTTCTCACATTTCGTTACAGCTCGACCGGTCACGACGTGCCATCGTCGCGTTTGAGTGTTGGCTCATAAGTTTCCATCAGCGACGACTGACGTCATGGTCGGGAGCTTTAAAATACTTCGCACACCTGTGAGAACGTAAAAGTTGATTTTCCTCTTTTACTCAAGCACTTTTGACAGAGCAACCATCGATCTTTTGCGAACGAGCGTAAACGGGGAGATGCAAATTCTCCACGCAGATAACTTTAAACATTACACAGCAAGTTCATGTATCGCTGATAACATTTCAGCGAAACCGGGACCCTATAAGTAACACTTTCAGGAGTAAACAAATCGGTATTTAATTGAATTATGTTCTTGTTTAGCCCGCTTTCGAAAGGCGCGAAGGTGCGTATGTCTTTTCGCTTCGCAATCGTTTCGCCGCGGACCTTTCGAAGCAGCCTACCGATAACATCGCAGTAAAGTAAGATCCGCGACGCGATAAACGAAATGTCGCTTTAAATTTCGTTCCGCTTCTTGACTTAACGAAAGCCAATTTCTGATACGAGTGCGATTCGCGTGCGTGTCTTCTCGCCTCGCGCGATCCTCTTATTGCGTGCGCGAACCCGCGAAGATAACGTCCCGCAAAACTTTCGCTCCGTCATAAATAAAATGACGTTTTAATTATCGGCCGGTTTCGCGAATGAAAGAAAAGCAATTTGCGCGGTAAAGACGCGAGTTGCGGATGCCGTCGTGTGCCAGAGTCTTGTTGCTAAGGAAGTCTTCAATAAGGCTGAGGGCAATATCATCGGGTCCCGAAATATCTTAATAACCAAGTCCCTGTCGGTTCAAACGCGGTCCCGGATAATAATTCACGCCATTCACTCGGCAGGTAAGCCGTTTTCACAGAGAGCAGCAAGAAAAAAGCATGAAAGCAAGAAAAGAGAACGATCTTACGTATAGCGGCACTTAATCGATCGCATAAAGTACGTGTACTCACCCGTTACCACGAACTGAAAATTGCAGAAAACAATATAGATTTAAAGTGAAAGAAAGAAATTCTTTACACTAAAATTAATTTCACTCTCTTTAGAAAGGACCAAAACCTATATGGTCGAAAAACGTTGCGATTCGCGATATATTAATTTAAATTAAAAATTGGCCAGTTGAGTCGAAACAAATCTCTTCTGTGGTTTAATATTTACTGGCGAAGAATATCCCATCTCTTGAAAGAAATAAGTTGTCAAAAATGCCAGAAAAGGAATTCGGATAGTCCCCAATTCTAAGATGCAGAAAGTGATACTTTGTAGATTATTATATAATTATCTTAAAAATAATATTAAGTGTAAAAATCAGAAGATTGTTCCACAATGTATGATATTATCTAAATTGCGTCATACGATTAATAATTTCGATTACGATCTGTTATCGGCTTATAGCGCTTGATTTATTTCTTTTAATTGACGGCCGTGGATCGATGATACGATTATCGCTCTCTCAGGCTGGCATCTCGAAGGAGAGGTCTGGTTTAATCGCTTCACCCTATAACGCGGACGATCAACGGTGTGCTGTGAGCAGAAGGCAAAAAGATGGCCGTGGATCCGTTGTACGTAAGGGCCGCGCGCCGCGGTCTGTAATTATCGCCACTGGCCGTGGGAATTGAATTACGAGGTAAATTCGTGACGTGCCACAACGGTGGCTGTTCCGACAAAAGGCACGAAGCCGCCCGACCACCTCAAGCATATTCGATCATTCCGATCGAGACCATCATGATCCATGGTGATTTGTACATTCTCATCATAGATACCTATATAAAGACGCTGATCTTTTTATCTTCCGTTTCTCTCAGTGATTTTATTGCAGGCTGTTCTGAAGAGATAGACAATTCTATCAAAGAGAAAATTTGCCTTTAGAGAATTATATCAAGGATATTATTAATGAAATTGTGACGTAAATTTTAAACGAAAAGAAAAAAAGATAAAAGCTTACACTTATATTGCTCTCCACGTTTTTATGGAGGCGAAGAATTTGGCACGTTATATCATGCAGGGTACCATGTCGTATTTAACTTAATTCAAAAGCGTCTCGCATTCAATCCATGACGATCCAATAATGCACAATGTTACGCGCGCGGTCATAAAAACCGGATAAAAAGCCACGGCTGTGTCTCGTCTCGTGTAACATATGTATACATCATCCGCGATCCCGCAAGGTCCGGTCCATGAATAGGAAAAAGGAACAAGCCCGCCTTCGGACGTGGAGCGATCTTCCACCCTACGAGGTATTATTTTCGTGACTTCGTCCGTCTCTCGCCCCCCCCCCCCCTAGCTCCAGTCCCGCCCGCCCCGGGAAGATGATTCATTCACCCGAACGAAGGAGAAGACGGCGCGCGCGCAGGTTCGAGGACCTCGAACAAGCGTTCGAGGGACGACGGCGACTCGACTCGTTAATCCGTGAACAATGGAGGATTCGAGCTTCAGTCGCGCGCTCGACGCGAGCACCATTCGCTTCTTTTCACGTTCGATACCTCATCGCAGGGTTAGAGGTGGCGTCGATCTACGACGGGCGATAACTCGCCCGTTTCATCCCGACGATATTCGAGGGAGCCGGTTTGACGCGCGGTCTGATCCTTCCGTGATCCCACGACAGGATCATTTCTCTTTTTGGGGATCCACGCGAGTGGCACAGCATGCGATATCATAAATACGTCGATTTTGTTACTTATAGCTTTCTAAATATATTATTAAAACGACACATTATTTTGATTATTTAAATTATTTTGAAAATTCTTTTCCTTTGCAGTGAATATTACACTGAGAAAAAAGTACTTAAAAATTTATTTCCATGAAATAAGATTTATTTAAATACGGCGAAATGAAATTTTATTTCTAGCAAATGAACCATCTAATGAGAAAAATTAGGTATATTTCACATAGCTGTATTTTGCTTTGTTGTCGGTATATTTATTTATGTGAAATATACCTAATTTTTCTCATTAGATGGTTCATTTGCTAGAAATAAAATTTCATTTCGCCGTATTTAAATAAATCTTATTTCATGGAAATAAATTTTTAAGTACTTTTTTCTCAGTGTAATGTTCCATTATCCGAACAACACAACTCTGAGTGTTTCATTAATTTTTGTAATTATCTGTATTGTTATGGGAAACCCTTCATTAACGACTACAAGCGTCCATGTAAACCTATCTTTTACTCTATGTTCTTATACATAAGAATATATTAAACATATTTTCTTCTTAACACTGCTTTAAGAATACTAATGAATTTTCTGCAACGATGGAGACCGGCCGTTGTAACTCCTCCTCTTCTATTCAATTTTTAAGAAATATTAATCGCGTTCGGACTGTTATGGAAGATACATCGTTAACTATCGTATCTTCCCGCGTAATCGATTTTCTGTTTTCTTACGCATGCAAAATATATTAAACGCATTTTCAAGACTCCATTAAGAGTACTAATGAATTTCATACGGCCACGGTCAGTCACCATCCTAACTCCTCCTCTTCTGCCGCAAGGAAAGGCGGCATGTCGGCGAAAAAGACCCACACGGCGGCGATCGCTCCCTTCTCAATGTTTGACGATCATTTGTAACCGTCTACTAATTATTGCGCAACGCGGTCTCGGCCCTCTCACCATGTACAGCGAGATAAAGGTTGTCCATCAAGCGGCCTTTTTAGGCGCAGACAAATTAATTTATTCCACCGTACGCCTTCGCGTGGGAGGCGGGCCCGATCTTGACGCTCGGTTATGCCAATCAGTAGCGCAAACAGAAGTTATACGTGAGACGAGTTAACGGCACCAATCAACGCGTGGGAATCCTCTTCTTGGCAAACCAGGAAATAAGTTTTAACTTTTCTACATATTGACATTTTGTAAAAGATTTTCCTTTTCCAAATTATTTCAAAACTAATACGCAAAAATGGAATATTATTATTACTATTATTATCACTATCGTCTTCGCTTTTTTATAAAAAGATTTGAGATTTTGTAAAAGATTTTTCTTTTTCAAATTATTTCGAAACTAATACGCAAAAATGGAATATTATTATTACTATTATTATCGCTATCGTCTTCGCTTTTTCATAAAAAGATTTGAGCTAACATATGCTGATAATATTACCAATACAATGTTTAAATTAATGCCAACAAAATTTTAGCTATTAAATCCTTATTAAATAAAAAAAAAATCTCTTAGTAATAAAATCATTTCAATCCTAAGATAACAAATACTTCATAAAATTATTAAAGTGTAGATTAACGTAGCGTCATCTTTAACGTTAAATTGTCATAATTTTTGCCAAAGAAAGTACCTTTCTTCCGACTCAGGTGGTCGTGGCTTGCAATAACTACGAATGCAATAACAACAATACCGATGTATCGTATCGATTTAACATCGGTACGCGGGATTAAAGAAACAATCATGAGCAACGCCGGACGGCCGTAAAATTAATAAGCGCAATGAACGTTAACGAGGACCATAAAATATGTTCCCCCGCGTCCTGCTTATTCGCCGATTAGCATAATCATTGCCGATATTCACGGACCGTAATTTAAAAATGTTGCAATGAATCGCAAGCAATCTTCTCTTCATAAAAAGCACGGGAGATACGCAGGATTATTACCCGAAGAGAAACACCTCGGGCGGATCCTAAAGCTAATGTTGCAAAGAAGCACTGTGGGTGGTGGTGTATCATGTTTCTTTTAGAATAGTTTTAATTACGCTTTATTTCATAACATACTATAACTGACTTTCTAATTACGTATTACAAAATTATACGAACGATTCGAAAAAATAAAAAATCAACCTCATCACTTTAACATTAAAACTATATGTATCTTTTTTATCGCTCATATCCCTCTAATTAATAAAATATTGATACAACCAATATTATATATACATAATTTAAACCCTCATAGCAAATACTATTATAATTACAGAGTCGCGATATAGAATTACGATTGGCAAACTCATCATTAAAAAACGATTTCCATCTCGTCAAAAATGTTTCATCTTTTAGGAGACGAGAATTAGATTGCGTGTATTATTGATCCGTCGTCCAATCAAGTCTTTTAGTTACAGACTATCACGGGAGAATCGGCTTTTGTAAACGATACACCCACGACGCGATCGCACGCGGAAGATATCCCGAAGGGGAAGGAAGAATTAGGCTCGCAATCAGCGTCCAATTAAGGGCCAAGGTTGCGGCCCACCAACTCCGCATCTCTTAATTACACAACGAGATTTCGTCTATCTTAACGTGTTCATTATTGTGGTACCGGGTCCTGTTGTACGGGTGCATTAACGTATCAATTATGCTCAGGACCCCGCGGCTGTCGTATCCCGTGGGAGGATCAATTAGCGAAATGTACGCGCGTGCTCGCCAATGGCACATTCGATATTTAATTACTACTATCCAGTGTAAGGTTTCTGAAATTTAAAAAGCAAACGTTCCAAACAATCCAGATACTTATGCGAATATATTGCATTAATTTCGTTGCAGTGTGTTATATTATAATTTTGTCATGAAGCTATGAAAAATTGAGAGAAGCAATAATTAACTCTTTATTAATTAAATTGAATTTTGTACGAAATTAATTTTCTTGTGCATTTTTTATTACATAACTGTGAGAAAAAAAATATTATTGCTGTTAATATTTATTTGTACTATCTTAAAATTTTTTGTAACATTCGCGGATGTTCAATTTTATATTTAAAAAATTACGTTTGTAAATATAATTCTTTCAGGCCATTTAATTAACGAATTTACTTTGATCCACTTTAGAAACGAATTTCTATACATGGAATAAAATTCCTTCTAGTCGAAATTTAACGTCACCCTTGCTTGTCGTGTCGGCACTTCATTCTACGGATCCATTTCGCGGTACTTTCGACGTGCGTCCTCATTACCTACGGTCTCTCAAAAAGGGTCGTCGTGCTCGTTAAAACGTTTTCCTCCGCTGCCGCTCGCAATTTGTTAAAGGACGAAGGACTACATAGGGTATACCTGCGAGCCGGCACGTAAATTTCCGGAAAGGGATCCTCTAAAGTTTCTCTATCTTTTCCATCTTGCCCTATACGTATCTTTCTCTGTCTCACTTCGCGTAAATCGATTCTCTTCGATTCTCTCGTTTCTTGCATCTTTCTCCTTCTCTGTCCATTTCACCATTGTCGGCACGAA
This sequence comes from Aphaenogaster ashmeadi, assembly GCA_003063805.1. Taxonomy (NCBI): domain Eukaryota; kingdom Metazoa; phylum Arthropoda; class Insecta; order Hymenoptera; family Formicidae; genus Aphaenogaster; species Aphaenogaster ashmeadi. Next base: position 149,087 of record NJRQ01000232.1, on the reverse strand, counting down.
GCAAACGATATAAATCGACATCAAAGAGTCGACATAATACAAAAAACAAGTATATAACGAGAGGACAAAAGTCGTTTTACGATTTTTCGAAGGATGAGGACAAAAGGATCTTTAATGCGATATAATGCATGGGTGTTTTGAGAAAAGAGACAGATGCACCCAGAAAACGAATCAAAAGCAAAATCAGATGTAAACTTAAATTATCGCAAAGCGATCGCTTAGAAAATTGTTTTACCTATTCTTCTAAATTTATTAAAGTCGCAAGATTTATGTTTAGTATTATTACACGCAATCTCCGCAAAAAAATTTGTTTCAAAATATTTTCGTGGCTATAGGGTAGATGCACCATTTGTGACCACATTAGGCCATTTGTGGCCACACAGTTCTTTGCATATAAAGAATAAATTTTACCTAATCTACCTGTCTGCATGATCAACAAAAATGCTTGCAGAATAAAGTTCTCTCGATTGTTACGCACTACAGCCAACTTGAAAGTAAAAAAATTACGAAAATCGCGAAAGTGGCCAAAACCGGCGCAGTGGCCACAACCGGTACATCTACCCTATTCAGAGTTATCGCTTAACCACTTACTTGTTTGAGATCCAGAAGAATTGTCACATATTCGTAATGATCGCCTCTGGCTAACGTAGGGCTTTGCCACCATCTACCAGGACTCGAGTCGAGGATGTTGCTGATGTTGTGCCTCTTGCCAGAATCCGGACTCCTGGAGTCGCAAACGGCGCATCTCGACGATTCCGAGGGCTTGCAAAAAGTCTCTGGACCCTCCTCACCGCACGTCGCGTTTACGTAAATGTCCGCTTTCGCGGCGACATTGAACGTGGACGGAAAGAGGCCGCTATTCTTCAAGCTCTTACTTAGATTGTACGGACCTCTTTGAGCTGAAATTAAAACGGAAAATTCTCGTTAGATAAAAATACAAAAAAAATTTTATATGGCACATAATTAGGAAAATAGCTAAATATTTTGGTATTTCAAATGTCACATTATTTTATTTTACACTAAATTTGCACTACAAGTTACACTGTAAATGATAATTTTTTTAATAGTCCTATAACTGTCATCATAATTAACTGCCAATATAAAACTGAGGCAACGTGGATTTTCTGAAGGCTCCCTGTTGAATCGTTTAAACTACTGTCAAGATTCCGAAATAGAGCCGTCCGTCGTTAAAACTTTGTTCTAGCCGTTAATCCTCTTTTAGTTTTCTTTTATGAGACTACTGGTGCCTTTTATTGATGAATCGGTACATTGGTACATAGCGTCGATAAATCATCGTGAGTCTCAGTGCCTAGCTATGTTTATTCCACAAGCGTCTGCTTGTGAGGTCGGAGGTGTACATTAGCGTCTCATAAATTCGTTTGATGCGGGAAATTCATGAAGGAAAAGCTAATTTTATACATTAGTCTTCCGAGAGATTTTTCCTCTGAGATTTTTATTAGATAGATTTATAAACTTGTAGCCAATAAAAACTCATAAATCACTGTTTGTTATTTCTAAATGAATAATTATGTCACTTATAATTTATAATATAAATAATAAATGCGGATGATTATCTTTCTTTGGACAAAAAAATTATGACAGTAATTCTTAAAACTTTAAAAATATTAATTAAAAAAAAAATTGCAAAAGAACCTATTATCTTGATTAAAAATATTTCCTGCTTAATAGATTACGATTTTATATGTGTCATAAACTTCTGACAGTTAACTAGTTTTACAAGGAACGCTTCTCACATATCCGCTGCCTTCGATTCCGGAATATACGCAAGCCCCGATCGATCAGAGATGTCAATTACGGCGTACTGTAACGCGCGCGTGTAATTACATTCCGACGAATGTCAGTTGTAATTACAATACACCAAAAAAGTCGCTATTTTTCGTGTACCGGCGACGTCAGATCGACGCAACATCTCCGGTCGGGAGAGCCGCGTTGAGCGGAGAGAAAAAGAAAAGAGTATAGAAGAAGAAAGAAACGTGTAATCGGAGCGACGCGATCCCGATCCCGTCATTTTCTGCTAGGCGACGCATCCATCGACAGGTTTTGACAGAGCGCAACGCGAAACCAGTTGCGGAGCAGCATGGAGATGCAGCGCGGAGATGCAGCGAACAGGTTCGTCGTCGCGCCGCGCCGGTTCTCCGGGTAACACCTGAACGGGTTACCCCGCGTGTACATCGTACGACACGTGAAGAAACGTGACAAGTTATCCGAGAGAGAGAGAGAGAGAGAGAGAGAGAGAGAGAGAGAGAGAGAGAGAACAGCGCGCAAGAGATAAAAGACACTTTGCCGCACCGGTGATAATGAATTGATCATCGTGGAAATTGCAATGGAAGAAGCAATCGGTCAGGTTTTTTTTCCGACACGACTCGAGAATTGATTAGCGGTTGACAGAACTTTAATAACTCGTCGTACGTTTTTATTCGCCTCTAGATTGATGTCATGCGTAAATTGTCTCTAATCCTAAGCTCATTATTATTTACGCAGAAAACGTCGATGCTAATATATACTTTCCCATGATTTGATATGATTTTCTTGAAATGTTAAATAAAACGCGAATATCGAAGATTCGTTTGTATTGAATGTGAGATCTTGATTTAAGATACATCTCAGATTTAAGATACATGTTAAGAATTATGCGCTGTATCCTGCCAAAAATCGCTGTTATTAGTCAGTATTATATGTTGCGGGTGTACGATTCATGATCCATCACACTTGATTAATGTTCACTTCGTGCGGATTACACGCCACCACGTTAGCGCATGGCGGGAAATAATGATCCTTCGGTATCGCTCATTTAAACAATATTTAATAACAGCCCTGCTAAAGCTCACACAGCCGATACAGCGAGAGAAAGATCGCGGAACGCGCTAATCAGATTATACTAATCGCGCTGCAATATTTCACGTCGCTAACGAACCTCTTGCCATTTTCCCCGATTGAATCGCTTTTTTGAATACACGTTTTTTAGTGTTAATGCATCAGTATGAGGACAACAGATACGTCTTTTACATACTTATTTTATAAGGTAGAATTTATTTAGTTTATATGATAAACTTATACAAACAATAAAAAGAATTTGAATAAATCAGTGAATTAATGTAATCTCGAATTCAGGTATTATATAAGGATAAAACAATGGCAATAAGAGCTAAGCGCAGTAATTGGGGCGCATAAATAATTCATTATAAATATCAAGTAAACTTAAACGATAAAAATCCTTAATATAAAAAGCGCGAAGTCATGTGCGAACGTTTCGGCCCTTCCTTTGAGCCATCTTCAGCGTAAACAATAATAAATAATAAATTAAGACGTATAACAAAACATAATTCAAACTTAGTCAACGGTTAAAACGATTACATTACAGCAGTCATTAAACATGTTACTTCTCTCAGAAAAATGATGTGGAGGAGATTATTATAAACTCCAATGACAAGAAATCCTTGCATAACTTGTTCCGAGGTTGGTAAGCCAGGAAAAATCATGAGAAAAAGCTCCACCGTCATCAAGAGTATCCTCATAATAGACAAGTTGAGAAAAAAAATATAAATCTGTAATTAGATATTTAGACACACATCGAAATTTAACAAGAGAAGTAAAAATAAACAAGAGAATAAATTAAATGTAGTCAAGAGAGACGTAACTTACAGAAATATTACAGATATGCTGTTTCGATTGTCGTATATGTCGAAAAATAATGTACATGCTATGTGAGTAGTCTATAAGAAATCTTATCGCGGAGAAATAAATTCGACAGTTACTTTGTCTTTATTGGCGATAGGAAAGCTGAAATTCTCACCCAATTACAGGAAGCTCTGAACGTCATTCCGGATAGATGTCGATGATAAATTAACGAACCAATTTTTGTTTCAGGTATAAAATAATGGGATTATATATATATATATATATATATTATATATATATATATATATATAT
>NJRQ01000232.1:107055-133069 GCA_003063805.1 Aphaenogaster ashmeadi | reverse complement strand
GCAAACGTTTGCAAAAAGAAAAATTTTCGGTTTTTCGACATTGGAGGGCTAACTTCACACAGGTTCAATTTTGAACTTCGCAAAGATTAATAAGTCTGACAGAAGAATATCGTTTCTCTATTGCGTTTTATTTGCTTTTAAAATCTCAAAGATATCGGCTGTGAAATTAATTTGTTAAACCAGACTTTAACGAGAGAATTGAGTCTCTGTGATCTTCAAAGTTATCATCATTATCATTAATATGATCGTGAAGAATCACGCGCGTTAAGTCGTACATATTTCGAAACATTCCGTTTTCACCTGATTTACACGAATGTTCGGAATTACAGGTGCGTTTGAACGCCGCGAGAAATCGATTATCGATCCGCCTATTCGTATAAGTGGCATCCCGCGGCGAATATCGGGTCGAAAACGAAAACCTGTCGGTACACCCATAATTGATGCCCACCGATCGCCATGCGGCTCAATCGATTAATCAGACTCGCTCTCTGTGGGATTAACGAGACGTAATATTAATGGTCACGGTACTCGAACGCGCCAGTCAAGAATTCGACGTGATACGACGCCGGGATAAGAGAGGGATCAACAGAAACGGCGTTCGATACTCCACGGTGAACTCGCCGCAATTAAATGTGATCTGATCTGTCTCAACGCGCGTTGAATTCATTATAATTGCTGCATCGTATTTTGATAAACAAAATTATAATTCTCATTTGGTTAAGTTTTAAAAATCCAAGTCGCGTGATTTTAAAATTTTCAGTTTCTTGAAGTTCCACAACTTTAAATTTCTGTATATCTAAAGATACACAAATCTTTATACATACGCGCGAAAATATGAATACTTATACGTTATATATTATATTAAATTAATTTATCCGAGGGGTAAACCGCTGAGGCCATTGCGGTGTACAGATTTGGGGCATTAATGGGCATTACTAGCGCACATTAGTGGGCATTACATAAAAAATTTACTAGTAATGCCCAAAAATTGTGTGCTTTTAGTGTACTTTTGTGTACTTTGTATACTTAGTAATGCCCAATTTTGGGCATTATTAGGCATTGGTGTACACATTATTTTGGTCAGCGGTTTACCCCTCAAATTTATCTATTCAAGAGAGTGCATATTTGCACGTTCGTAGCTGGATCCAATGAGAGCTATGCGATCGCGTGATAGGACGACGCTGAATTCATATCGTGCACAAGTACTCTTTATGAACTCCCCGTTCACGAACGATTACGAATACAAGAAAGAATGCAAATAGTACAATGAGAGAATGCAAGTAGCGACTACTGTAATAGGCGCGCGTACACACGGTAACAATTCTTTGTTTACACACGTCCGGTGCACCTGGTGCGGTAAACGTCAAAGCGGACGGCAATTGCGGATACGGTAAATGCAGCGTCCCGCGAACCGGCCGGCCGCGCGAGTTGCTTTCGTGGCGCGTGCAATTTAAATGCCTGAGCGGCGGACGGCGTGCAACCACGTGGCCACCACGGTCCGATAATGAACTCGAAACAGTGTGACCGTCTCGTGTAAAGTATCCTCACAATGCTGGTGATAACAATGGTGATTGTGAGTCGCCGTACGATAATCGTTTCCCGACCTATCCTCTCATTATGTCTCGACAACGGCGCGCTCACAAATGGGCACAATATGCCGCGATTAATAACAATGCTGTTTGAAATGGTATGCTATTATTTGTGGAACTAACATTTTCACACTGCTAACAGTAATTAATCGAGACGACACGGCTGCTTGTGAAATAAAATTGAGACGTGACTGCATTAAACGCCAATTAACATTGCAAGATAAAAATTATCAATCAAATTATAAATTATTCCATTCTATCAAACGATATACTCGCTGTCTATATTAATATCTATTTTCTTCAATTATACGTACCTTCGCAAGATTACATATACTCATTCAACGTCGAAGTTATGCGGAATGCAGGACCATATTTGCTTTTGAAGAATTACGCAATAACGGTACTAATGTCCCGCTAAGCATCGCGGCGAAAATAAATACAGAAAAAGAAATACGGAGAAGCAGATGGAGTGCAATACGGGAAAAGGGGCGAAATAAAAACGTAATTCGCGATAATTGCATTCCTAAGATATTCGAGTACGCGTGCATTGTGCGACAATCATGAAGTGTGTCCATGTGTGCACGCGTGCTCGATGGCGAAGCTTACAGTCAATGGTCTTAGAAAAACTTATGAGTCTCGCTCTCCTAGTATAACAAGTGGTTCTCAGACCGATAAGCCGACGGAGAGCTCAAGACTTTTTCCACGCGAGAATTATAGGAAGGCGATAATCCATGACGTGCGAGTCTCTCCACCGAAATCTAAACACCGCACACCACTTAGGGAGAGCTATATTTTTGATACATTATTGAAGTAGTTTCTCTACAGCTTGTAAATCGTATTTTTTTCGGTGTAACGCGAGATAACGAAGGCATGTAATGGCATACATAGCTATAAAGTATAAGATAAATATATCGTAGCCACAGTTCTAAAAACAAGCTTGTGAAACAATTGAGATTATTTTTATTATTATCCTAATAATCTACTTCGTAACAAAAATATATGCAAGCCTAATGACACGAAGTTAAAAATAGCATTGTCTCTATAAATCGCAAGTCACGAAATTACAAGTTTGTTTAAGTATAATAGAATATTTAACTGCAGAATATTCGATGAGAGATAAATATTAATATCTGATAACACCTCTACATAGTGGCCCGAAAAAATGATAACCACGCACATTTATAATTGCGTTTATCCTCGATCGCGTTTTATTAATCGTGGAGATAACTAGCATGAGCAAGCAATACGTTAAATCTGGTCTATCAGATCATTAGTTTAAGCAGGCTTCAATCTCATGTTCGTAAACGTATGTAGCAACGAATTAATGAACATACTGCCCACGACGGTGGCCGACTTACATTACGTTCTACTTGGACGATCGCATTCTCCTTCAATGGATCGAATCGTGACAGCGCCGCCCACACGATATTCGTTCACGTACCGATTATTAATCATCCCGTCACTCTGACCAACGAGCCTTTTAATTCAATCTCCTCTGATACGACATGCTAATGGGTTATTGATAACTACCGTGACGTATCGGATAACGAACAATCTAAACGAGATGCATCACGCGCATGTAAAGTGGGATTAACTCGATTTATGACAATCCACCTGATTGTGAGTTGCTTCTTAACTTATGCTGTACACTGTCGAAATCTATTACAATTTAATGCTTATGATGATTTCATTCACGCTAAAACTTGGCACTAAATTTTTTGAGAATTCAAAAAACTAAATGTAGATATTTTTTCATATTTTAAATAATCAATTCATTTTCTACAGTATTTTGTAAATACTTATTATTTTATAATAGTAATTAATGATCCGCGAAAAATGATACGCCTTGCGGAAAATTCTCTCTAAATAGACCCCACGACTTGGCCGATTCCGGAACTCTTCGCGAATGCTCGGATGATTCCTATATTATTGCGCTGAATCATTTTGCTCGAGGTTTTACGTTGGCAATAACCGCATTCGGACCTCCCAGACCGCAATTTAGAATGATAGCTATGCAAATTGAACAGCGCTTCGGCCAATCAACCCCTTTCGTGGAAGCGTTGACTTCTTTCGAAGAGCCCGCCGCTCTCTCGGTGCAAGGCGACATCGCCGCCCCGTGACAGGAAACGTTCTCTCCTCCTGCGAGTCCTTATCTTAATTGCACGACCGACAAAGGATCTGATCTGCGAGCGTGACTGGCTCGTCCCTTTCAAGTGTCTGGCGCGCTGTCAGCTCGCTGACGTCTTTACAACAAAGTATATAAAGCGCACGCGGGGAAGACACGTTGCAAATCGTTGAATTAAACTCGCCGTCGACTGCGCATTTTCCTGTCTGATCGCTTCCGCGTCGACGACTTTCGTCACGGTGCAACGTGCCGCATCAGAGCTAACTGTATTAATAAATAACTGCTGTAAATTAATATCTCTGTGCCTGAGTGGAGGGACCGAGGGAATAATTGGCTAATGTTGCACACTAAAAAAAAATCCTTGGTAAACTTGCGAGATGCATTTAATAATACTTTTTTTGAAGTATTTAATAATTATTACCGATTATAATAATAATAACAAAACATTTTGTAATAATTATAAAAGAGTAAATTTTGTTTAGTTGAGCCAACTAAATTATGTAACACTTATTATACATTTAGTTGCTATTCTATCACACCAAGCCGGCTTGGTGAAATAGTTTCAACTAAACGTATAATAAGTGTTACATAATTTAGTTGGCTCAACTAAACAAAATTTACTCTTTTATAATTATTACAAATGTTTATAATTATTACAAAATATTTTGTTATTATTATTATAATTGGTAATAATAATCAAATACTTCAAAAAAAGTATTACTAAATGCATCTTACAAGTTTATCAAAAATTTTTTTTTTCAGTACAGTTATTTGAACAGTCATAAAGCACGCTGATAAAAGATTAGTGAAATTCGTTTTCATAATTAATAATGAATTTGGTAGATTTCAGGCAACTGAATGCTCACGCTGCAAAATATTAAATTTTTACATGCGCAAAGAAAATTACGCAAAGCGCTTAACGCGCACGTTTTAGCGTCGCGAATACGAGTTTGTCCGCATAAAAAAGAGCTTTTTAACCCGCTGTCGAAAAGTCAAGTGATTACCGCTTTCTAAAGCGAGATGTTTGCAAGGGTGATTTATATGGCGGCGAAAATGCCGATTCACCGCGAAAAGTACGCCGCTGACTTTCTAAGCGACATAAATCTCACCGTACGGCAATTTACTGCGATTTTGTACAATGGAACCGCGGCATATCGTCGCGATTAGATGATTCAACGCCAAAAGGGTCAACACCTGCTTCACTCTGTCCCATTAATATCAATTAACTTTCATTAGTTCGGTTACTTATCTCTTTTGTACATTTTTCCCCGTAACAAGATTTACGAAATTGCATAATTATAAAAGTCAAATGTTATACGAATCAATTTATAAAAGTCAAATGTTATACGAGTTAACGCTTATGATTAATAATGATAAGAAATCACAGTAAATTTTAAAATTAAGGAATATAAAAAATGAGCCTATCCTGCTCTCGCGCGTATGGATTTTGTTCTTATTCTTCATTATTTTTAAATTAGCTTGTATCTTGCTTCCATTTTTTTTTCAAATATCTACTGCACTATCCCTCACAAAAATATGTGTACGAGTGTAAATGATATAATGTGTAAGTATGTAAGTGTCTGCAATGTATTAAAATTGAGTTCGCTAATGTCCATTTCTACCAATGTAGAATTAACTTTAATCTCGATTTACTCTTTATTTTTTTCTAGTTCTAAGACTTAGAAAAAAATGAAGAGTATATAAGTTAAAGAAATTAATCTACATTGGTAGAAATAGACGTAAGTCTAAATGCGGATTAGTCATTTCAGTTTCCTACAAGAATAGTCAAAATATCATATCTCAGACACAATATCTGACATTTATACATATATAACGTCTTTAAATTCTTATAATTATTAATAAAAAGTCTCATTAATAAAAATTGATTATGAAAGCAGAACAAAAGGAACATATTTTGTAATAATACACTTGTATCTCGCGCGTTAAGAGATTTATTTTTGAAATGTAACTTACGGCGTGAAGTCGGTATATCATATTTATGTTCAATATAGTGGTTAGCATGAGACAAACAGGTTCATGAGTTAAAGTGTCAGATAAATTTCACCCAGAATCAGCTATTATGGAAAAAACAAGCTTCGAAACGTCATTTATCAACGAGATATGTTACGACTCATCGAGCACGCTTTACAAAATATGTATCGAATAAATAGAATATTGATTAGAAAATTAATTTTAATAAAGTAATGGAGTAAAAGTAATGGAAACTGCTAGCGGCTTTATTTTTATAAGGAGAAACTAGTACCTCTATAAAATCAGCGTAACAAGGTTTGTTTTTAATTGAACAGAGTGCATTTAAAAGCACAAAGTTATGTAGGACTTCTAGATATTGATTTTGATATTCATAGATATAAATATAGTGAGAAAGATAGAGAGAGACTCTCATTAAGATTATCTAATGTTACGACTTAAAGTCAACTTTATAAATTCAAATTCCGTTAATAGGATAGCATTTCTACATTTTAAGCCAATGCGATTCTACGATTAAATTCTTAATTAATAGTACATTTTATGAACTTCGTTATTTCTTCCTTATATATGTTGTCAATTACATTTACGTAATTTTTTTACATTGCCTACCGTCGTCTCTTACATTGTCTCTGTTCTCATTAATTTTCACAGTAATAAAGCTTGCGATTAATTATATCGGTGCACTCGTTTGTTACGCGGTAACGGATTTGTATTCTTCCACGAAAACGATCGTAGAGATATTTCACCGGCTTCAATGAGAACTCTTGTGAAAATATAAACGATCGATTTATTTCGCGGATGTCATATATCGATCTTATCAATGCGACATAAAGAAACTGCGTTAGGAAACTCTATTTGATCGATAAATTGCTATTTCTAAACTCTTCGATCCGTGAATGCATTAATAAGAACGACAGTGCAAAGTGCAATCTTGATCATACAGTCTCGATATGACTCCTGTTCGATCAAAAGCTGCTTTTAAAGCTTTCCCACAACATCGGATATAAAAGAATTACAGAATAATGCAATGTAGTGATATACAATAAGATCTCGAGATAATTCAGTCTATATTAAATGTTATGGTAATAGTAAATTTAATTTGCATCTGCATTAATAAATAGCTAGAAGAATTTAGATCTCATCAAAATCAATTACTAATAAAAAGCAAGCAAGCATTCTTGGAGCACGTCAGTTATTTGTCTAGTAGTATGGAAGAAAGAATTTAAATAAAATAATTATAAAAATTAACGTTCATTTCTGTCGTGTTCATTTCTTAAACAATGTAGTGTTTTCAGGCTTTAATAAGCTAGAATTTTCTCGATTTACTTCTTCCTTAATAGATCTCATTGCAGAAACTAGTATTTAATTTATGAGCTAGTCCAACAACGCACGTTGCATGATCTTATCTTCACGATCATTGCCATCTTATTTACATTAGCCGGCACGGTTGATACTACCAATTAACATAGATACAGGTTAGCAATGTTTAACTAGAATCTTTAAAGCGGAAACATATTTTCTTCTATATCTCGATGCGGAGATCGAACAACAAAGTTGGTTCTATTTAAAATCTTCAATTTTTTTTACAAAGAACGCTTTTCTGACTCGAGAGCCAAAAAAAGAGCAAAAAATATCTGTTCTCTAGTTTCTTGACCGTATAATCGATACGAGGAACGGATAAGGAGGGAGATACGCTCTATCTGTCTAAGAAGACTGCCTTAAACAACCTTGGCCTTAGCCTTAAAGCAGCTGCTATCGTCTTAACAAGAGTCGGCTTTCGCGCAAGCACGTCGGCGCTTCTGGCGAAGCGGCAAAAAGCGACTTGCAAGCAGCGGAGCGGAATGAAACCAGTGCATATGGTGGCGCTAATAAGAGAGTACTGAATTAATCGCACGCAAGAATGCATCTTCGAGACCTTCCCGAGATTCCTCTAGATGTGAGGGATGAAGAGCGTTGCCAATATGGTCCTGTTTATTTCGTGTGAGTCAGATCAGATTACGTATAGATTTAAATATCGAAAAGTTCGGACTTAATAATCAAAATCTGTTTTTTAAATATGATTTTCCGAGGGGTAAATCGCTGACCAAAATTGTGTACACCAATGCCTAGTAATGCCCAAAATTGGGCATTACTAAGTACACAAAGTACACAAAAGTACACAAAAATATACTTAAAGTACACAATTTTTGGGCATTACTAGTGAATTTTTTATGTAATGCCCACTAATGTACCCTAGTAATGCCCACTAATGCCCCAAATCTGTACACCGCAATGCCCTCAGCGGTTTACCTCTCGTGATTTTCATATCATATGTGAATAATCCTCATGCAATTTCTCATATAATTTCTCTCTATCTCTCTTTTTCTTTCTCTTTCTCTCCATCTTATAAACGCGTCCGATTTAAAGTTTTGCAAATTTCCTCTGAAAAATAAGTTTTTAGATACACATCGTTTCACTTCTCAAGAATATTTTTATTTGCAATTCTATGCGAAAGAGAGCGGATCTCGAAGAGAACAAAATTATGACGAAACGTTGAGTCACACACGATATTTTCTATCTACCGTAATGTTCTCCAGAGTCTATTGTGCAAGCAGCTCTTATTATAGTTATCTTTCGGCGGCATATTTCCGGTTCTTAGTGGCGCCCCGAGGCAACGGAAAAAACAGGGCGATAAAGGCGAACGCGAGCGAGTAGGCGTCCCGATCTGAAAGGTGCAATTTTCGGACGAGTGGGCGGTTGTGCGCGCGAGGAGGTGAAACGGAGAGGAGCAGGTTGAACGACCGAAACGAGGAGATCGAAACACACACCGAATGGACATTTTTATTCTACCGCCGTTGACTCCTCGTTCGAGGATCATGCAAGCGAGCGAACGAATCAGGCGAGAAGGCGCTTCGCCCTAACACGTTCGCCTTTACGACCGTCGATCGACCGTATTTCGTCACGCATCTTTTTCGTCGCAAATATCGTAGCAACGTATTAACTTTTGGTACAGAAACAGTAATAAAACATCGAAAAAGATGGATACTTTCTAAAAATTACAGATATTTTTTTTAACTGTGTCGTCGAAATTCGAAACATTATCTCGGCTAAGTTTATGAAGCAATTAACTGACAAACGTTTTAACATCTGCGGCTTAAATATTGAACATTAGCAAAATACACGGTGCAAATTCATACAAAAGATACTCAGTATAAAAAACGATGCAATTATGCTCTTTGCCGGGCGCGCTTTGTGATCATCGCGCATCGGATTCGGGAGAAACGATTACACGCGCTTGGGGCACACGGAAGTTAACATTTACACGCACGGAACACTTAAGGCGTGTGAAATACCGCGTCCGTTAACACGAGCGGCGGGTCTGACCGCGTTGCAGATGCAAGAAATTTCGTAGCGAAAGCCGAGAAGGAATGCCGATCGCCATTGCCGGTCGTTTCATGTAATTCGACGGTTATTACCGTCGTAACATCCAATTTTGTATCTTGGGTTATCGATTTTACGCGTCCTCGCACATGAACTTCGGCAAAGAGCTCGGATATTTATTCCCAATGCACCAACCTCGTGCTTGTTCCGAAAATGCATTATTGTTGATAAATTTATCGATGTGTAAAAAAAGAATGAAAGTTGATATCGGCTAGAGAAAACAAATAATCAGAAAAGATTCTTGCCAAGAAAAAAATTCGATAGTAAATTATCGAAGGTGTAAAAAATAATACGATAATTAAGCAATTTTACAGTGATTTTCTCAAAGAAAAAGTCGACTTTAGATTCATTGCAGAAATGTGCAGAAAATCATCGGAAGATGCACAGGAGATTATCAACAAAATTGATACCCTATTTATTTGTCACACGCAAGAGGATATTTTTTTGGCCTATTCTCATTTATATTTGATATTTTTTTTTTGAGAATTAGCATTCTTACCGTAAGTCGTGACTATTATCGTTAATGTTGAATTTATATTCCGAGCGATTCGCGTCAATCACGCGCGGGTATCATCTTACGGCGATTCTTGAACGATTACTTGCGCAGTTACCTGCAACTTGTCGATCGCTATCGACGCTTCGTCGACGCGACCGCCGCGTGTCCTCGGGACGATTTGTATTCCGGCAAAGGCCGGTTGCAAGGGATACGTGTAGGTAACCATCTCACCTCATCATTTCTACCATGCGATCGCTATTATCGTTCGCGTATTAACAGCGAAATTGCGAAATTGAGTGTCTGTTTTGAAGTCTCGCAGCTTAAAGATAACGTGCGATGCATTATAGAATCAGAACCGTTCTACTTGCTCTCGATCAGATAGGCCGATCAAACAATCTCGGAATCGTTAATTGTTATAAAATAATTTGGACATCAACGAGTCCCGGAAGCAAAGAAGCTCGATTCATCCGCAGCATCTGGCAAGACTTCCTGTCGCACGACAGAACCTATTTACGAAACGAAGCGCGTGAGTTTTACGCAAGGATTTCCCCCTTTATTGCGAAACTACACCTTCCACTGCCGGTTCGGAGTGAATAAAACAGACGCGTGAACTCGACAAATCATAACTGGAGCGTACTTTTTTACGACTGACGCGCGAAGGGTTTTCAAAACCTTCATCCCAATAAAAAAAAAATGCTTCCTTTCGTGAATAAATCCATGTACTTTTGCCGTATGACATTTTTTTATGTTGTTCGTATTATATGCTTATTAAAATAAATTATTAAAATTTTAGTGATATCGTTTCGAATTATAATAGAATCGAATGTTAAGTATTTTAAGTACCGAGATTTCGAGGCATGGCGATGAGAAAATGGCATAAAATAAGTTAATCTCAAGCATTCGTAACCAATCATTTACACTGATAATCAATCTTCATATCGAAGAATTCTTTGAGAATATTGCATGTCAAAAGAAGCTTCGCTTTCTCTTAAGAGATATTCTTGAAAGATGCTACGGGAAGCGAGATAAGATGGTGTGGGAAGTAAATAAGTATACGCTGTGTTCGTGAATCGGTATAAATAGTTTCTCCTTACGAACCCGGATTTTGCTGGCTTAATGCGACATTGCAATCGGTGGCAGTCGCCGGACGAAGCTGTCAAGTCCCACCGCTATGAATCATGCCTATTACTATTCTGGTTCTTCTAAGGTGTTTCTACTTATGAATTTTTGAATCAAGTCAGTCTCATTTCGGAGTCTCTAAAACATGATAACAAATGCGATCGAGCGTTATTAATCGATATAAAAATCCATTCTTATTCAATATTTTTTAAAATAAATATTTTATACATATTAAATATGAAGAATTATGAAGTCAACGAAACTATCTAAATTAGAAACTAGAAAATTAATTCAATTTGTATATTTTAATTAAAGAATTAATTTACAATTTGTGAAAACAAAAATCAAATTTAATATATACTATACATATAAATTCGTTGTTCAAGTAACAGGGTAAAATTTTTATTACCAAAATAATTTTAGTTGGAAATTGCCGAAGTTATCTTGAGTAGAGTATAACAGTTCTGATTGAAGATCCGGGTGGAAGGAACGATGAAAATGAAGATGTCACGGTTATCCCCATAAGAAAAGATCACGCTCATCATAAAACAGTGGGAGGTATCGCGATGATCGTATTGAACGTGAACGGAACCGAGAACGATCCTCGAAATTATTCCCAAGCTTCCAGATCGATTCGCTTTCAAAGTGAAGGCGAGATGAAATCCATTAGGCGATCGTGCGCGTTGCGGATAGGAAAAAAATAAGATGTCACGCTTGCAACCATAAAGAAGGATTACACGATCCACAAACTCGCCAGGGGGTGGCAATATATCATCTGTGCTGCGAGAATATGAGGACTGCAATTCCATCAACTGGACTCGATATATGCATTTTACATCTACTGTATCGGTAAAAGGCCTCTTATGTTTATACCTTTGCGTATTTCTTATAAGTGCATTTGCCGATTAAATTAACTTCTAGATATGGACTGTTGTAGATATGGACATTATATATGCATATGTTAGAAGTCTTACATAATAGTAAAGACTTTAAAAATTTCAATCAGACAAAAAACTGATTTCAAAATAAAAGTCTATCAATTTAATATCCTAAATATATACATTAAATATATACATTAAATATATACATTGCAACGGAAATAATGCTTTGATGGAAATTAAACTGCATATTGACACATAGAAACAAATGACTGTTTCTATATACAATTTACATTACCGTGTCTATGAATAACAGCTGGTCATAAATGACAGTAACTTATTCCTTTTGTTTCTAAAGAATGTTTTTACTGCGAAAAAGAAAAAGAAGAGAAAGAGTACGTCGTAAACTCCTCGCGTCGAGAAATCTTTATGTTCATTTATGCCAATGTGAACGTTCATGTGGCATTGATACCGTAACAGCATTTTGCCTTATGATGTATTGTGTTGTTTAATCATTCAACCCGGAGGCGCGCAAATCATTCCGTCTCTAGATCGAGCGCTATCACCATCGTTCGGCGCTTTTAATGTTTTTCATTAATCATGTTTATTCATGGCCGCGTGTCGCCTCCACGATTTTGATTAAGCGACATAATATGCGTCATAAAGCTCGATTGAAATACAACCGAGGATATACGCGATTGATGGTGGAAATGCCGATACCATCGAGTACAAAGACCTGCCGCACATTATTTAATCGCAATTATTCTACATTTAAAAACAAAAGGTATCATTATAATATTAAATTAAATTAATATTATTAATACTGCGTGTTGCATTGTCATAAGTTGCATTATTAATCCTTTAACATTCCATTTAATATCACTGGCAAATTAATATTACGAAATTTCAATTAAAATGTTTATGTTATAACATGTAATAATAAAAGCAACTTTTTTAATTGATTGATGCATAAGCTCGGGCATTTTCTAAACATGGGACATTACCATCGACGATCGAATGAACGATCAATTCGTCGAATGCAGAGTTCGAAATAGAACGAAGCCTTTCATGAAAGAGAGAGCCTTTCACAGAATCTTTCGCGGCTTCTCCAGATACACGCTGTACTTTATAGCCCACGAAGTCGTACTATATCATCGCGAACGTCCATTCATTTTATCACCTGCGTGGGCACGATCACGTTGTACCAGTAACGATCGCGATTTCGTATTCGCTCTACAATTTCGTCGGTGCAGCAAAATCTACGACCACGCGGTTTATTTACTAAGCTGGCATTTTAACTTAATAAATAATCACGTGTACGTTGATTATTTATTATGGCGAATACATGAATAAGCTTTTCGCCGTAAGTCCGCTATATTATCTGAATTTGTATCATTGTTATTGTTTTATTTCGATCTCGTCGTTACAAATTCGAAAATTAAGATTATGCTACAAATTTCATTTAACTGAATGGATAATTAATTATGATTTTCCGATTGCGCATATTGCATAAAATATCAACCTTTCTCTCAGAGCATTTTCGTAGAATCATCATATTAAGGCTTCCAGTAAATTCTACTTGGCACGGTTTACCTCGTTCTAAGAATCGATTCTCGTGCAATATAATCCGTTAATATAGGAATCCTCCTATATTAACTCGCGGCAATTCGCGATTTTATTACTCAATTTTGTTGCGAAGTAACCGACGTGTGCAGAAAGACGTGATAACGAGCGAACTTTGTCATTTCGAAACGGAAATGATCGCCGTTCAATCGGGTAGCGAGCGATCCGACCGAAAAAGGATTGCCGGCGGATACGTTTGAACTAATTTCGTCCGAGCCAATTAAGAACAGTGGCGCACGACAACGACTCGTCGTCGATAATTGATACGTCTCTCGAACATGTAACAGACAGCTAACGCAAAGTCGGAAGCATCCTAAAATATCTACGATAAAACGTACATATGATTGATATCTAAAAAAAATTTGTGATGCTTATTAAAGATGATATTATTTAAATAAGAGTTAATTCAGGCAATTATTATTTAATTAAATAATATAAATTTCTATTTATACTAAATCTTAAAATACTAATTCCTTTTTTTATCCTGAATAATCTCTTTTCTTATATGCATTCTTTAACATGTATTTGCTCTGTAAGTGAAAATATAATTATAACAGACTTGATCCAAACATCGATTTTTTAAAAGAGATGGAAATGCGTTCGATTTTAAGATTTCTCAGGGGTAAAAAATTCTGCTCCATTGAGAAAAGTAGATCGAGTAATTAATAGCGAGGGATCTTAGTAGTCTCGAAGGTCACGGTTTGCGGTTCAAGTGAATCGCCCTTGTCACGGTCGGTCTCGCATTCCCTTAAGGGCCTGGCCGCGCGTCCACGTGGTCCCACAGAACCCTCGGTACTCCGGGCATGTACACGTCGGCAGTGTTACTTTGCATGCCCAGGCCGGCCTGGCATTTAAACAGGAACAAAACGAGAAGCGCGCGCGGAACGAGAATGGGATTATTTCGAGAACGGCGCGGAGATTTCGGGCGGGCGTCTCGTCAGCTCCGAAAAGCGCCAGGTGCGCTACGTAACATCGACCGCGAATCGTTTATGTAGTTACTGACGTATTTCAAACTGATTGACGTCCCTTATTGTTGCAAGCCAATCCTTCTCGAGATCAATACTAAACGTGGTCGGGGTAAATGAAAGACTAAGTTGCTTGGAAATTCTAGTCGTAGCATAAAACGTGGCATTTGTTATTTAAATCAAGATCAATACACATATTTATAATCACCAATTTGTATCAATTTCAAAGAAAATGTTTTTTGGAATAATTAATAAATTGCAATATTTTAATTAATAAATAATGTTTAACGAATAAATCGAGATGAATATCTTATAGATTAAGAAATAAATTATATAGACTTATAGACTTTTATTGAACTAATCAGAAAGCATGCCGACTACTACGAAGAAGCGATCGAGACAAATTTCTGATGCCGATGAATCGATCTCATCGATTTCCCTTTAAATTTCCCCGTTAAGTGCTCTTTAAGATAACTGCTGATCAAATGCAATGGATGTTAAAGTAGAAACGCTCGCTTCTCCGAGTCTGAACAACGAGCATTCACGTCGATCCATCGGAGCGAACGATTAAATTCGCTCTTTCTCCGAAACTAATTAAATTAATGATCCCCCCTCGGGCGAATCCTCGCCGTTTAGATAGAGACCGGGTACCGCCTTCGACAACTCGAGGGTACCGCAACGGCGTCTTTATCCCTTTATCTTTATTCGATTCAGCCAGTTGCTTCATTATCGTTTCTCTCGCGTGGTTTGACGTTACCCGAAAATCGCACGAGAAGAAATTGTATTATCCGAGTCATCAATATCAACGGCGTCAAATGTTAAATGCGATCGAACGCCGTTTATCAGATAATAATTTTGAAGGCACAATATATAATGAGAGAATTAATCTGATAGGTTGAATAAAGTACCGTTCTCCCGATAATTATGGAATAAATATGGGAAATATATTAGATATTAATCATTTCTTCATAAAGAATAAATATAGATATAAGAAGTTTTACTTAGAAGTATTACACGAATGCTAAAAAGGTTAGAAAATAAAAAAATATATAAAATAATACAAAAATGCATACGAAAATTTATAGAATATAAATATTTGAAGTTGTAATTATGCAGTTACAAAATGATAGAATTTTCCAAATAATCCAAACACGAGCGAAGAAGTTTGGTATTTAGAAGTGCATTTCGTAACGTATTACATACACAATATCGCTTTAGGTGCTTTAATCATTACCCACAGATTGCATCGTAGAAACAGGAAATGAGACCCATGAGGAAACACACATGATATAGTGAGCATTAATTTCTATGATAAAAATTACACCTTTATGACAGATATTATCTATTGTCAGTTATAAATGTAGATAACCAGAAATTGCATATAATAATTATTTGATGTAGATATTAAAGAATGGGTTTATATATACAAACACAAAATCACTTAACAATAATTGTTAATTATTCTATAATGTATATTGTTTATAAAGAAAAAAATGTTTTTTTTATGGAAAGGCTTTTAATTATTTTAAATTTAGATATTAATTTAAAACGTTTAAAAACATAAAATTTTAATTTGTATGTATCTGTCACGTCACGTCTTTCTACCCGACTTTATTAAAAAACATATCTTTTATATATATTCTATTTTATTTTTTACTTGTAGAACATTGTGTAGAACCGTACGAAATACATAAACGAGCTGGACCATTCAAGCAGTCGACAAAACCGCGAGTACAAAGCAAGACCCGACCCAACGCGATGGCAAACACGATATGCTATGTATTGTATGCTACATGCGTCGCAGGGTAGAATACATTTCGCAATATTCCGGAGTGGAATTTCGCTTTTGCCACTCCGTGTGCGAGCCGATCGGCTGGATTACAGAAACAGGAAGCGATATACAAGCGGGTTGGTGCGAGCGCGCCGCTTGATCTCGATATCTTGAAGATCCGATCGGAGGCGGCGCGACTCTGCTCGGCTACGTGTGCGATCGATCGATCGATCTTGCATCGAAGAGGCAGCCGACGGCGAACGTTAATTATCACGCGTTATTTTTATTAATCGATGCAAGAGAGCCGCACAGTCATCGCGTAAGCGTCATTAAAAATGTATTTCTCGCGCGGCTCTGCCTTTTAAAAGAGAAGCATCTAAAATCGGAAGAGAAAAAAAGAGAGGATAAGAGTATGGAGAAGAGCGGGAGAGAGACGAAGAGCGAGAACGTAAACGACACAAAAGACGAAAGCATCCTCTCTAAAGTTAATTATTCTCGGTGGCCAAACTGTGGCCGTTAACCGGCTGTTAATTACCTCGTAAACGAGCCATTGGACGGTCGAAGCGTTTCGAGAGAGAGCGTCATCGAAACACAACAATCTGGAATGGCGTGATACATTGTCACGTTAAGAAATCTCCGATACTTCTTTTGCATCTTCATGTTAACGATACGTTCGCAATAAAAATGAAAAAAGCTGTATGTAAACGATACTCTTAGCATGTGAAATTTTTTCTCAATTACCTTAAAAGATATGACATAAATTTACAAAAATAAAGTTATTTTATAATCTTGAGATGCTGTAGGAAGAATTTTATAATATAATTTCAAATTTGTTTAAATAATTATTTGAATAATTTTCAAACAATGACCGAGCATGTCTTCTCTATTGACTTTACATATCGTTTTTAGAGAAATTATATATAGAATTTATATATATTTTATTAGTTTATAAATTTCAAAACTTACAAAATACCGAAAAATTATTTTCTAAATCCACATTTTCAAAAATTTTCAACTGCAATTAACTAATACTTTCAAACAGATGCTAATTAATCGGTATGCACACATACTGATGCACACACATAGTTTCTTTATTTACATGCGTCTACAAATAAACCCTCCACGAAAAAGTACAGCCGCTCATAAATTACATCAAATTACACCGGCCGGAAACACTTTACCCTCTTCGCGCTTTCTCTCTCCACGCGTTTCTCCTGTCTCTCGGCATTTTTGTTACTCATCGTTCGAACGCGCACGTTCCACGCGATATCGCCGATATGAAAGAATCGATATCGCCGAGAGACCGCCTTTGATCGCCCTGGAGTAACGAGGTAAAAGGGTGCGTTCGCACTCGCGATGCGCCCTACGTGCGGTGGAGATTCGAGGCGGTCGCCGTCGTGTCGCTAAATATAAAGCAAAGAGCCCCCAAAGAGGAGGGGAAGGAGGCTGCGGAATGTCCTGACGCTTAATATTCTCGGAGCAGACGCGTGTTTTACGAGGTCGCGCGGGATTCGATCGGAATTTTCGACAATATTTTGAAAGACCGCACACGCACCACGTCCAGGACACGATGACGTCGCTTTTGTCTTATATCACGCCGGAAACCAGCCGAAATTTAAAAAGCGAGATTACATGTTATCGTAAAAAACAACCACGAGAAGCGCCACGTAATGCAAGGGATTTAATCTCGGGAAAGTATCATCGGGGGTACATAGCGCAGCATCACGTGGGCGATGTTATACTCGCGAATCGCGTGAGTAGTCTCGAGCAATCCGGTGCGAGATTTAATGTGGTATCGGTTAATTAAACTTCCATGCGGAGACTCTAGGAAATATTTTGTGAGATACCGATGGCGATTGGACATTAACAGCTAGACACTAAAATAATATTATCGAAATTAAATAATTATTTATGTATTTATTAACAAAACAGGTAAACTTCGTAAATTGCATCGGAGACACTCATGATTGAAGCTGAAAAAGTTTCGAATAATTTACGAATAACATTTGAATATAATTTACGTATATTTTATAAATAAAAAATCATGTGCATAAATACGGTATATACATAAATGTGTCGATATGACAGTACATAAAACACAACTGATTTTCTTAACCCTTTAAGGCCCATAATTATGTACATTCGCTTTGAGTTCTTTCCAAATGTTTTGTATTGATAAAGTAGTGTATCTGTCGGTATAATATTCTTGATCCGCCCTAAATGGAGCTAGATTAACCATCTCAATTCGTAAAACAATGGTGTTCCCGCTAAACAAGCCACTATTGTGATCGTTGATTATAAATTTTACTCAAATGGAATCGAAACCTGGGCCTTAAAGGGTTAAAAACAGACAGTTTGCCCTCAGTAAAATTCAATCGCGATATGCTTGAGACGTTTTGTTGCACCGATTTGAATAATGCTCAACACGTTGCGGATAAATGGTTATATTCCACACGTGTGCGTAATATTTACATCTTATGCAAATTCGAATGCCATAATGTCAATAGTCGCATTGGCAGTGATACCGTAATCTGCATTTAAAAGGCATACATAAAAAGAAATAAAGATCGCATCATGCAAAGTATGCCATAAAAGTTCAAAATAATTGAATAAAATAAAATATAATAAAAACATAAATCGCGTCAGGCAATGAAAAAGACCGTATCTGTTTTCAACAAATAAATAATTTTTGTACTAATTTAAAATATATGAAATATCTCAACTTTTTGTAAACCAATGCGTTATGTGAACAAGATAAAATTTTCTTTTAAATAAAATGTTATGATTAGAAAAAATGAGTAAAATAATGTAACATTAATAAAAATGTAGATATTATTTTAAGAAGTTTAAGAATCTGATTATTATATGCAATATATCCCAGGTAGAAATCGTATCTCGGTACAACCTAGTCACTAGCTTTCTTTGCTAGATTGTTAGCTAGTGATGAGCTAGCCAAATGGCAAAGGCGCGAGATGATTCTGTTACGCAGAATTAACCTAGCCACTGGATAGTGTCCTGAGCTCAGGCCAGGCTTTTTTATAATCTAGTCACTGGATAGTATCCTGATCTAGTCTTTTTTAATGGGAATGAGTCCTCGATAAGGACCAAAACCTATGGTCGAATCGTTGTAAAAAGATCTTTAATAAATTTGGCCAGTTATGTCGATTATAATTTACTTTGGTTACTTTAGCGATGTTACCCTATACCGAGCTAGTGGAGGCGGTGTAAGTTATGCAAGGATACAAGCTAGCGAAACATCGCCACCACGAGAGTCACCCTTGCGGGATAATGCAATGCTAGGCGCTGGCTCGCCGAAACTCGGTATCTCAATATTAACTTGACGAACCAGAACCAAGCTAGTCTATTCTTATATCGTATTTTCGAACATTGGAAAAACTAGCTAGCCACAACGTTTAATCTGGCATTTCCAAGACTGATTTCTACCTGGGTTCTTATTCAATAAAATTGGGCAACGAATATTATGATTTAAAGGCACTGAACCACCAGACTGGCTTAGATTAGCTGAGTAAGGCGACGGACAGCAGGTAGCAAGCAGGTACTTACCTTGCTTGAGGCTGTGCCTAAACCCGCGCACTGCTTGGACGGCGGTCAGGTCGCTCAGGATGAATGAGAAGGCGACAACGATGAGGCGTCGTAACGTCACGTTGCTCGCGTGTCCCTTCTTCGTGGCAGCGGCCATGGTCCACGAGGATTCCCGCAATTCCTTGATACCACCGAACAAAGGCGATCATTGACAGGGACACTCACACAGTCCGCAAAACGTCCGCGTCGGACGGAGAAAAAGAGAGGAAAATTCCGAGTCACTTTCGCGCGCTCGTTATCGTCACTCCGCTCCGGCTCTCGTCACTCATCGATTCGCGGCCGCGTCGCGTCGTCGCGCGCCATATTGATCGTCCCGTGATAGATCGCGCGCGGAAATCGGCCACTTCTCGCGCCTCGTTGTCGCACCTCCGTTTCGCTGATTCGCCGACGATTATCGCGAATTTCTGAACGAGCCTCGGTCATGCCGGAACGCATCGACACGTGCTTCCGCTTTCTTCATGCGACGAGATTTCCGGAGTGATCGCCACGTTCATTTCGTCCTCATCGACAACTTCAAAGCGACGCCACGCGCCGCGCTCCGCTTTCACCGTCGCGTCGGCGAACGCCTTCGTCGCACCCACACCCGCAATTTCGGCAAGTCGATCCCGAAATCGCGATTGATTCTTGATCGTGATCGTCACGCACTCGCGAACTTCCGACGTTTCATTTCATAAACGATGAGTGCGAGACGCGAACACTTCCGCGAAAGCCGGAGCTCGAGCCACGTGAATTTGGCGACAAGGGTGTATCACGTGACCGCGTTTCGAATCCGCGCGTGCAAGATCGAGAGTTCGCCTCGATGCGGCGCGAGATATTTCTCGACGCGATCACTTGTTGCTCTCGACGACGAGCAAAACGAGGGATTTCTCACCGGTACGCGTTCATTTTACTCTCCACGTGCAAACGACGAGAAACCGGAGAAACCACCACCGCACCACGCGACGCGTCACCTCGGTGGTTGCGATCTCGCATGTACGACGAACGATGTGTCAAATGGAAGAGCCTTACTTTCTTTCCGTCCACAGGAACAGGCGCCGCACTTTTCACGGAGAGATCACTCCGAAATTCCGAGCCGAGGAACTCGTCGCCACGCGCGAGAGACGAGGGAAGGGAGAAAACCGCACCGACACAACCTATACGAACGTCGCGAGCGAACTGAGTGAAGCAAGCGCCGAGTCCGGAGTCACCACCGACTCCAACGGTCACCCCCACCCTCCTCGCCGGCAAGCGCCGTGTTTACGGCGCGCGCCCGACTCGCGACCAAAAAACATGTTTATTTTACTTCGATGCTTCTATACTCCAAATTTCCAGGAATTGTCAACATCGTAAATCTATTACGATGTGAGCGAACGGTTTTTATAATCGTAGCGATCATGATATTAACTTTTCTTACTTACAAGGCTGCGTTCGGAAACGTCACCCGAGTGTCCCCGGGTATCATTTTATCCCTGTTTAACATTCGGTGAACAACAAGGATAAAATGATACCCGGGGACACTCGGGTGACGTTTCCGAACGCAGCCCAAGGGGAACCTCAGGTAACTCACCCTGGGATTTCGATGCCAATTTTTTTGGTTATTCTGGAGGTGAAAAAAAGAGATACGTGTCCCGGCGTTTGATTGAATAGGCCTTAGTTTCGGAGTAATAAATTTGTGAAAATTGAAATTTATTTTTTTTGGGAGCTTTTACAGATATGATCGAGTACGCTTGGTTTGCATCGAAATTAATTCCTCAAAGAAATGTGTTTGGAAACGTCAACGAAATATGTTTCCCCCCGGACATACGGAAAAATAAATGTACGTTTTAATAAAATCTTTATTAATCAAGAGACAGAATAGTGTCTCGCGTTGCGATTCCCCCTAACTCGCTCTTAATAGCTCTTTAACATATAATATAAAATATAAATACTTATGTAATATAAAATAAATATATTTATATAATATAAAATAAAATATAAAATAAATACTTATATAATATAAAATATAAATACTAATATATAATATAAATACTTATAGTCACAATTTGCGTAAAATAGCTGCAAGATTTATAATTCATATTTTTTTAACGTGCAATACATAAAATACTTGTGCTTTTATTGTAATCAGTAGGAGAAATGCAAATTACATTACAATAGATATGTAGAGAAGTTCTTACATTTAAGTACTAATTTACTACGAATCTCCTGAATCGAATAACGAAAGTAATAATTATTACAGATTTTGAAATGTTTAATTGTTGAAAGGCGGATGCTTTGTGACATCGCATTCCTCATTCGGTAAATGCTGACAGGTGGGCACAGGTGGCACCTCACAGACGCATTTAACACACACCGAATTGTAATCTGTAGCTTGATTTAACTCGTCGTCACGATGCATGATCATGTTGCCGAAATGACAAACGTCCTCGTCTGAAAAGAACAAATCTCGATGAATTACATACCTACTTTACATAATAAAATTAATTCTAAGATATCGTAACTCTCATAGAGTATTATTATCACAAAAATCTATAGCTATCGCGCGGAAATAATTTCCGAAACAAAATAAATTTTTTTAAATTGATAAATAAATAAAATGAAATGTTTTTAACGAACGAACATCAAACGAGTTCTGGATGTTAGTGACGTGTTAACTGACACGCCTATAACATAATTTCCTATGCTGGGGATAACGATGACCAAATTAATTATCATTTTATAGGATTGCGACAGAAATTGGTTTGCACGTTGGTTCTCATGTGTATACATACAACATTTTTAGCAATTACCTCTCATTTCATGCTATTCAAAGCACAGTCATAATTAGCATCGCTTGAATGTTCAAATGTGTATCAATGCATTTATGTTTCAATTTAATAAGCGAATTAACTTGTATAAAATATAAATCTTCACATTTTTTGAAGAGTCGATAATTAGTAAAATTAATAAAAGATCAAATCAAATCCTCAAGAGTATTAATTATCTTGGATCGACCGAGCGCGTTATTATATCTTTGTAATGATAAATATAAAATGTACCATCGGGATTTCCATCGGCAGACTTCGAGTTGTCCTCGTTATGAATGACGGTATCGTTGGCGTTTTCTAAAAAAAAACCGATAATCATAATTGTCTAGATAGCACTGGCGTATATGTGCATAGCACACAAAATTGCAACTCGTAAACTTACGACATCTCGAAGACACGCTGCAACCAGTCTGTGGCGATTGATTGGAATAATAAACCGGAGCGCAATTATTAAAAACATCGCTTGCATGGCGGAAATCAGGACTGCAATATGGACGCTTAGGCTTTACACAGAACGGTTCGACGTTTTTCCCTAAAACCGTAAAATTTTTTATTGTGGAGGTAAACTTAGATTATATAAGTTTAAATTAGGATTGTTATTGCACACATTATTAAAATATAGATAAACCCGAATTTAGTCTTAATTATTATTATGAAAAATATACATGTTATATTATATGCAGTAGGTGTTGAATTATTTAATTTACTGAATTATTTGTCGGTAAATAAGCCAGTAAATAATTATTGATCAGTATATTGGATCGATGTAAGTTCCATAATACATCTATTTCGTTGAAAATTAACAATTCGTTTATATTTGTCATATTTGTTATAAAGATTTCATGCACATGCATATAGAAATATAAATTTCATTATATATTGATATTATCGAAATCACTCATTATATTGTACCCCATCATATGCTTATATTAATACGGATATATTTTATATACATGTTGTGTCACAAGGTATCTAGGCACTGAAAAATTCAAAATGACGTGAAAATGCCTGAGATAATCTTTACCTTCATAGCCCGGTTGGCATACACAGTATAAATCCGGGTCACTTTCAACACTGAAGTATTCTCCATCTCTATATTCCTTTCCGTCTACATTACAGATAGCTCTGTCTTCGGGATTTTCAGCTAAAAGACGTGAATAACTTTATTTAAATATTGTGCACATACAATAGAAGTGTCCTTTGGCAGACGGATTGCTATTGTTAAACGTAAAATTTAATTATACTAAAGCAATTTTATTATGGCTTTTTGGAACAAAGTTCGATAAATATATTAGCTAAAAAGCGTATACCGCGAATGTAAAATGATTAAAAATTTATATCAACTTGATAGTTATGATAAAAGAACATAATCGGGATATAACAACCAATTTTATGTAATATTTAGATGTATATATTACGTGTAAAAACGGGAGTTAGCAATTTATCGCGAATATATGTAGAAAATTTATAACTCTTAATTAGATTATGTATGCTTACGACAAACTTCCTCTCCGGGACAACATTGTAATGGGGAATTCTTTCTATAGCAACCAGGTTTCACTGGCCCATGGAAACAGTCAACTTCCTCGCAATTAAACGTGGCGCTATATTTAGAAATTACATAGTTTCAATGAATGGAACTTAACCCTAGCTTCCCACACTGGGGTTCCTGTAACCCCAGGTAAAATTCTCTAGTTTGCAATTTTCAAATGTAACTTCTCTTACAAGTGAATATTTTACAAACTACTGTCTTTTTCATATTTTTTTATGCATAGGCATATTCCTTGATGTGTGGCGTATTAATGGAAAAAAATGACTAATTTTATAGTTGATTTTTTCTTATATTTTTAGCTAAATATTTGACGTGGGGTAGCCTGTACACCAGTATGGGAAGCCCGTAAAAATTTAAAGTGTGGAAAGGGTTAAGAAGTAAACACTAAAACGAGAAAATTAAAAATTGTTGATGTTAAAGTTTTTACTTACATTCCGTCCCATCCTGAAATACACGTGCAACCAACATCACAAGGATTTGCATCCTCATCTTTGAGTTTCTCTCCGATCCAGTACTCTTTACCATTGACGTAACATTTGGTAGTGGATCTCTCTTTCAGATGATCACAGTTGTATTTTGTCGCGCAACAATTGCCCTCTTTTTCATAAACTGGGCTACAATCGAGAGCCTTGTAATACGCCAATGGACCCGGGCATTTTGTTTTTTCGCATTTATCTTTACAAAAAGAAAGAACCAAAAGAATTTAGTACCATATATTATCGATCGTGATAAAAATGGATGTTTATCTATTCGGGTAAAAGAATTGTTCTGAGTGCTTAGAGTTGCATCGTCATTCGTGTAACAGGAAATTAATTTTGAGTGAGATACAAAACAGGCAGAACTATGAAGTCAAAATGTCAAAGTTCGTAACATTAAGAGCTAATTTTTAATATTTTGAATCATAATATTAATATTCTATTATTATTAGAAAATACAAATAATTTTTAATCAAATATAAATGAGAATAGGCCAAATGTCGGTCAACCGCGGATCTTAGTGCGTAATAATAATTTTTGTGAATTCCCTGTTCATGCGAACTGCGCGCCGCATATTCGTAGGTCTTGAAACACAATCCTTACATGAACCCGGAATTAATTCACATGTTAAATTGACGAGCAATTTAATAATTTTATGTTAAGTAATTTAATGTTTCACGTTCAATGATTATCGATCAACTTGGCAACGTTGCAGTTTGAAAATGAGTTTGGCCTTTCTGAGTAATAGGCACTTTTATCAGTAATAGGTATTCTTATCAGCTTTTTGCTTGTATATACAAAATTACATAGTGTATGGAGTTCATTTCTTGGAAGGACATAAAAAAATGTTTGCTGTAACTATTTATATAACTTTTATGTAAAAGCATTTTAAAAAATAACATTATGTGATATATTACATGTTCAATGCATCTACCATAAGGCACCATGCATAAAACTCTAACTTTAGCTTTTTTTCTTAAAAACTACACGGTCAATCAGATAGAAATTTTAATGTAATATTAGTTTCGCTTTAAGTAATATTCTATGTAATTTTTAAACAGATTGAAGCATTTTGATTTTTCGATCGTACCTCCTATTCGAATAATTTTTTTACAACACTTTATCGCACATTTTCCGCGAGTGTTGTCTTCTCCGTGCTTTGCAACTCACCTTGATCAACCGCGACCGTGACGACGACAAACGTCAGATAGGCGCATATCTGAATGAGAGGACGAAAGCTACGACGTGCCATGTTCGAGCAATATGAAAACTTGCGTGACTTGCGTCTGCGCTGCGTCATTTATACCTCGATCGAGTAGTCAGTCCACGGTTTGGAAGGAACACAAGAAAGGTGGTGGATATATGATAACGTAGACGCAGGGACATGGTATAGAAAGAGGGGAAATAGTACGTGCATGTGTATGCGGGAGATAATTAAAATACACGCGAGTAAGAGAATTAAAAAATATCTAGGAGGAGGAACAGAGGCGAATGTACGTGCTGAAGGAGAATAAAAAGGGGGATGAAAGAGAGTCGTGGCTGGACCGATCGAGTTCTTATTAAGCGTAATCAATAGCGGGTTTCAATTATATCAATAAAAGTATTAAGGGGATCCTGGACGGATC
>NJRQ01000232.1:85937-97219 GCA_003063805.1 Aphaenogaster ashmeadi | reverse complement strand
AAAAAAAATTCAGCTCGATATCTCAAAATTTGCGAAAGTTAGAGCAACATCCACCGACACACACACACACACACACACACACACACACACACACACACACACACACGGACATTTTGTTAAAATGTGGTTTTTCGACGTTTTAAAACAATTTGAAGGCTTTAATAAAGAAAACTGGAAAAAAATTTTTTTCATGAAAACAAAGCTTTCTCTATGAGGAAGCAAAAATTTTACTTATTTTTGGTTAGGTTGACAACAATATTTGCTTGAAAATTCTACAATAAATATATACAAAATGAGACCAGCGCGCAGTTGGGACAACATGTAAGAATAATATCGTACAATTGGAACTAAGATTGAAAGCCTAATATGAAAGATTTTTTAAAATGAAAATTTGTGCGTATGTATGCGTGCAATATTTTACATAGATTTGTATGACAAGGGAAAGGAACGAGGACTGGAGTACTGATTGTGAGTAGAGGAAAATTACGAAAACGTACGAGTGTAAATTTTCCAAAATTTTTTTACTAAAGAAACATATATTTCAGTAACGAACACACACGGACAAATCAGTGGTCGAACTAAATCATACAAGATTAGGTACTTCGCTATTTCTTCTTTGCCTCTAGAAGGTTACAATGCTTTGGTTATCTTTTTTTTTGTTTTGGATATATTATAGGATATTTACGGAGATATAATTAGTGTTCCTCTCTTTCGGCTTTTTAAGCGCTGAATTATTTTATACCAAGCGGCTCGAAGTTCCCCGTTGTTCACTCATGGTCATTGTCCAATCGATCGATCGCGCGATCAATCGAAGAAACGCGTCCGTTTGCGCTACGTCTAATCGGTATACAATAGTTTGCTATCGCTATCGAGTCCACCTGGCAAGACACGTTTCGATTTCGATCGCGCGATTTTCGAATGGCCTGTCGCTTTGTCGCAAAAGTTAACATGCGTACTGTTGTGCTTATTGCGAATTTCCACGTCCCACATGTTATTCCACGAAGCAAAGTATATTTAAGAAATCTTCTAACAAACGACAAAATTTAAGATTTATCCCATATGTTTTCCCGAATACTTTATTGGAAAATTTTTTATATAGTCCTTTATTCAATTTTGCATAATGAAGCACAGCCATAACTTAAACGTGAGTTGACTAAATTCTTATCAAGCGACATTTCTGCATCACTTTCTTAGAGTTATATTAAAATCCAATTATTACAAGTCCCAAACGTCTCATTCATAAATCGAGAAGGCAATTTTAATTTAAAAAATAATTCAAAGCTAAATATTGTATTGATATATATTTAATCTGCCTTTTAATCGTTATCTTATTAATTTTGTGGGACTATATATTTACTGAGCGACAGAGATTCTCACTGTGCAATGTAAATGTTCATCTATCTTATATATAAGAATATATTCTATGCCATGTGACAAATGCATTTTATTTTTATTTCTTTTTAACGAGATATTAAAATCAATTTCGACATACATACTCTTGTTTACTGAGTAAATTGTCACAATGGCACAATCACGATTCCCCATTTCGTTAAAATAAAATAAATAACGCTGGAAGATTTCGAGCTTCAAGATATAATCATAAACAAATGATATATTTAGATAATATTCAAAGAATTGAAATCGAAGCATAGGGAGAACTGGAAAAGTGAAAATTCGCGAATAAGTGTTCAAGCACTTGGACGATATCGTTGAAAAACCGTTGGCAATGTGTTGACACGTCCTGCTGGCGACGGACGGTCGAATGTGTGGACGAGCACTACTCGTTCGTCTTTCTCGAACGACGCGCAATTGTAAAATCGATCAGTAATATTCTCACGGATGTTAAAAACCGTATGAAAGTGTGTACAATGTGTGTGAATTCGTGACGCTAGTCCAACGGCGTTTCGGCAGTCTTACGCTTTTCTTCCTGCTGCGTTTATTGTTACACACGTGATGTGCGCGGATATGGTATCGATATGGCAAGTAAATAACGGTAACGCGCGCACTTATTGTTAAACTACGTTCATCGAGCCTATCGACAACTCATTCGCGTTCTTTTCCTCCGGCATTTCTCGTCGATCTCTTGCTTAATTGACGGCGATTTGCATAAAAGCGCTCGCACGACACGTGGTGCCATCCAGTGCAATATCAAGTTGAAGATTCGTTAAACAACTTTGATGATATCGTTTAACAAGCTTCACGACATTGCACGCTTATTACGATCCTGCACGCTGCGATAAACTCTTGTAAATTTATCGACGTAATGCCGACTTAAGATTTATTATTTTTATTGCATTTATTATACAAGATCGCGATTTACGAATTAAAATTACTATCGACGAATGTGTTCAGACAAAAGAATTAGAAGTTTATTAAGTCTTCCGATCGCTTAAAGCTCCTGTGCGGCGCAAATGATGAAAAAAGATAGCGTTAAAGAGTGATAAAATAACAACTCGGTGTCCCTGCAGATTTGTACTTTAACGAGAGTTTTTTGCTTCGTAATTACAATTTTGTGCTGTATAATTCTCGGAGGTGAAATCGCGCAGAAATCGCAGCGCATCTATTCGTTTCTGTCAATGGTGCGCTTCTTATCAGGAGTATCGAAATCTAGCTTATGAAATGATTTACACTGAAAGCATGTTAACACGATACAAGGTGATGTACTCTCTATCGAAGAACGCGAGTTCTCCTTGTTCGCATCTGGTTCGGGATCTCGTAACATCCTTGTGAAATCCGCGCCAAGCTTCGCTTATCGCCGTTTCTCTTTGTAGGATCAGGAAATAATATTTCTCTCTCGTATTATACGCTGATTGCGAACCGCTCTTGAGATAAATACACACGCGAGCCATCGCTCTTTCTTTCTCGTCCTCTCTGTCTCTCTCGTTCTATCTTTCTCTCTCTCTCTCTCTCTCTCTCTCTCTCTCTCTCTCTCTCTCTCTCTCTCTCTCTCTCTCTCTTTCTCTCTCGAGTCGCACATGTGCAAGCACACGAAACATATGCACACCAGTACACGCGAGCTTATTTCATACTAATATTATAATCGAGAATCTTCCATAACTGCTATAGATACAAACTGTAGAGCGCAAGATGTAATGTCGGTACGCATGTACAGTATAGATTGCTGCAAAAGATAGTTTTTACAGGGTTCACAGCGAACAATCAGCTTTACTCGATAGGAAAAGTTTAACAATAAACGTTTAAACACTTCAGAGCAAAAGTATAAAAATATAAATCGTATTTTATGTTGATATTGTGGAAAATGTTCGAAGATAGACTTGATAGAAAAATTCTATCCTTTTTTCGATCCCTTGAATATTTGGAAGCTTTTAGATTTTTCCTAGATTCTGAGATTACGGATCGTTATTTCTGGATTCTTGGACCCTACATATCTCGGATCTCTAAACATCTGCATCTTTAGATTTTTAGATTCTTATCTCCGTGATTTATCAAACTCTTTAACGAATCCTTAGTTGTGCGAAGTTGTGGATTATTAATGTAATTACTTGTACATTCTCAGTAAATCTTGCCGTTAAAGTGAAATTGACTCGACTGTGAATCCTGCGAAGGACAATTTTTGCGGCACCGTTAAAATGCGTACTACTGAAACTGCATTACGATGCTTGATATTTAGCCGCAGCTAAATATACAGTATACGATAAGAATAAGATTATACAGATACGTAATCATAGTAGTAAAAAGTAAAAATAGTATGAAAAATTATTGTATTGTTTCCCATTACTTATTGTTATATCGTGCTCCGTACTCTCGAAGTTGCCAACGCGAGCTTTGATCATATCTTTCTATTTTTTTTGGTATCTAATAAAATGAATATATTTATGAAAAGTTGTTTATTTCTTTCTAGATATTTTTTATGAAAATAAAATATTGCAATATAATAAAATATGTTACAATAATTATCCGTAAGTAAAAGTCACGTTATTTTTGTGTAATATTTATTCTACACATGTAAATTTATTAATTTTCATCCAAACCAATTATATGCAATTAAGAGCTATGCCAAATATTGATTACTCAAGAGCTTGTTTCCGTTATTTTCATTAATAAATATCAAATACGCGATTTCTTCTTTTCCGATCAATCTAGCGTTCGATCAATTTCGAGAGTTGAACGTCCAGTTATAAGTACGAACACTATGATATCGTATTACATGTACGATGATCTCTATGATGGTCAATGTTCTCGGAGATGACAATACTATGACGTGCTCGACTAATGATTAATAATGATACGTGTCCAATAGCAGCCTTTTCCAAATGGAACTGAGATTTCCTGTTAGTGAATTGCAATGATATCATTATTTAAGTTTAAATTACATCTGGCATATTATCGAGTAAAATGTTTAGCAACAACGTGCATTGCTAAAATTATCTATGCTTAGTGCTCAGATCTTTTATGTTAAGTAATCATCATATTTTTGTGCACGTTTTTATATTTTTTTCCTTTTTCATCGAAATTTACAGTTAATTGAATTGGAAATCATTCAATTAATATAAAAATAATAAAGCTTAACCTACGGCTTGTTATCCCCAACGTAACATTTAGTTCGCGATCAAAGATTTAATCGAGAGAGTCAAAATTTTATTTAAAGTCAACGTTCTCTTATCATGCTACCGCAGCAAAGAATATAGAAGTGCTATGTTGAAGACTCTTTTGATGGGAGTATTTCCATATTCTCGATGGCGATTGCGGTGAATGATACTGAGTGAATTCTGTTCGTTATGATAGCTCTGACTGACTATCTTGCAGGTTACTGAGATAAATCGTGTCCAAAATGGTTTATTATTGTCCGCTTACATTTTTCTCTCGCTTTAGGTCATAAACGTTACCACATTCGTGAAAATACTCCCCTCGTACTAACTACTCACAATTCTAAAACTTCTTTCATTCGGATTTTATCACGCATGTCTCGCGCCAGTTCCACCGTTTCGATCGTACTAATTTAGATATTGCATAAAATATCCAATATTCGAAAGATTTTATCGAAGAGTGGAATCGAGTCATTTGTTTCGAAAGAATTTAGCGATGCATAGACCAAACTTCTCAACAAAAATATCATAAGATTTAACGTAAAGTAGAATGATTATATAATAATATGGATATAATTTTGAAATGGATAAAATGGGATATAATTTTGAAATTACTGCATGTGGCCACATAGCCAAGATTATGATGTTATTAATGGTTAGACAATGATGATAATACTCGTGTACTTCTTGATACAACTCGTAGAGATACAACGTGTAAAACCGGCTTTTGCAGACTTGCATGAGGCAGAGCTCTTCTTTACCAAAATGCAATTCGCAGAGATCGCCTTTATCCACATTTTACACGTGTGTATTCCATCCTTCATTTAGCAAATATCGAGCGTTGTTTACAATTTCGATTGATATACTCTATAAATAGATACTATAAATTATAAATATTACACAAACTTTATAAATTTACTTAAATTACTTTTTTTATAGATTTGATATATAATATCAACTCTATAAAAATATATTGGCCACATTTTACTCGTTATTTTATATTAGAATGTCTCATAATTTTTTTTAGAAATACACACATATATTATAATCTAGTCTTCTTATCTTGAAATGACAGAAATAATTAAAATTATGAAAAAATTAATTGAAGAGGATAATGCATCGCCTGATTCTGTAGAGAAATTTTTATCCAGTTTCTCGTTATCCCCTATCTCTCGTATTATCACTATTATTATCGCTAATTCCTAAGGGCACAGTCACACCATACGCTCGATATAAGTTCATTCGTTAACCCTTCTTTTCAACATCTGTGTATATTGTATAGATTCATCTAAGTTTTTCTAAACTTTCAAGAAATACAAGCGCGCTGCGAAATTCTATTCTCATTTTATGAATTTTTAATTAATAAATCTCCGCGCTATAACGAGCTTGGAAATCTAGTAAACGAAGAATGTCGTAGAATATATGCGATAAAATTTGTTTAGCACATGAACAAGTTTTAATGCAGAATACTTACAAATCTGTATAAAACTATCACGATTAAAAACAGACAAAGTATTTTTAATTATTCATAATTCATTCATTTTTAATTATTCATATGCGACGTATTTATAAATTAGAAAACAATCAGTGTCTGCATCTGCATTATAAGTATAGGCTCTTTCACCCTGAACTAGTAGAAATGTGTATATTTATTAAAGATCTATCCCCTTTCGTGGAATGTTTTACGGAATATCGCACGACATTATGCAACAAGTTACATATATTATAATCATTTTATCCTATACATTTTTTACGCGAAATTTCATTACTAGATTTCTCTCGTATTTTCTAAATCATTAGAAGACGAGTATTCTGGACATTCCCAAAATTGTTCCACTTTTAGCTTATCTCTTTAATTGCCTCTATCAGGTATACGTACATTGATTTTGAAAGTACACACGGTATAAATGCGCCCATCGAATCGGCGTAGCTGGTCCGAGCGAAGCTTTACCAATTCGTTGAGTTATGTGGATTGTGCAAAAAAAAATGAATTGTTTAATGTTGTTTATTATAATTGATAAAATTATAGAATTTATGTGTCTCTTGCTGTGATATGCAGATTGCGATATGGTATTTTAATTTGATATATATATATAAAATTATTATTTGCCTTTTGCACAGTTGGCATTTGTCATTGAATTGATCATTTTAAACTAAAATATATCCTGGAATTTTTTGCGATAATCCCAGAACAATCATTCTTACTTAATATGTTTATTCCAAGAAATATTAGACAAGAAATAAAAAGATATGTTTGTTGGACAGAGATTTGAGATATTTTGATTATTTGATGATAGAGTTAGAGATTCAGTCGTTCCTTTCATTTCTTGCGTATATTTCTATCGAAAACTGCTATTTTAGCATCGGAAATATATTACATTTATAATCGGCGCATGTATATCTGTTGGATGAGACATGATATTACGCCAATCTCTTCCGCACTATTGCATCGAATATGTAATGACTTGATAACGCACATTTACGATTTCTTCGCGAAGAAATATATCATTCGTATTAAATTCTTACTAACAAACGTGTTAAAAATTCTTGCTGTATTTTTTTCTTTGAAAAGTATTTATTCTTCCATTGATTTTGCATGGACCACAATTAAATCGATTATGGAAGAGTTTAAAAAATGTCAATGACTCTTCACGTCAATTAATGTATTGAAGAAATTAAGACATAACTCTGAAAATTTCCTAAAGTCTTTTAAATACGCTACAGGTTAATTGTTGCTAATTGTTCACGAGTATCTAACAGCTCACCGTGAGCTGTTAAATTAAGACTATAAGATACTCTTTCCCAGACTTAAATTTCCACTAATATCTCGTACACTTCCTCTTTCACTGTCCTGATCATGGCAGTTTAGCTAGCTTACGTGTGTCCGAATCCGACAATCGGAGTTTCTTACCTATTCGCTTATCCTAATCGTGGTCTTCGAGCCACAAAGGACCGCGAAATCTGTCCATTCGCATTTTATGGGAACTCACACGATCTCGAAAAATGATATTTTGAAATTTAAGTATTACTATTGGTATTTTAACCCAGACAGTATTGTTAATTATAGCTTTGTGAGAAAAGCTATAATTAGAAAAAAATGTATACTCAATAGAGTACAGCGGTAATATTAATCGTGTGAGAACCCCTTTCCGTTCTCTCTTTTTCTCTCTCTTCTTATTTTGCCTCTCACACGTAT
Organism: Aphaenogaster ashmeadi; assembly: GCA_003063805.1. Taxonomy (NCBI): domain Eukaryota; kingdom Metazoa; phylum Arthropoda; class Insecta; order Hymenoptera; family Formicidae; genus Aphaenogaster; species Aphaenogaster ashmeadi. Next base: position 89,476 of record NJRQ01000232.1, on the reverse strand, counting down.
ACTATCATCATTCGCTCGTTTTCTCTAGCTTAGATCATTTAAATCAACTCCGCATAATCCAGGCACACTCTTCTACTCTTTATCCTCAAACAAGCTACATTTCTGTGAATCCATTTCAGCTCAGTTGCCATAGAGCACGTGTTATCATATTTCATTAAAAAATTTTACACTTTAGATTAATTTGTCATTATTATCTGCTAACGTTACTTGTGAACATCATTGTGTTGATTGTACTCTATTATCTTAAAAATTAATAATTTTAGAATTGTATAATAATGAACTAATTAATGAATGATAGTAGCACTTGGCCTGAGCTGAAAAGGACGAACATGTAGAAAATAGGTATCGTGATCTAAGGAATGATCTTGGTAACGAGGAACGTTGACCAATCGCACTCTTCTGATTTACAGTTCGTCGGCTCGATTCGTAAATGTCTCAATCGTGGCGGCGTCGGATATGTATGCCGATCAAATATTATATCACGCGAGATTCGCAGAAGCTATACGAAGGCTATTTGATGATTCAGTAAAAATGAAGATATTTTCGATGTTTCGTCATGCACGTAAAATCGGCGACGTGTTCTGGATATGTTTGTCAAAGTGTGAAATAGTACTGGCGAGTTACCTAATTTCTCCCTTGCAAAAATCGCATGCAGATCGATATGGTATAATCAGGCTCGAATGGAGATTGATAAGTATATGTCATCAGGTATCAATAAATTCATGTCTTAGCTTTGCAAAGTAAAATTTTTTTTAGATATTCTACAAATAATTTTTAATTACTGTATCTAATTATCGTGTTACTTTAATTACTCGGTTTTTCAATCATAACGAAAAATAACTTTCTGCTTTAACGTGAAGATTCAAGATCTTATTATCGCAATCATTTCTCGATTAAAGGTTTCATTTAATTTACATTCCAGCGTGGTAAACGCAAGTTATCAACCGGTAATTCCGTCGTTCATTGTGACGCGAGTTATGCGCTAAAGTCGCGAAATTAAAATTCTCATATGTTAATGATAAATTCTCTTATTCTTCTTTTACCTCTTCACTCCGCTCTCATCATTATAACTTCTACATATATATATGCTTTTCCTTTTTCGCATTCGTAATCTATGGAAACGGCACAAAGCTGAACGGCTAATGGTAGATACAAGTATATTACAAGTACACGCTCGCGAAGTATCCGTTCGCTTTGTGCTCGCGCATCGCCGACTCGGGAGCGGAGGAAGAAAGTGATTGTCCTCGTAGAAAGCTACACGAAGTATTGGTATAGTCGCTGTACGAAGAAAAGATCTCTTGATTTATGATATCCAAAGAAATCCTTGCGCGAGCGGCAGCGCCGGAGTGCTTTTTAGGACAATCTTTCATTGGAACGAGTAAAATAGCGGTCGAAAAAATATTGTCCAAATTAATCGGTAGATTTGTTCAATGAAATTAATATAATCAATCTTTAGGAAAAAAGTTTCTTTTATGTATTTGAGAGAAGGTAAAAAGTTATGTCCAACTGCATATCCGCTAAAAAATCCAATCTGTAGATTTGGCTGCGAATTGTCAGACGAAAAAGAGACGATGAAAGCGAGCTCTACCTAGTCGCGAATAGGTTTTTTCTTATAGACGAGATAGATTGCAATTTCTTATTACAACTCTGTCGGCCAATACGCATGCACTAACGCATCTCAAGCGCGCCTTTGCGTCAGATACTCGCGCGCATGTACATAATGATTTCACGGTAACGATTTTCCATGCGACAATTTTGATAGAAACCTCTCTTCCTTGACGGTTTTTTTCAATCGCACATGCATTTCAATTTAGAACGAAAATTGGATGACTTTTTATGTATTATACAATAATGGCTAAGATACCGTACATACAGACATTGTACATTGTAGATATTGTAATTTAACTCTAGAAGGCAAAACTGAATTTGCTGAGCTTCAAAGGCAAAAGTGGGGTGGTACGGCACCCCAAACTTCTCGGGTGTCTCAATCCTTTCTATCAGCAGTAAATTAATAGTTAAATAGTGCATTTTCTTCGTTTTTTAATGAGGAAAACGATAACATGTTGTTTTTTGAACTATGGTATGGGTCCGGACCCGAAACTGTACCTAGCTACTTCAGGAGCGTAGTTTGAATTTCGTTTGGGGTGACAATAAGGAACCCCACATTTGCCTTCTAGGGTTAATATACTTAAAAAATCTTACACAAATCTGTCCGTACGTTCGCCATCATAGTCGGCTTGGCAGTTCAACGCTCGATGTGTATTATGTACTCTTTCATCCTTGTGATACATTTATCTAAAGATGAATTGGAATTATAAATATGGTTTCACCGATAATTATATTTCTAGTATAATTAATGAATCGCGGTGCAGTTATCAATTGTAATGCGTAGGAATGCCGAGTTCGTAAAGATTCCCGCGAAAATCGTTACCGTGAACAATGGATGCGATCCGTACGACTAAAACGGCGCGGGCGTTCTTCTCTCTCTACTGCTTCACAGAATACACACCGAGAAACACCTGACTTACGTGACTAGGCTACGTAACGAAAATTCATTGCGCACACGTGCACCACGAGATCGAAGCTCCCGTCTCTCTCTCTCCTTTTGCTATGTGCGTGCATTTATTACTCCCATTCTATTCACATTCGCACGCGCTCACGCACACGCACGCGTTACGTACGCATACGCGATGCCCACTCACACCGTTTGCAATTAATTTTTGTCCAATAATCTCTCGGACCGCGTGTCCGCGCCTCGCATTACGTTGACGTTATCCCGTTTCCCCTCCCTCCCTTGTAAACAATTTTGTACGTATCCTCCCAAGCGAATTTCGAAAACAATGCTCGTTCGATCATCGTAAAAATCTGTTTACTTCATTAACAGCTCGATTAGCGATGCAAACAAATCCGCGAATGTCGACTCGGAATATCGATTTTGCCTTCTCACTTTTCCCATTTATTTTCGTTCGCATTTATCTTCGTAATATAGTTAACCATCCTTTATCGTCCGGGAATATCTGTTTATCCCGTGACAAAGATTTCTTCCGAGAAAGCGTAGGATTTCGCTCAAAGATGAAGTAAAAAAGGATTTAGACAATTGCTCTTCGCGAAGAAATTTAATTTATCCATGTTTTCTGTTCTTCTTGTATCGGTCGTACTTCCGATGCGGTTCCATGACACTTAAGGGAGGTCAGAAGGTGACTGGGAATTGCGTCTGCGTTACTTGTGGCTCGATGTTCGCCGATAACACGCGACCGACATCAGCAGAAGACGATTCGACGTCTGGCGTCGCCCCGTCCCCCAGGGGCGGTGAGGGCACCACCGCTCCGATTCACCCTGCGGGCTCTGGTCCAGGCCTGCCTCTATGGACACAAAAGTGAATCGATTATGCACGTTGTTTGATTTATCGCCGATTTTGCCGACATCAAAGTTAGATTCAACTGATTCTGCATTTTCTTTGTGTAATTAAAACTACAAAGAGACAAAGAAAATTGGAGGATCAAATGTAATTAGTAGAAATATGTATAGTACGTGTATGT
>NJRQ01000232.1:70047-85837 GCA_003063805.1 Aphaenogaster ashmeadi | reverse complement strand
AAAATTGGAGGATCAAATGTAATTAGTAGAAATATGTATAGTACGTGTATGTATAGTGAAATGGAAACTTTACGTATCACACCGTGTTTCTTGATCACATTTACTTCTTTTGAAATTACAGCTAAATCGTGTTATATTTATATTAAGCGCGTATAAAAATTTAAAATCCAATTTTAAAGTAAATATGCGATAGCAGACTACAACATATTTTATAAACGCTCGTAACATTGTCCACTTTCGAAAGGAAATATTGAATATTGGTAATATTTAAACGTGTGTAATGTTTGAACATATGCAGGTGCACGTTGGATTTTCGCACAAAAATCGATAAAAATTAAACGTGCATAAAATGAAAATTATTTTCTTATATAAATACGAGATATTTTATTCTCTCACAATTCTAACTCTCGTATGAATTATTTAATTCTGCATACATTAAAACTTACACGTTTAATTAATACATATACGGAAGCAAGTCGGGATAGCTTTATGCTTTCAACGATAATTATAATATATGCAATATTTTACGCACTAGCACATACTTTCTAAACAATCTCTAAAAACCTGTAACCTGCATATCGTAACTTGGCTGTTGTTATGAAACTTGCTTTATTTAAGATTTAATAAACTTTAGTTGTTGCGAGTATCGCGTAGCTGCGACGATATTTCTCTATTAAATATCACGCTCAGCCTTTCATAATATACAGAAACAATCGCTGTGTGTGCCGTATTAATATGTAATTATTCGAAATAGTCATGAAAAGCGGCACAATACATGATCAAATCAAGTTCAACAGGCAGTCGATATATCGAAGCTATGTCGAAATATCCGTGAGTATTATTTTTTAACATTGACATTCAGCAGCTTGATTGCCTCGTAATTGCGCTTTGAACAGCAAAGAGTCTTTGATATACGAGTATAACAGAACGTCCACCCCGAGGCGGACCACGTAATCGTGACAATGGTAATGGCCATACTCTTTGTAATTGAAATTTTCAAAGTTCCACCGAACACAAGTTACGCTTGTGTTTCAAAGAGAACGAAGAGAATGACAGAATCATGGCGTGATTGCCGGATGCAATTTTTAACTCACCTACACAAACCACTCGTCTTTCTGGCTGGAGGAGATGTCACTGAAAGACAAAAGAAAGATATGTATTATTTAAAATTAACTGCATGTAAAAAATTATAGATATGTTACACGGAAAGAACGGTTTTGCGTTTTGCTGAAATATCTAAAAATTTGGCCAGATACAGATCTGAAAATAATTTTGTTAGACCATCAAAAGTAACTATGGAGCAAGCGACACAAGTCGACACAAATATCGTTTTATCTTTGTTACTCATTGCCAAAAAAGAAAGATAGAACGATGCTTGTGTCGATTTGTGTCGCTTGCTGGAAAACCCCCTATGTAAGACACTCAAACATGATGAAAATGCTGCAAAAGGTTTTGATATTCTAGCAATTATTTTGGGCGTCCTACATAATTATTTTGATGATCCAACAAAATTATTTTCAGATCTGGATCTGGCCAAATTTTTAGATATTTTAGCAAAACCATTCTTTCCGTGTAGTAAAGATTAAATAGCGTAACGCGCCTTTCCGTATATTGTCTATTGATTTCAAGCCAAACAAAATGTATCGCACTGCATAGTAGTCTTATAATATTGATACATTTTATAAAAATTAAATACATTTTATAAAAGTACATTTATAAAATACATAAAATACATGTTAAAATTAAATAATTGTGTTAGCTAGTCTCTCTTGTTTGATAGAAGAATTCTTAGCTTAAATCTTAAATAAAAAAATTTAATCTAATCTTCTTTTAAATTTCTTTTCGATAATTGCGAAACGGAAGAATATTATATATATATTATATATATATATTATATATATATATATATATATATATATATATATATATATAATATAAACATCCGTTCGTCTTAATACTTAATAGATTTTCTTATTATGTCGAATTGATTTGTAAAAGTATTTTTTCTGACACAAAATCGCATTAAAGTAGTTGATTATTCCATTAATAGCGCATCTATAATTCAAAAGCCTCTATGTCTTATATTGATCGCTCTCTCGTTTCTCACACGATCTTATCGCGATTTGAATTTATGACGAAAGGGTAACAGGCTTTCGAGGGTCTAATCAATAACGATGGTGTATAATGCGACGGAAAGAGGGTCGCCCTTTTCCGATTGGCTGACGTATCGTTTTTGCAACAAAAAAATGCGCGTCTCCTCCGATTTCTCTCGATTCCAATCTAAACGTTATAAAAACGATCTATGACCCTGATCGAGTTTCTTGAGGCGTTTGCCATTTTTACCGGCACCTAACATAAAACTCCGACGATGATCTTTTTCATTGCTCTATAAAAAAAGTTATAATCTGTTCGTACATGATGATACGTTAGAATCATTTTGATGAAACTTGATTACAAGACCTCGTTAGTATAATTTGTCAGAATTTTTAAAAAACATTATTTAACGTTATATATTTGGAAATCTTTATTTTATCAAAATGGATAATGCATAAGAATTTTTCTTCTATTTATAAAAGTATGTCAAACATTAATAGAAATTCAACAATAATATCTTTTTCCGAGGCTATAATGTATTTTTGAGAAACTGTAAATTTTTAATAATTTCATATTTCTTTTGATAACTTGATACTCATGATTCTTTGGTGAGAGAGAAATGTGAAAGAGAATACTGCAGTTATTTCGCACAAATATCCGAGCGGTATTATGCGAACAATTAAAAATTATAAAAGTAAATGTAACAACGCAGTACTTTGTGATTGAAAAGAACAATAAAAAATATCTAAAAGAACGAAAAATATCTCACCTGTCGGAACCATGGCTCCTCACTTTGCCTGGCAGTAGAGGCGGACCCGGGCCGCGCTGTGCCCGAGCCTGAGGCCCGCAGGGCGCAGCCAGTTTCCCGGCCGTGGCAGGGTCGTGGCCCCCGTTATCCCCATCCCCGAGCCGTAGTTCCCCAGGGGCCCCAGAGTACCGGTTGTGCCCTTCAGTGTGGTCATGCCCATTGGTAGACCGACGCTTGCTCCGTTCGATCCGTACATCTGTTGCACTAAAATGCCGTAAGACACATCAGTCCCGCCACACCACCTGCATCCCTCTCGACGATAAAGTCGTTTTTTGCGAATCTTCTTTTATATATTTCGTAGAGTTAATTAAGAGAAAACATTTCGCGAATAACGTTTTTCCAGGATGCAAAATAATGTAACTATATTTATTTTCTGCTTACATAGGCTTTTTTAACAATAGCATTGTTGTAGAAATTTTAAAAGAGTTGAATCTTAATTATGAGCTCGTAGAAATTATAATATATTGCCGAGAAGAATCTTCTGTACGTTGTCATATTCCAAGTAGCAAGCTGACGTTATTTGTCGTCATTTTGACGTCAAAATGACGTCTAATGTCGTCAAAATGACGTCAAAATGACATATTTTTCTACCTGTAATAGTATTATTTTAATGAACGTTATTATTGTTTTATTGTAAAATCTTCGTTCAGTTTCTATTTAATAAGTGCATGTCAGAAGATAGTATTTTTTATTGATACTATCAAAGCTATTTCGAGTGCAACAGCAAACAAGCACGCAAATACTATTACCTTCCATATCACAGAAAGGAATTTTGAATTCGCTTCTAAGAGCACAACATAACAGTTAGAGAGAACGAGATTAAAAATTCTCAAGCGCAATTTTCAAAATTTGCATCCATTGATATATGCAATCTATTTCTCCGTCGACGTGACAGCGATACGCATTGCGCATTTCCGCATGCGATTACGCGGCGAATTTTCTGCGCGCTCTTTCAGCCGTCACTTATCTCGACGAGCGGAACACGGTTTGCTTTATGGGCGAGTCGGAATCCGGGTCAAGCGGATTTCGCGAGTTTCGGTCGAGGAAATGCGGTTAACGTTCCTGGCGATTTTTTGGCCCGTGAGACGTGGTGTCGCGACAGCGTGAAATCTACGCGCGGAACGTGACAGGGATAAGGCGACCGGCGATCTTTGGTAGGCCCCCGGCGAAGTTGCGCGTATTTACGTTAACTATGCAAAAGTTTGGGCGATTTCGAGCGCTCGTACATCACCGCGTGGCTCTGACGTCTCGCGCGATTATGCCGGAACGAAAGCCGAGGACGTGAATAGCGTAAAGTCTGTCCTTCGCACCATACAACATTTGCCACAATTGCAACTCGCGGCGACAATTCACTCCAACAATTCGTTGTGTATGTAACATTTTAAACTGTGATATATATTTCAGGACTTTTTAAAATATTCCCATTTATTTATTGATATTGAGAAATTTTACTGGTCATTTTTAAATGACCAGTAATAACCCAGGTAGCTAAGCTGTCGTCACTTTGACATCAACAGTTAGTCTTTTTAGATTATTGACGTCATGTTACCCATTTTAGATGTAATAATGACGTCGTTTTTTTTTACCAATTAAAGATGTCATTTCCCAGGTAGCAAGCTGTCGTCACTTTGACATTAACAGTTAGTCATTTTAGATTATTGACATCGTGTTACCCATTTTAGATGTAATAATGACGTCTTTTCGACGTTGATATATGACGTTACATACCTGTGACAAATCCACGTTATTTTTACGATGTTTGGACGTCATCTTAAACGTCAGATTTCATCAGTCATAAGAATGATTAACCAGTTACGTCAAATAGACGACACCTTGCTACCTGGAAAACTATGTAGTTTCAAACAATTTTCGAAAATAAAGCTGCTTTCCTATTAAATTAGAAACATACGCGTGTTTGTCCAAAAAAATTAATAGAATTAATTGTATTAGGAATATATACCTATGTCACAAAGAAATACAAAGGATAAATATTTTCAAAAGCGTTAAATTGTTTCGAGCGTCGTCGAATAGCGAAGAGGTGAGCAGCTTTGTGACATTCCTGCGCTTTTACTGGCTTACGTGATTTTTCAGTGCAAATAAGCGTTGCAGCGTTAAATATATGCTCGGGACGTGAGGGATAAACCCATGCACGACTTTAGAAACTCGAGGCAACTGCGTATTAGCTTCATAAAAGTTCCGACTTTCGTGCTTTCGTATGTATTACGTGCAAACGGCAAGCATCACGTTGTTAATTTAAAGAGAATCGTCGAGTACATTTTAACCGAGTGTTATTATTCGCTACGACATAATCGTTTAGTTATTCAGGATCATCATTTTATAACGCTGATGCTAAAACAACAGCTTTTCGTTTATACGAGTGATTTGAATCAATTGCTCTTAACATACCTTGTTGAAAAACGATCAGTTGCACAGTAAAACGATTAATTGCTCTCTATCGTATTGCAAATTCGAAATTACACAATTTGACTCATGTGACAAAATACGGTAATAGCGTTATGTTACATTATGCAGAAGGATATAGCATAGCATGCGTTTCTCATATTTTTGTGAAAACGTTGCACCGCTTATGATATATTACTCTATTATACGTTTTCGCTGCATAGCTTGAATTTTAAACGACTGTAATGACGATCAATACGGCGCGATATAAAGAGGAGGATTTATTACACTGTACCGTATTTAAAGTGACGAATTTTTTATTCTCGTTTACGTAACTGTACGTTAATGTTAATATTGCAAACAGAATAACATGAAAAAATGATTTTAGCCATATTAATGTTTTAAGTCGTATTATTGCATCGAAAGCGATACTCTTGGTTATTTCACATAAAAAGTATCGATTTATGGTCATCGTCAAAATTGATATTCTATCTACCAAATAACTGCGCCAATATGCATTTTCGTGTGATCTCTCTTAATTCAAAATGTCTCTCACAGAGAAATGGCGCGCGTGCATTCCGCAACGAAATTCCCATCTCCCGCATAAAGAAGAGCCATTTTTTGATCTCCTCGACGACGTCGGCGTTTTCCGCAAATTCTGCTGTTCGCGAGCGACATTTTTCAGGGCATCGAAAAAAAGGGCCGACATAGCCTTAAAGAATGCCATCCGGCCAAAAATTTACGGTCGACGCCGAAACTGTAGAAGAGCCGCGAAAATGGCTTCGAGAGAAGCAGGAAAAGATTTTTATCGTCAGCAGATTTATGTTCGTGTTGTTCAAACATTATTCTACGACATCGTATTTTTAAAGAGATATTTACGACGATCTAAAGTGGATGTATCACGATAAACGTTGTATCCATATCTCACGATTAGTATTCTCGATATGATTAGAATTAGTTGAACACATTGTTCTGCTATCGATGCGATACGTCGAATAGACAATGCATCTATTCTTTCAAGAGTTGCAACATGTTAAGACAGAAACAATTTTTGTTGGAAATAATTTTAATAATAATTATTCTTAATGTAGTAACAATTATTATACTTACATAGCAATTTGTGTATGGTTGCATTTTAGCAATATTACACCATTAAAGTTTAATGAAGGGCGATTTTAGTTTTCCGGATAGCATTCTATTCTCTAAAGCATCCCAGGGCAATCATCCCTGCATATACAGAGGCAATCACGTGATGCAAGTTACGTGGCAGTCGGAATACAACAGTGCCAAAAGTGGGCTCTCCAAGCTGACGGACGAGTGCAGTTTGGAATATGCATGAGGCTGTAGTCGGTGGATGATCACGCTTTCCGGGATCTGATCTCCTTGCAATCTCCATATGCGTCATAAAGGGCTTTTAGCAAAATCTCCAACAAAACTGATAACATCTAGTAATAACGGCAAGCAACGGATCATCTCGCAAAATTGGCGAAAATGTTACGTTTATTTCGGGATAACCAATATTGATTTCTCCCAATTGGGGTCGCGTAATAGTGTGATACTTACAAACTTCGTTACGTAGATTTCAAGTTTGAAAATAGTTTTCACAATAGAGATCGAGAAAGAGAAAAATAGCACAGCAGTTATTTTAATTCTACAACTGTGACACATTCTTTTAGTATGTGTCTGCAGATATATGTGGTACATATGTGAAGAAATATCACATTTGAAGAAAGAAAAATCGAATTAATATACAGATTTATTTTAAGCTGCAATGAATGACGACAAGGGAAGAAAGAGTAGAGGAGAAGAGAGAAAGGGGATAAAGAGATGAAGAGACAGAAAAGAGAGGAAAGAAAGAGATCCTTTTCCAATAAAACAGATAGATGTATAAATGTAAACGATTCCTATATATGTCAGTCTCAATACTTTTCGTTTATTTTAGTTTTCGATTGTAAATTGACAAAGAAAGAGAATGGAAATAAGTAATAATCTAGTCTTATTTGCTTCCAATAATCGAACACTAATAAGAATGGAATGCATGATACGTATTAGATAATAATTTTAATGAGGTTATTTTAGTATATTATTCACGATTATCCCGCGACGTGTCTAATTTATCGTATAATTATTATTTGTTGATCGTGCATAATACATCATTACGTACGTCCGCAACAACAATAATTGATCATCTAAAAATGATTTACTTATGCCTTGACTAATTTACATTGTCGTTTTGATATACTTTAATATATTTATTTAATATGGCAATTTCTGCTATTTGCAAAATAATTATTGAAATGCTTGAGACGACGTCAATATAAATTGTTGGGGCGATTTCGAGCGATTTTGAAACTCTGCATGGATATTATATTAAATCACGCCTTTGTAGTGCGTTATCGATGTATATCCAATTCCATTGCACTGGAATTAATAGAGAAGCGAATTTCATGTTGAATTTCATATGGAAAATTGAATATTCCATGTGCTTGAGCAGCATAAATTTTTCGATGCCAATTTTGCAATTACCCTAAATATTTCGCAGTTATCGAGAAATCATTATTTGATTTTTGACAAAGAAATGTAGAATGAAATGCTATTTTAACGACGCCAAAAGTGCGGATAGCATGTATCTTTCAAATTTGTGCAAATTTATCCCACAATTTCAAAATATTCTACGCTAATCGCGCGAATCAGCAGTTATTTTTTTTTGTAGTAGAGCACTTGCAGGCATAGTCGATAAGGCCAAGAGAAAATCATTCCGAAGTTCTCGAAACGCTGTCAGACGTAACATCGTGACTGTCGTAAATCTTACGAAAGAAATTTGCTTGCTTACGAAAACAACCCGGGGGTAAAGTAAGCAGCCGAGGCAGGGGTGAGCTAAGGTAATGCGTAGCTAATGCGAATTCCGCGCGGTAAAGTTTTATTAAATTATATTCCACTCGGCGAATTCAAATTATCTCGGATACTACGCCTGTGAGGGCATGCATATATATCACCTAGCCGAGAGAAACATGTTTGTGTGCGCGTACGCCGGGGTAAATCATGGAAAGTGGACTACACAGGATTTTCCTCCCACATTTTTATTTTGCATGCAACGTCGAGTATCGCTGGACGTACAGTACGGGTATCGTGATATACCTCCATATAAAAGTGGATTGAGAAAAAAAAAATAAAAATTCGTTACAAGTAAAGCTATTAATCCCCGTAAATAGCTCTTCGAAAATAAATTTTTTCGAAAAATTATATATAAAATTATATAGACATTTTTATTATATGGCGCCGCTTAAAGATCCCTTAAAAATATCCTTCAAATCTTTATATCTTTTATTAATTAGAAAATTCTAATGCAAAACTTGGTGAGAAGTTTATCGCGCAAGATAACAGAACACACTATCTGCTCGTTGCGTGATTCGGTCTTTATAAATATTATATATGCATTTGGGACATTTTTGGAGAAGTTTTTGCATCTTTTTTCTTCTTTCCTCCATTTTCTTTCTTCTTCTGAATCCTCCTTTTATTTTCCCGAAGACTTCTCGCATTCTATCGTCGAGATTGGCATTCTTGCGCACTTCACACGAGAGACCAGCGCGAACCAGCCCTTTCCATCAACCCTTCCCTCGTTGCGATGGCGAGAATGCGGGATTGCGGCTGGTAAGGATGTGCATTTCCCCGCTTAAGTTTAAATTGTGTATTTGAGGAAACGCTTCGCCCAACTATTCCAGCAACTTTTAATACGACCGCCGCTGCCCGCTCGTGAAGTATGATAATCAGTCGGCTTTTCCGCTCGCAGATGGAAAGATAGCCAGGCAGATAATTCCCCGTCCGATCTCAACTTTTTTTCGGAACACGCGCTTCATAGATTCGATAAGGGTAGAAATTGAATTCGCGAATGACAAAAGTACATTCAATACTAGTCTAACATTATTAAAAAAAGGTGCTTAAATGTGCTCTTTACTTCCAGAAAAACTTTACTTTATTTAGAGTTTACCAATTGTTTAAAACAAATATATTGGGTTGGCAAATAAATTCGTTCGGTTTTTTAGAGTGGAATGAAACACAATTTTTTTTATACACAAAATAAATTTCAATCAATTATATATTGACCATTTTTATCGATGATCTCTTGCCATCTTCCCACCAACTTCATTATGCCGCGTTCGTAGAACGTCTGGGGCTTATCAGCGAGTAAATCGGAATGAACCTGCATTGAAGCAAAAACCGAACGAACTTATTTGCCAACCCAATATGTAACAATCTCTGTATGTATTCTCTCGAAATGGTGTGCTAATTTATAACAGCAATTTGTCGCTTGCTACCAGTCACGCCGATCTTGTATTCGGAAGAAACTAGTCCGAAGTCGATTTAAGAGTCTTAATTGGGCGGACGCGGGACAACGATCTCGCAAATTAGTGTCGAGTGCAACCTGTTGCTGGGACAGGACGGGATTTGTCATTCGGTTTTACGCTATGACGATTGAGCTTACTCGGAAGAGAGAGAGATCACTCACCGTCTCGCGCTTTTTACTCCAATCATTCTTGCCATCACGTAGCCGGTAACGAGGGTCTCGTTAGTTACTAACGAATTGTTTGGATACAATCGCGCGAAACTCCCAGGGACGTGCTCCTCGCATTCATTAACATTCGAATCAGACCGCTTGGATTCCAAATGCTTTGATACCGCGGATTAAGTTGATTGGATCGCATTATATGTGCGGCTCTCTGAAAACGAGGTTAACGGGTGGTCGCATGGATGGAGGGGGGAGAGAGAGAAAGAGAGAGAGAGAGAGATTGCAGTAATATCATTCCATAACTTATAGCGAATAGTTTTCGTTGAAAATTAAAGGATTGTCGCAACCTAGGATTGTCCGAATTGTTATGAATAAAGTCGCAAAAATGTATCAGTATCACTCAAAATTAAAAAATAAAATTTGTTTCCAACGCGCAGGTATAATTATAAATCTGATAAAATTACAAATTACGATATATAATTCTACTTGATATATGTATAATCAACAATATAAAATTTGAATAATTCCGTACCGTGGAGAATAAAAGTACAAATGCGCGAGTAACATGAATAAAATAAAATAATTATTAACAATTTTTAAAAATAAAATTTAATAAATTTAATAAAATTAAATAAATGACTAAGAGAAGATCGGAAAAAAATAATGAATATTAAATTAAATTTGTCAAATTTTATTTGGTTCTTATTTTTAAATACAATGTGCATTTTAAATTACATTACTATATGCTTATTACAAACTATTTTTTTATAACATATGGTTTTATAACGATATGTTCAGGCGAGTTATCTTAAAACGAAATTTGTACTTGTAAAGAATATATGTCGCAGTCAAGCAAAATATAGAATACTAAAATCGCAGAGAGAATGTCCAATCAATTTTTGATCCATTTAGTATTAATATCAAGTATCTTACTTGGTATCTATTAGTAATAGAATATCTAAAAGTAACGTTATATTTGTCTTTAGATACTTAAATAAATTAGGTAAATTCGCAGTTTTTAAAACTTTGTTCTATCTATTATTTCTGTCAAAATAACAATATTAAATATTAATTATGGCATCATCATTATAAATATCAAATAAATATTTTATATTGTAAATAATACATACATTGCTAAAAAAAACTAACAAAATAGTGATTTATATATTATTATCGCAAAACTTAATAGAAATAAAATTTTAATATAACGAAAATATTTCTGCAAGAGCTGAGTTAAGGAGGTTCAGGTGCTACTAAAAAATGCAGCCAGCCTCATGAAATTTTAATATATTGTTCTCCAATGCAAAATATAATTATGTGAATTTTTTTGGAATTTTTCATGGTCACGAAAAATTTTACTTTTTAGCATAGGTTCTTATGGGAAATGACATAGTGCACAACTTCAGAATGAAATAATGCAAGAAAAAATGCAAATGATAAGAAAAGAAAAATATGCACTTTAACTTAATATATTTACAAATAAATGAGTGAAAGAAAGGGGTAGGTTATCGCACATTTCGTAGAGAAATTAATTATTAAACATGAAATTATTTTTTTTTTTCAATTGATATTTTTGAATCTATTATTTCAGCTATATCCAAAAAAGGTACAGACAATTTTTCGCGGCGAGCAATGCCAACCCAATACTTCGAACGCTAGTGAGCTGTTGCTAAGTTTTCCTTGAAATCCCTGCGTCCCACTACTCCCCCCAATGAAGCACCCGAACCTAAAAATAATCGGGAAGCTATTCACGCGATATTTTTAAAAAATGTTTCTCATGGCATATACTGGAAATAAGTCTTATTCTCCCGAGGTCAAGTCTCGAGAACTTAACAAGATCAGTTTATGAGGCTTCCGGACTTTCGGTATAGCAGAGCTACTATTTTCTTGATATCGAACATCTCGGTATATTCTCTCGACAACGAAGACACAAATAAAAAGATAAAATCACAAACGGTTTATACAGAAAATTCTCCGCAATATATTGCATCGCTCTCAATCGACTCACATTTTATTTCAAAATCCATTACGTCGTATATAATGTAATATATATATTTTAGATATATTAAATACATATATTTTGATATGGAAACCAACCGTATATATTTGTTCGTTATTGGAGAATACTTATGGAATACTAAATAGCGAGAGACGAAATTGGTTAGGAAAGTTCAACACTAGATTCGCAAGCCCGCAAATTTAGCGATATTGAAACTTGACAATGTCGTCACCGCAATATTGCGTCAGAAGAGAAACAATTGAAGCAGGCGAATAACTTGATAGATAGGCAAACAGAAGATAGATAGACAGATACGATTAAATGTTTTATATTTGAATGCTGTATATTGGATCGATAAGAAATTGTGTGAGCACGTCACGATCATGCTTGTCCTACTTCTCTGGTTTTGTAAGATATCGATTAGCAGGTCCCGACAGTTGTCTGACCTTGACATGCTAATAGATCTTCTCGCGCGGCATCAAATTTGCGAGCTTGTTATTCTGAAGCTGAAACGTCTCATGAAATCCGCTCAACACTGATCGTTGATTTAGTTCAACTAATGCAATCGACCCGATTGATAAAATTCTATCAATTAGTATCCAAGTTTGTTTCTTCTATTATCTTTAGTTATTGCGGCCTCTTTTCTATCATATTTGAAATATGTCGAAATATAGTTCTGTTTTCATTCACATTTTGCATTTATGCTACGGTAATAACGTGTAGCAATTTATTGTAGACTATAATATAACAAATAATTTCTATTCGTTTTCTTAATTAAATAAATTTCTAAATAGGATCTTTGTAAGTCTATTTGTAGTAAATTATATCACACTATTCTTCTTAGAAAAAAGCTATTTACGAATTACGTAACACCTTCTTGAAGTTCTACGCAAAAAGAAGTTGCGTCTATTAATTTAAGCAACGTTTTTCTCTCATAGTGATATGTATCTTTGAACGTATTCTATTTCACTACGGTGTGTATTGAATGACTTACAATATCTTCCCGACAAAATACTTGGCACCATCGAGATATCTCAATCTTGTCGATACGCGATAGCCTTAACACAAAGAACCTTTTACGTTTTCGCAGTAATATATTCCTTTTCTCACATTTCATCAATTTATACGGAATCAGTCTTCGTAACTTTTTTTCTCACATCGAGGACGTCTTCGTGCGAGGTACTGTCGCGATCACTGGTATAGATTCTGCTGATAAAAATCTTCTACCGTGAACATTCCATCCGCGTACGGGCTTTGCGCCTTCGTCTTCACCAGATGAAAACCCCGATACTTCCTATTGACATCGTCGCCCATCAGCACCGCGGGGAATCTGGGCGGACAGAGACCTAGAAGATAAGCTACAAAACCGGAACAGGGCCAGCCCCAGAAACCGACTTTCGAGTTGATCGACTCGGCAAAGTACTCCGCCGCCCTGTGGTGATTGCATCCGAAGGGATTTCCGTGCTCCCAGCAACCAGGCTGGTTGACTCCGCCGTTCATGTAAAAGTCGATATGACCGCTTGGTTCGATTTTGCCCTGAATGAACGCATTCGTGTGCAACACGTCGACGAATTCGGCATCACTCGCGTCGAGCTTCTCGTCCTTGCTGACAGTAACGAAGAGCGGCATCGCCGGATCGAGACCGGTGATCCTCGTAAGCTTGTACGGTTTTAGCGCGTTGGCTGCGAAAGCCGGTACATGGGCGCCTAGACTGAAGCCGATCACGTGAATGTCCTTGGCACCGTAGTCCCTTAGACGGTCAACCAATTGTGCCAGACAATCGCCCACGTGAGGCACGTTGTGGACGGCCACGGGATAACACGGTGCCACCGATAGACGATGCCAGTCGACCGCTATAAGATTGTAACTGCCCTTCTTCAAATATTCGTTCCTAATATCCACCAAGTAACTTAGCTGCATGTCCGAATTGTAACCATGCACGATGATCTTCGTGGGTACCGCCGCCACGAAATTGGTATCGGCAAGATTTGAGCCGGTGTCGTTCACAAGCAATTGCTGTCCCTCTTCCGGATTATGTTTGGTGTAGAGAAAGAACATCACTTCTTCATCGGGACAGGTCTGATTGGTGTTCACCAGACAGGGTCCCACGAAGAAGTCTCTACCGACCTGATCGTCTACGGTATTGCTCACGACGAAGTTCTGCGTGTTCGCAGCCGCGGCGAATTCGCAGACTAATAGAAGAATCGTGAAAATCTTCCAGGTTGGTGGACAACCAGCCTGGTTGGCGATCGTCATCTTAGTTCCGTTGGAAGCTCCACCTTGACCGTGATATCGCGCGAAGGTACGTCTGTGAATGATTCCAGGCAACTGTCTGCTGGGAACTGGTCGCTGCAACGACTGGTCGATCGTCGCGGGCGAAACTCCGCGATAGACGAACGGCACGTACTGGACGAGCCTCGACGAGCTTGGAATCCCTAAAGAGCACCGCCACACGCGGCGACGTTTTAACAGGAATGTTTTACCAGTCGTGGATCGATGCGCGCGCGCGCGGGGTGAGTCGCGAAAAGTAAATACCGCTATTTTCAGCGTGGCTAAAAAATTGAAAGTCTTTTCGAAGAAGCAGTATATACTTTCGAAAAACAGCGAAAAACTCAGATTTTTCCGATAAAACATAAAAATTGCGAGATAAAAGTCTTTCTTAAATTTTTATTTCGATAAGAATGGATTCTACACTGTTAAAAAAATTTGTATTAAAAATAATATAAAAATAGGAAGCTTTTATGCAGATACCGTATATGAAATTTCAAATACGAAGTTGAAAATTAAAGAAGTGGTATTTCGAAAATAAAAGCATCGAGCAGTAATATTACTATGCTCATCTGTTTGCTCATATACAAATGTTCTCATTTTCAATCGAAAAAATATATTATTACCTTGCGTATTCAAAAAAATCTTAAACGGGTTTTTAATATTCAATATTGTGTGTATTAAATTTCATATTAGTGATTAAAATTCATGTTCGTGATATGAATTTAGCTATACAAGTGCAAGAATTTTTATTTCAGATACTCAGTTTGTAAATTTCATTTACCGTAGTATCGTAAATGTGTTGTAAACTTCATATCTTTTTTAACAGTGTAGCTTTTATCGGCTTAAAAATCGTTCTACAAACACTTCACGCACGTTTATCATTTTTGTTCCAACGATATGGTTAGGTTGATACGAATGATGACGACACGAATGATAAATTGATACGAAATAACATATGTTAAGATATGTCAAATTTTCGATAAAAATACCGAAAGACATCGATGGAAATTTTTTATACATATAAAAAAAAATTTTAACATTTATGTACAATAATAATGCTTGATATTATGAATATAATTAATCACAACGAATACATTGATCAATCCACGAAATTAAATCGCTATTTCCTTAAAAAATCACGATATTCTTTTCACCACTCACCACTCTGCGCGCAAAATGATGCAACTCCACGTAGGTCGAACCGATGACGAACTAGAGTGCACTGCGCGATGTTTTGCTGTGCACTTGCGTATTGTAAGCGTCCAGTAATCGCAACGCACTTCGCGGAACTGGTGTTGGTGTAGCTTAAATGTGTTATTGATATCGCTCGATTGATACGACAGTACGATAAAATGCTAGCAACGATATAATCAATGAAGTGATTGTGCGAAGACGGCTAGCGAGCAAGCGATTCGAGAAATGATTGCGGCAATGGCGACGGATCGATGAAGACTTGGGTGCACGACTTGGGTGGCGGGTTGGAATTCACCACATCGACGAATATAGGAGATGATGTAACGGCATATGAACTGTAATGGCACTCGCTTCTTGTAAGACAAATTGGGAATTTCCAAAATAGGCGTGTTTGTTTAACCGCCGCTTATCGGAATAGGACGCGGCATATAATAAAATTCGTTTGCACGTAAAGAAAATTTTTTGTTGAGAGAGAGAGAGAGAGAGAGAGAGAGAGAGAGAGAGAGAGAGAGAGAGA
>NJRQ01000232.1:20476-62776 GCA_003063805.1 Aphaenogaster ashmeadi | reverse complement strand
TAATGACATAGTCTCAAACGTTTTCATTATAGTTTTGTAAGTATTTATAAAATGTTATTGTCAGCAGGTATTTGCAACGCGCGTTTCTAAACAGTATAACCATCTATAAAACTTTTCATAAATAGTATAACCATTGATAAAATTCTTCATAAACAAATATAAACACAATCTCTCACTAACAATTTTCGCCAGGGTTTGGCCGCCCTCCTAAATCGGCCGCCCACGTGCGGGGCACACGTCCGCCCTCCGGCAGGTCGGCCCTGAGAGAGGGTAGAGATAGAGTCCCGACTCTCGTATATTAAACTAATTTAAACGCGAGTGCGAGTTCCACTCTCGTTCTCGTTCCCATCCCCTTTCCCCTTCCCTCTCTCTCTCTCTCTCTTTTCCCGATTCTCTCGCAGTTAGTAATAGCAATAAACAAACGGGACGAACAGGCCGTGAGGCACGCGCTATTTGCTATTGATTACCGTGGGGCCAAAAAACAACAGTGATACACCGATGGAATTGCGGCAAACATCGCGATACCGCGCGCTGGAAATGCTAGCCGATTGAAATCGCAGAAAGCCAAACGGTATTATAAAACGAGCGCGAGTGGACCGAACGAACGGCGGTATGGCGATCGATCGCTTAATGAAAACACCAACGTGCGTTTTGTTCGGGTTTTGCTCTTTTTTTTTTTTCATCTGCCTCCGCTCTCTAATTTCGTTGCGCCGTCGCAGCCGCCGATATGCAATAGCAGTTACGCGTAAATAAATAACGGACGCCGTTGTAAGCGGCGGAATATCGCAATGGTCTATCGATCATCTCGCTGCTTAATTATAGCAGCGAGTTGGATTCAATCGCGCCGATGGTTCCTGATTAATTCAGCGCCGACCGCAGATATTTAGGCCGGCTTTGTTCTGTATTGAAAGGTCGCGAGTTCGCGTAGCGATGTCGCGAATTCGCGTCATGAGACGTTTGTCCCCATTACGTACTTTATTTATATACTTAAAGACAAAGACGCTGCTTGTATGAAGATGAAGAAGGGAACGGCCTTTACTAAGAGAACCTCATGCTCAGAAAAAATCTAAGACGTCAAGCGCGGCTACACTGAAAAAAAAATTCTTGATAAACTTGTGAGATGCATTTAGCATATATTTTCTTTTGAAGTATTTGATTATTATTACCGATTATAATAATAATAACAAAACATTTTGTTATAATTATAAACATTTGTAATAATTATAAAAGAGCAAATTTTGTTTAGTTGAGCCAACAAAATTATGTAATATTTATTATGCGTTTAGTTGAAACTATTTCACTAAGCACCTTAGGTGAAATAGTTTCAACTAAACGTATGGTAAGTATTACATAATTTAGTTGGCTCAACTAAAGAAAATTTGCTCTTTTATAATTATTACAAATGTTTATAATTATTACAAAATGTTTTGTTATTATTACTATAATCGGTAATAATAATCAAATACTTCAAAAGAAAGTATACTAAATGCATCTCACAAGTTTACCAAGAATTTTTTTTTCAGTGTAGAAAAGCAAGATATCGATGAAATAATAATGGCGCGATTCGCGCAATTAATTTATATTGCAAAAGCATGCTATTTAAATATAAACCACACACAAAAAATAAATATAATTATATTTTATGTAGCATACAGAATATTGTTTTCTCTATTTGCACAACACTTTGTGAGTTTTTTTAGTATTTAGTATCTACTAATTCTGTAGTAAAATTCCATAGAAAAGAAAAATTTAAACATTGTAATAAAAGAGATTTTCAAGTAGCTTTTTAAACGTCATACTTTAACAAATGTTTTTTTTCATCCCTAGTTTGTTTGTAATAGTTTATAATAATACAAGAGTGTAGTTATTTGGGGACTGGCTTGCGAGCCAGGGAATTTATTAAGGAAATTTATTAAGGAAACATAGTTTATTAAAAAAAAAAGAACTAGTCTGTGCAGCAAGAACATAAATCACGTAAATGATGAAGTCGAGAAACAATATGAATGACCGCAAATGTTATTTAATCTATCATCCACAAATAAATTTAACGGTCAACCACAAATGGTTGATTGACGGATGCGGATCGCCAAATGCATCTGTCAAGTCTGATTAAATTAATTAATTAGAATCGTTGTCATGGAACGAGATGACGTGCTGAAGTGCGAGGTAAACCGCTACGCAATCAAATGAAAAGTAAACACTACATACGGGGTGTTCGAATGATATCAGCATAATCGAGCATCAGCACGCGATGCGAAATGACGGTGCATGATAATGTAACGTTTCGTAAATGTAATTATATTGTAATAATTCCGGGACAATCCTTCATTGTTATATGTAATCTACAAAACGTGCTGATAGATAAACATATATTACGTATTAATTAACGCACAATACGCATCAGAATTTAGACATACATCACTTTATATGTTTATGGTTAATATTCAAGAATAAAATCAATAGAATATGTCTTTGAAATGTCTACAAATCAGAAGATATTCATTAGAAATAAAAAGACATTATATTACGTATTGACAAAATAAAATATACTTGGCGAAAATCTTGTAAGATAAATAATTCCTTACTCTAAATATTGAAACACAGAATTAGCAAGATACTCAAGATTACGTGTTATACGACACTCTATTCCTAAAATTCGGTTATCAATGAAATCCTGTTAATAACTTATTTCTTCAAGAAAAACGATATCAATTCCTGATTTGTGATTAAGTACACGGAGAAAATTTTATATTAAAAATTACTATGTATGGCAGTAGCCGTGGATTATTGCTGGAATTCTAAAAATTTTTACTATGTTTTTTATTGTTTTACATAGTAAAAATTTTTAGAATTCCAGCAATAGTCCACGGCTACTGCCATACATAGTAATTTTTAATATAAAATTTTCTCCGTGTAGTTCTTTAAAAGCGAAAAACTTTGTTATCTTTTGTTTAAAAGAAAAATATGCTAACAAATACGTAATACTTTATACCGATATTTTATATCGAACTGGTCAGGAACAGTGTACTGACGTCTATGACCTCTTTTCTATATAATGATATGAGACATAATGGTGCTCTGATGTGCACGTGTGATAGCATAAATAAATGAATATTTTATGCCGTAATCGCGAACGCGTGCGTCCTTTGATCATTGGCTCGACCCGTGCAGGGCGCAACTTTGTAGCAAATCAGCTAAATGCGCTTGCTAACATATTCAGAGGAAAATTAATTAATTTTCATAACTATTAATGTAGTCCGTGCTGTGGAAACAGAATTTCCATAAATACATATTTGATGTAAAAAAGAATATAATAGAGATTTAAAACGCGTCTTTAAAATAATTTACAGAATGTTTAATGAATGTTCCAACCCAGTTTTGCAGTTGCTCTAACTTTTTGTTCTTTATTATTAAAGATAATTCTCCTTCTTGATAAAAAAGAAGGTGCTTTTTAAGCATATATTTTTAAAATTATCTTGAAATTATCAAATAATTTAATTTTCTTAATTCTCAAAATTAACTGTCTCATCCAAATAACGATCATTCCCAAGAATTAGTATATGTATAATTTCTGCATTAAAATATTTTTAAGAAAAGAACTTAGTGCTTCACAGTTAAGAGCAGCAATTAATATTGATCATTCAACTTACAAAAATTATTTTTATACGTTCTCGTGCGATCGTATCATTACAGTACAATTTAGAGTAACGGCATTACGCAACCCGTCGCGAGAGCGAAAAAGTTTTCCCCGTGTTTTGAAGTAACTGTACGTGCGGAGTAAAACCACAAAGAAAACGAGCTGGCTAACAGTAGCAAGGTTGCACCGACTACAAGCGGTTGCAACGACAGCGACAACGACGCGAATCGATCGTGTACATGTAAGGGAGGTTTTTTGTGACTCACATGGGAAGCTGACTGGGGGATGAGACTGAGCATTGTGCGCGTTATGGGGATGCCTCGGGGTAGGAACACGCTGCCTGCAAAAGCAGAGAACCGCCGCCGTTACCAGGCCGCCCATGCTGAGTATCAGAAAAACAAGGGCGACGGCGAACCAAGTAGTCTGCATGCCTAGGATCGTCGATGCCTCGGAATCTGAAGTTACAATGAAAAAATATTAATCAGAAAAGTTCAACTTTAAAAACAGAGATACGCTTTAAACTGATCGAAGTATAATAAAAATAATGTACATATATAAGGGGGAAAAACATGATAATAATTCTATAAAGTTAACTAACTTAATTAATTTACAAATTAAAGCCATGATTATAAAGAATATGGAAAAAATATTAATTACACGGGTGAGAAAATATTATTATAAAAATTACACAACGTAATATAACCGTTTCATAATTTTAATTAACTTTATAAAACGAGATACCTGCACAATTTCGATTTTCATTAACTTTTATTAAAACAAGAGATTCTTTTCTTTATAATAAACAGCGCATCGCGTAAAGACAGTACAAAAAGACAATAGACTTAGCGAACTTCTTGTTGAAGTTCAAAGTTCAAACAATTGATAATTAAGCGTGTTTCATCAAAGATCTGACCTGACACGCGTGCACTTTCGTCGAATCAGGAAATCGATATATAAAAACATGTACTTCGTGTTTTTACCGTTACAGAGCACGATATCTGTAAATAATGCGAGTAATAAAAAACTTTATGGTCAACGTTAATTTTTGAATAAATCGATGATCGTTACGATAGTGGTAAAATAAACGATAGCGATTGCTCGCATGTACGATCCACAAAACCATAGAAAAAACTGCATACGTAAATAAGTTTCATGAAAATGTTTAGAATTGCTACAAAATTATAATAAAGTTATATTACGCCGTTTAATAACTCACACTTAAAAATTATTTGAAATCTAGGTATGTTCTTGTGATGTTGCTGTTGTATGATCACAGAATGGTGCAAATTAACTGTTTGCTAATTGAAGTCGGAAATTGTGACAGGAATATGGCGAATTAACAAAATATCAGTAGAATATGCTAAATTCCTGCGTGCGCGAGCATTATGCGACAAGTTTGTAATTTACTCCGCCGTTATTGCGAGTTACTCTTGGATACATAATGAATACGTGGCAATTAACCTCTTCAGATGTCGACGCACGCGTACTTTCAACCATTAACATAAATGTTATGTAAATTTGGGTCGCACGCATTTGCAACCATTTCTCTCCCACAAAATAGTAACAATTTTCACACACATACAAAAATTAGGAAAATCATTACGTTTTGCCATTATGCAGCATTCGATAAATCACTGGGTGTAACTGTAATTATCCGTGGAGTGAAAAAGGATAGAAACTCCAAGTTAATTTATACCCAAAGAAATTAAATCTGGGATTTCATAAATTATGCGAAATTTAATAAATAAAATTATTACCGACACGCAACATTTATACACATACCATATTTTATAAAACTCTTATATATATTTCTGTAAATGTGATTTACAAATTGTACAAATTTATCTCATTTTAACCATTTCATCCTGAATTAAAGTTATTTACGACTAACTTTTGGTGGTAAAATATTTTTAAGAGAAATTCACGTTTTCTGTTTTTATTATCTTTTTGATACTTATAACGCATGACTAACCATACTAAATCATACAAGATTATATCTTTACCATCTAAATCGCTTTGCTCATTAAATATAGCGTGTCTCAAAAGATATGTACACATAGTTCCTTGTTATATGATATGGCTTGATGGCGAACATATTGATTTCATGTTAACTAGCACATTATTACCTTCTGTAGTGCTAATTACTAGCATTCGAAATAATAGTATATAATGAAACGTCATCAACGATGAACTATTCTAGCGGGATAGGCAGAGTATAAAATATCAACCATCTTTCTATATAATATTACGATTCTGATATCTGCGTTAATTTTTAATATCTAAGTTTAAACTTCTATATTTAAAATTGTTAATAGCTAAGCCAAATTTCGAAAGAATAATAAATATGCAGTAATTAAAACTTACTGGCACAGAGGGTGGAGGTGGCCTCGTCAGATCCGTCGCCGCAGTGATTCACGCCGTCGCAAAGTAGATCCGTCTCGATGCAGAATTCATTCTGAGTGCATCGAAAATCTTTGCAAGTGTGCTCTGAAAAATGACGGAATATTTGTTAATGCGCGGAGACGGTATTTCCGTTGCGTTTTGCGTAAATTTATTTTATCATATTCTGTTTGAAAAAATGTTACATTATATCTTGTTTGCATCTTTTATTCCTGTCTCTAATAAATACACGAGGCACGTGAAAGTTTAATTACCGCGGTACATAAAAGGCTATCTACAGTGAACAAGTCATGATATACTTTCTTTACCCACTGCATAAGCGCGAATGACCTCGTCGAAGGGTTGTGCACCTCTCGAGCCCGAGGCGAACCTCATCCTATGGGCAACGAAGTTTCAATGACAGGCTATTTTGAGAATACACAAGACCTTTTCGCGTATAGTCTTTCACGTAATTTTTCACGAGACAAGCATATTCGTGGCGTTATACACGTGATTATACTTTAAAAATAACAAATTGTCTTTACAACGGAAAGTTTCAAAGAAAGAAAATAAGTTCACGACTCTAAAAGGAAATATATACAATAATATACTTACAATTATATGATTTAATTATTTATGAAGGAAATTAATTTCTTCTATAATAATTTCAAGAATAGGAAATAAATTAGTAATTATGAATAGATCGATTAAGAAATAGATTTCAGAATTATACAAATTATATGCACAATTATAAATATACCAAGCGCATTAAGATTGGAAAGTAAAATGGATTGAAAGAAATAAGAGAATATTTTATTCTTAATAAGAATTTTATTGTCTATTGTGTGTGTGTGTGTTTTTCTTTAATATTACAAATATCTTCGAAAGAAAAGCTTGACTAACATTTACACAATGTTAGAGATCAAATTAAGCAAAAATTTATTTTAGATCTTACTCCCAAAATATGCATTCTCTCTCTCTATTTTGTTCTTTAATTCTCTCTTTACTTTATTCAAGAGAGAAAATTCATTATCTAAACTATTTTAGGAAGGATATTTAAATTGCACTTAATTTACATTTAAATGGAGCGTAACAAATCCAGATCGCTTCGACTTGTAAGTACTATTAAAGTATTATTGATAGCTGAATGAGAATGAATGTTCGTGCACATTCAACGGCACTTTTAAAGGACAAATTTAATGAGATGTCTGATGAGATTGCGAGGTGATACGATTAATTAGCTGGCGTGCAATTTGAATATCGGTCATCTGCCGAATTACAGTCCATCCGCTATTTAATATGAAATTACTAGCGATCGAAATTCTATTATCGCTTCGCGGGGAAATTAGCCTCGACCAAGTGTAGATACAAAAGCAACTGTTCGATTTAATTGTAACGAATTCAAAGACACACTCGATATATAGAGGCATTCGCGCGCACGCGATTCAATTACGAGGATCACTCGAAACTTGAGTTCGGCATTAAGCTAATGGCTTCAATAAGTTTACTCTTTTGCTAATGAAATCTTGAGTTTCAACAAACGTTTTGTACAGCGAGCACGCATACCGCAAACTGTAAATTAAATTGTTTGGTACCAGAATTTAATTTGCAAAAGAGCAGCGAAACTTATCGTTTGATACTTGCTTCCTTAGCTGTTTGCATAACAAAAAGAAAACCTATTGTTTCTCATAAACAGACTTATATCCCTTGTATAAATTTTAGTATAAAATTAGCTTTCATTATTATTAATGTTATACAATTGTTAATTTCTGTATTATAAAGTTGATAAGATATCTATGTATTTTGTTTTAATTTTGCGATAATACCGAATTGATGATCAAATATGAAACTGTTCCATGTTTTATAATAACGGTATTCCAAATATTTGATATTTACGCTTTAAAACAATTTTCAATAGTGCGGAAAAAGCATTTCTAACGCATTCTTGGACATCGAACCGTCGTAATTCTTGGAGCATCTGGTCTAATTACGGTCCAACCCGTGGAATGCGAGTAATAACGAGCGATAAGTTTCACCGATCGTGAAAAAGCTCATGTTGGACGGTGAAGACAGCGATTTTCTGTGTTCTCCCGCTGGCAATTATAACTCTTCGAGGGTTTCTGAACTCGCAGAGAAGGTAATAAAAGGATCGACGACGATTCGAAAGGATAGGGCATGCGGCAAAAAAGCACACAGACAACCACGTGTAATTTTATATAACTTAACAGTTGAGATTCCGTCCTTTCTACCCGAACTTTCATGATTCGTTGCCATTTACGGAGTTTTTGTTGAAGTTCTGGCAAAAAGAAGATCCGAAAATAACGCTTAGCAAGCGAGAAGCATTTTATTCCGCGATAGGCTGAATTTTCATATAATATTCAAAAGTGAAATAACCCCGTCTTTCATGGCACTGAGAAAATCGTTTAACATTATAATTATTGTAAATGCAACAATAACCGTTATAACAATTGCTTTTGTACGTGACGCCAATGTGAGAGAGAGAGAGCGAGAGGAAGGTGACAAGAACGACTGTATGTACGGATACCCGCGACAGAGTCAATGTTTAACCTCTCGGATTGGCCAATCATTTAACGTTGGACGGTAGACACCGTATACACGCTCAAATATGCTCAATATGCCGACGAAATTAACAGTCATGGCTAAGCAAACGGATGCGCAGTCACGCCGCACCGCTGATGTGCAGTAATACCAAGTGTTATGCACATTGACACGCGCGTGTATTCGCATTTGCACAAGCTTATAGGCTCGGTATAGGTTCGCACATGCATGTGCTCAGACTAGGAATGCACGTGGCAGCTACGAAATTTGCTCGCCCTCATTCCCATGGGGAACAGAGGGACGTAGATTTTTTTATCAAATAGTCTCAGTTTCAAGTGAAATAGTTTCAAGTGCTTTCTTAAAACAATTTCGTATAATTGGCAATCTCTTACGTGGCTACAATGTATTTAATTATTAACGTACATTCTGTTTAAACCCAAAGTTCAGAATATACGAGAAAAAGAGACAACTGAATATAATTAATGGAATTTTTTTTTCCGGGACATTTTTAATTATTTCCGAGCTTATCTATTTGAAGATTATTCTGAATTAAAAGCTGAAATTTGTTACAAAATTTGAAAATATGTATATATTTTATATCTGCATCTGCATTTGAATATCTGATAAACCGTGGGAAGAGTACGTGAGTGCGTTTGACGTGTAGAAATAAAAATATCGAATTAATTATGTTATTAAATAAAGAGATAAAATATCAAAGGTAATTTCCGCATCGGGCTGTTAAAACTAAAGCGAAATTCACCTCTCGCCTGCAGGAAGGACCTCATTAAATTCTGTCGTGAGATATAACACTTGCACGCGAAAGCACATGGAAGTGGCACGCCAACATATACCGAAAAAGATTTCTGTAATCTTTTGGGAGACATGCAATTCCGCAATCTATGACGTATACTTGCGACTTTGTTACACGTAGATCATAAAAGATGCAAACATATACTTTTTATTCGATTATATGACGCTTTAGAAATTTCATAAAAATATTATAGGTTAAGAGAATACAGATTAAGAGAGAGAATTCCTTTTTAATCTCAAATATAATATCTTACTTCTTAAATTAAAAAAGACGTTTAAGTATTAGATTACAAGTAGTTATAATTTCATAAAAGTAAAGATGTTCCAGATTTATAATGCAAATGATACATTTGAGCGAGCGATATCGTATTATCTAATATTCAATTCTCTTTTCTTTCTCTGGATGATTATGTCTTATTTACTGTTAAGTTTTTTACGGAGTTGGTCATGCATTACGTTTTCGTGTTTTGCCAATGCCATTAGTAAGAGTGACGCTGTGGACGAGTCGATTTGTGCATATTGAAATATGCAAGCCGATCGTTTTTGCACTCTACGCGCAAACTTGTCGTCGAGCTTGAAGCAGAATGTTGCATTGCGCGACATTGACGACAAAGTCAAAAGTGCAAAACTAATAGATTGTAATTACGTTTTCAATTAAAAAATAACAAGCAAATTATATTTTAGTTGCATTTAGCGTGAATATTATAAAATATTAAATGTTTCGTAACAACAGTCGGCTGGCGCGCGATCTTGATATTCGTTATTATTTAACGCAGTGTTCCATATACGTAAAGCCACAACGCTATCACTCACTCAAACGAGCAAGGGACGAGCCGTTCTATACAATATCATTGCAATACTTTTCAAGATGCAAAAGCTACAAATGCAAACTTTAAAAAAAACACCAAACGTAATTATTTTTTAAATTGTTAGAATTCGTGATTGTCATTCCGCGCCTAACTTCCGCGATTAATAACTCAGAAACGGACTGAAGGAACGGCTTTAATTTATGGAAATAAGTAAAGCGCGGTTTACTTACTAAAAGTAGCAATCAAAGCGATTAGTAATGCGATTTATAAATTATCATTTCGTCGCGACGTTCAGACAAGACATGTTTCTTTAATAACTTTTACATTCGAGTAAATTTCTTATCGTGTTGAAAATTTTGCGCTGATTAAAATGCTATTTGTTTATTGCCATTTCCAGTTTAAGATCGCGGAATAGTACAAGCATTACCGGAGATTGTTTGAAATTACAAAATTTTACAGACATTTTCATTAGTCATCAGAATCTATTATACTGTCACGTATACTATCAGCCATTAAATTCATTTAGAAAGAATTAAATCTTCAAAATTAAATTTACGTGACTTTTGATAAATTAAATAATTTTTATATTATTACAAATTAATATTATATATATTGGAAAATATTTCAAATCAATTTAGATTGTGAGAGGAATGAGAGAAGGAGAAGGAGCGTCACCTTGCTCTTTCACGTTGCGCCTACCGTTTTACTCCACATTTAGCCTTATCCGCGTGACAATCCGCTCGTAAGACCGAAGTCAGAGATTGCATGAGGAGGGTTGCATGTTATTGTTAAGCTACAAGCGACGCACGCTTACGATAATGACGCCAATAACGACGTTAACGACGATAATGACGATAATCCCAAAATCTTGTACGAATGGCGGCACCTTTCATTGAGATCGAGTCAGATGTTACACACCAATTCGTCTTTTATTCCAAATGTTTGCAAAATGTTTAAGAATTTTTTAAAGAGAATGATAAGATAGCTTATAGCTTCTTTGGAGTTCATGCGTTTTTACAAATATAAATAACTGATGAATGATCACATGTGTAGTTGTCTAATTAAAAATTGACCAGAATATGTCACCGCGCAGTAGTAGAGGTACATTTATACACCATTGTAATACGATGACATTATCTTTCAATCATTGCCCTATTTACATATGATTAATGCATGATGCTTTAAAAACTATTATAGCATTTTGTAAGCCCGATGACTTTGCGACACCACATCTTACCTGTATACATAATATATTAACTGCCTTAGCACGGAAATTTTTTACTGGCAAAAAAATTTTTTAATAAATCACTTTCCAACTATAATCAACAAGAAAATAAATTGGCAGAAATTTATTCAAATAGCAAACGAACGCGATAGAAATGAAGTGTCCATGTGGAAATTCAGAATCACATAACAATAGATCGTTTAAATATAACAAATTATTTGTATGCATTCAATTGTGTGCATTATTTGTATGCATTCAATTAACTTTAAACATCATTTTTAACACATGGTTTAACACTTTTTAACACACATATTTTATCACGTTAACTTTTTATTTGTTTCTGTTAAAATGTTTATACTTATCGTTTATTTCTTTATAAACTTTTCTTTTATATATATGCTTGATTGAAAGCAAGTTACAAAAAGGGTCACGAAATACTGCCAATGGACGAAGGAGCGTGTTTGCGTTCGAATGCATGCCTATTAATTTCGCAACGACGTGTAATCGCGCGTTCCATGGACGTAAAATCCATTCCGGCGGTGGGTGCCGACCGGGAGTCGGCGGTTTCGGATTACAATACGCCTCGTCTCGTACCTCGCCGTTCTGTGCAACGAGCTTCGCTGGGGTGGTTCGCGTTACGGAAGCATCATGCAAATGCATAAACACATTATTTGCTTATACCGCTGGGGCGAAATTCTGGCTAGCGAAGGTACATGGGGAGCGGCAAAGGACGAGGAACAATAAGGGAGAGCAGAAAGCATCACAACAGTAGCGTAACATTGGCAGAAAAAAGTTTAGATAATTAGAATATTTAAACTCCACTTATTTATGTGACATTTAATTAAAGTCAGTTAAGGACAGTTTTAAAAGTGTCTATTAATATATAAATCAGAATGTCTATCTTAAAAGTACCGTTTTTGGCACATTTATATATAGCAATAAATCACCTTCATTAAAATTAAAATATAGAATCTGTCTTAAATAAAATAAAAGTATTTTATTATCTGCATAAGCTATTAAAGATTAATTAGCAGAAAGTCAATCAATAATAGTTGTAGTAATAGGCGCTTCCGAAACTAAGTGGTTACGTTCCTGAACCACTAAGAAACCACGACAAAGAAGGGTGCAAGGGGCAGGAGGATGCCATAGGGCATGAACGTGTGCAGGGCGCACGGAAGTGTGCGGGTGTGTGGGAACCATCCGTATGGAAATCGGCTTCCTCCCGCCCTTCACATCCTAATTCCTCGTTCAATCTCGTGCACGATCACCTCAAGCAACGCGCGCATGCTCACGCGAGCGTGAACACAAGGGATGAGCACCCCTTAGTGCACGCGTGGTTGCACCACATACACGCGCCCGCGGTGTTTATTTCGCCGTCGTTTCCCTTCGACGTCCCTAATTCCCTTCCTTCACCCTATTACCGGCGTAAGAAGCGCGCTATCGTAAACTTGGCGTTGTCAAACGCTCTTCCTTTTACGAGCGTTAAAACGCATCATGAATTCTCGATCGAATGGTCCTGAGGCATACCTCGTAATAGCATTACAAGACGCGAACTTAAACGACAAGGTCGGGCGAGATCGAGCCTCTTAAGGTTCGAGAAGCTCGCGTGAAGAGCTCACCTTAAAGGCGCGAACGTGCTAATGAATTTCCTTTCCGCGCCGGTTACCTCGAAATTGCTCGTTGCATCGCCTATTACAGGTCGCTTCGTTAAAGTCCGCCGCTATTATCAATCTCAAAACGGTAATTAAGTTTTAATACGAACAAAATTGATTTTGATGCAGTAACCACCCAAAATTTTACATGACAATTTTACAACTCTATTTTTATGTGAAACGAAAACTGATAACAGAAGAGAGAGTACATTAGAGAGAATCCAACTTAATATTTTATTGGCTTTCTCATATTTATATTTAATATTTTATAAGATCTTGTAATATCTTCTATATGATCATTTATCTATTCGATTTTACAAAAACGGTGTTGCGCAACTCGATTTTAGTTTTTTTTCTGCAATAATTTAAATCTATATAAAATTGACTAGACCCCGATATGTTTAAAACAATTCAAATTCGAGATAGGTCACTGACGGTCATAGCAGATCTTAGTGCTGCAATAATATTAATGTGTGATTTTTCTATAAACCTATCACTAAAAGAAAGGCTTGGTTATAAAAATCCAGGCTTGGTTAATGTTACCACGCACCTTGGTGAAATAGTTTCAACTAAACGTATAATAAGTATTACATAATTTAGTTGACTCAACTAAACAAAAATTTGCTCTTTTATAATTATTACAAAATGTTTTGTTATTATTATTATAATCGGTAATAATAATCAAATACTTCAAAAGAAAATATACTAAATGCGTCTCACAAGTTTACCAAGAATTTTTTTCAGTGTATATTTTTCTTAAATCTATATAGTTCGACTCAACACAGTTTTCGACTTATGCATTCCTTGCGTAAATTCTTGCTCGTTAGGTAGTATCTATATGTCGTTACGCTTGGTAAATCTCACTATAAAATGCTCGAGTTTAAGAGGCACCTTTCGCAAGGTAAAACGCTTCTTCGAGTCGACTCACTCATTTTCTCGGCCGTTGCCTCGAAGATGACGTTTAAAACTGTCACTTGCGAACCAAGGGTGTCGTTGCGAGGAAACGTAAATATTACAAGAATCGCTCTCGCGGAAACGCTTGAAGAAACAATGCGGAATGGCTCTCAGAAGGGTGGGCAAAAGTCAATATCGTAGTTGGGTGCAGTCGTAAAAGGGGGAAAGAAAAGGAACCGCCGTTTCAAGTGAATCGCGTACTTTTCTCCACGAAGGCCGTAGCTTTAGTCGGGGTCCCGTATAAACCTGTACGAGCTGGCTTCATTCATAAAATGCATCGCGTGTCTGTAACGTTACATGTGATAGGGCGCTCCCGGTGCAACGAATTGCGAGGTGCAACAACCGTGAACCGGCAGTCCGGGGGTTAATGTCCGCGGATGATTGAACGTGTCTGACATCCTTGCGCTTCCACGCTTGCGTCTAAAATAAAGGGTGTGTCAAACGCAGGCTTTATCGTTCCGAGAACATTTGCATTTAACCAGCGTTAGACATGTACGCGTAAATAATAATCTAGGATAAATTGCAGCGGTGAGTGATCAGACGTATAACTGTTGAAGCATGTGAATTTATATCCTTTATACCGTCGTAGAAGTTATTTAACGTATTAATTAAATATGCACAATTAAATTCGCTTTTTTAAATAGTATAAATAACAGAGAGATATATTTAATTATATATATCTCTCTGTTATTTATACTATTTAATTATATATCTATAAATTAATTCTTTCAACGGTTTGCAATTTTTAGGGACGTATAATTTTAAATGGTACTTTTAAGTCATAATTAAGTTTCCCTCGAAAAAGAATGAAAGAACTGCGGATTCTGTCTAAATTTGTAATGTCTTCTCGAAAATTTACTATCAAAGTGGGACGTACCAGGTTGATAGGAGTACCTTCATTAATTTAATAGCGTAGGATAGTTTCAAACAGAAGGGTTAAGCTACGAGACAATCACCTACTGCCATAATGATTGTCTCCGTATCGTCAATCCGTTCTACCTATAATGGAAATGTCTACAAGCCCCAGCTCCGTGTACATTTTATGTCAGTGTCGTGCATGAGATGGATTCGGATTGACTTTAATGTACGGATTAAAGCGGGCGAACCAAAATCCTGCGAATAATCCTGCCGGGACATAGTCAATTAAATCGAAGTAGAGACCGGTAAAGCTAAGGATCTCCATCAGAATCCTTGGAATCGCTCTTCCGAATTCGGTGCTGCCGCCCGACCGGTGCGTGATTTCGTTTCGTTTCATGGCACCCTCCCCTGTTCGCATTTCGATAATATTTATTTTGTTGCGATAAAAAGAAATTACCTTTTTTTCCATCGGATTGATTCGTTTTATACGAATCCTGAGCGCACAGAACCTTTTCAAAGCCGTCGAATCGAGAGCTTTCGCTTTACCCGCGAAAATAAACGCGCGAGCGGTTTTCTGTAGAGATTACATGGATTTTAAAGGTATTAATGGTTTCAAGCGCAATTTATACTGACCGCATGTCCAATTTAATCGATACATTTTCGCGAAATAAAATGCTGGAAGAAAAGTTTATATGTTTTTTCTATATATCAATTTTCAATTCAGAGATAAAACAATAGTACGCATCGCTGTCAATAGTCAATACAAATTCTTTCATCAAAAAATACGCTGAATCGCTTTTTTATAAAATTACGAATGGATAGTATTAGTTTTGTATATTTTACATTTTGTGCTGAAATAATAATTTTTGTATCTCAACAAAAATAGCGGTAATCAGTAAGCTGATTATAGAAGAATTAGAATATCGTATCGCAAAATTTAAAATTAAGTGCATATATTTTAAAATAATAGCTTCTATTTGTATCCGTCCTACTTTTCTTTTTTTTATGATTTCACGGGTTTTATTTTAATCTAACCTACATGTACGTTTATAAAAAATGAAAAAGAATAGATGAAGCTTATTTGATTCGAAATAAATTTTATTAAAATTATTAGACAAAGAAACGATAAGTTAACGCTATTTAATTCCGGCAAAAATATTCGTGTTTATTTATATTGAAAAAATAAATAAAAAGAAAAACGTCGGTAGGATCGTCCGTAAACGCAAGGATATAATTAAATCGTATTACACATGATCATAGAATAGGAATACGCATAAATTTAATCGTTCGTATTTGCTCTAATGCTTTATTCTACTAACATAAACAACGATTCGCCTCTTCGATATCAGTGCACTTGTAAACCGCGAGCGCGGAATGGTGGAGTGTATCGTTGATTAAATTTCATCGGCGGTTCGCCCTACATCGTCCATTTCGGCGAAGTTTCGCCGAATGACAAAACTTTTCGTGCACATGCACTAGACGCGACATATTACTGCGCATTCATCCCCCGTACCGTTGGAAACCAGCACCGCTAGGGTCTCGTCCGTTATTACACGAAGCTGGTTACTGCGCAATTTGCCGGAATCAAGTCTGGGAAATCATCGTCTCATTTGCAAACGGTTACATACCGTAAATGATGCGCTTTCCGATTGAGATGAGAAGATATGATTGAGACCGCCTCTTCCAAATTTTAGTAATATTCAGCTTTGATGAAAGATAATTAGTTAAATATTTTGAGAAAGATGTAAATTACATTTTTCTCAAAATATTCAGCTTTGATGAAAGATAATCAGTTAAGTATTTTGAGAAAGATGTAATTATACCGTATTGCAAAAAAGCTTCTTTTTCTTTCAAAAAAGAAAATTTATATATATTTTATTTTTAGCTACAATCTTTACAATATGAATTATAATAATATCTAAACAAATTGGAAAAAACAAGATACTGAGATGGACAAAGTGAAAAAAGTTCATTTCGTAATGACTAACATTCACAAAAACAACTTTCCTTTTAAACAAGATTTCGCGCACATTCCCTTTATGATTCTCTCGAGGAAAATCGCTCGGACGTTATGTCGAAGCTGTGCGTGCTTACAAAAGCTCTTCGAAATTGGTATTTCTCCGAGTTGGTCACGCTCGCGGGCTACTAACAAAAATTTCATGCATTGAAATGGAAATACAGAAGTATTGAATTTAAAGAAATACTTGCTCTACAGCAAACAAATGAATTAGATTATTATTATCTTATTAATTAAAAGACTAATATATAATTTCAACAGATTATGTTTTTTTCGCAATTTGTACACGTGCAGCAATTACAAGCTTTGAAAAAGAGGATTTTTACATAAAAAGAGTGAGTAACTAATAAGTAAATAAAATACGAATTCGATGTTGTTGATGAAGCTTTCGTTCAAATATAACTCAGCTGTACGTGCCTCTGAATATCCGTTTGAATTCTGCTATAATTCTGAGCCGAAGGCAAAACCTGGAAGCCGAGGATATCGACACGTCCATTCCGTGAAACGAGAAGATTGCCGGGTAAAGTGAAACTGCCGGTGATTGTAGGGAATTATCGTACGAGCGCGTGCGTGAATAAAACTGTAGAAATAAGGCACCCTTGGCGCAAAAGGGTCAGATAGATAATAATGTCTTTATTCTAGCCCGTTGATATACTGATAAAAAAGTACTTCAATCCAAAAAATACGTTCTTATATTAAAATATTACTACATTAGAAAGAGAGACAAATACGTTTTTTGAATTTTATAAATTTTATTTTATTGTAATTATTAATTTTCTAAAGACATTTTTTGAAACACATATAGCACAAGAAAAAGGGAGATATACACTGAAAAAAAATTCTTGGTAAACTTGTGAGATGCATTTAGTATACTTTCTTTTCAAGTATTTGATTATTATTACCGATTATAATAATAATAACAAAACATTTTGTAATAATTATATAAGAGCAAATTTTGTTTAGTCGAGCCAACTAAATTATGTAATACTTATTATACGTTTAGTTGAAACTATTTCACCAAGGTGCTTGGTAACGTTAACCAAGCCTGGATTTTTATAACCAAGCCTTTCTTTCAGTGTATAAATATAATCGACAATCTGATCCATCTATTGATTCTTATTTATATTAACGACAATTTATTATCGATTGATGATCATAATCTATAATATTTTGAATAAAGTTATTATTTCATTATTGTAATATCAAGAAGGGCCCAAAGCGAGAAGACTATCGATTTTAGACCCATCTTGACGATGGTCGTTGTCTTCGTGTTCCGACGATAATTCTCGACTTCCGGCCGCGGCACGTACCGTCGGGTGGAAGAGATTGATACGGCGTTCTCCATCCGCGGCTCGAATCACATGCAGGGACGCATCCGGCGGCGGGCAAAAACGACGCGGGGGGCGCGTGATATTGAAAGGAGGAGAACGAATGCTTTCGGGGGTGTCGGCGCATCGAAATCGATATGCGAATGCTACCCGGTGTCGGCAAAAGTCGGGGAAGATTGAGAGTGCGTCCGCGCTACGACGGCAAGAATTGAATTCGTCGCGCAAAAAAAGGAAGGACGGCGGAAAGCGAGAGCGTCGTAAAACCGGAATAAGACGGGAATGAGAGACGATGAGGGTGAGAGGTAGAAAAGGCATGCGGACGAGATGGAAGAAAATGGAGGCACTCGGAGGAAGTCGTGCGCGATGGCGCATGAATCATCCTTCCGATCGAGATCACGAAGAAAAAGAGACTCCCCTCCCCACCCCCTCTCCTCGTCCTCTTCCGTCTGCCTCTGTAATCCCGCGCGGCAGAGATAAAGTTATTAATTCCCACTGTTACACTCTCCACCCGCATCTTTCATCCCCGCGTTGCATATCCGCAGAATGCGCGAACGATGAGACAAAAGTGCGCACGAGTCTCTCTCTCTCAAAAAAAGAATCTCTTCTGCACATTATTGAGTTTCCCGATATCGCGAGAGTCTAAGGCGAGAGTCTACGGTATTCATATTCGGTTTCTTATATTTAAGATCGTCTTGAGTACAATCTTAACCCTAGAAGGCAAAACTGAATTTGCTGAGCTTCAAAGGCAAAAGTGGGGTGGCACGGCACCCCAAACTTCTCGGGTGTCTCAATCCCTTCTATCAGCAGTAAATTAGTAGTTAAATAATGCATTTTCTTCGTTTTTTAATGAGGAAAACGATGATGTATATAACATGTTGTTTTTTGAATTATGGTATGGGTCCGGACCCGAAAGTGTACCTGGCTACTTCAGAAGCGTAGTTTGAATTTCGTTTGGGGTGACAAGGAATCCCACATTTGCCTTCTAGGGTTAAGATGTCATAAACCAATCACAGAGCTGTATTAGCATCTTAAGACATTACTTAAGATGATCTTAAGTATCAGAATGGACTATGAATACCGGCCTAAAGATAAGAAGTCGGATACTTTATGTATCCCTTTATTCTCAAGTGCGAAACTTGTCTCGCCCGCCACCCTTCCTGCATGTAACTTGCGCGCAGTTAACATCGCGTATGTCATTTCGCCGTATATATTATATCGGGAAGCGACACGCTGTTCGCGCCGACAGACACATGTAACTGCCGCCCTGAGTCGTCCCCTGCGATGAAAGTTAAGGGAGAAATCGCTGAGGACGCGCGGCTAACTATTCGAGATTGAGAGACTTGGCGACAAGGTACTTAAGTGTCTCGCCGGATTACACGCTCGGTTCTGACAGCAATGCCTTACACGCGTTAGCCGCGTTCCGGAATGTTTGAGAGTAAGGCATTCTCATGCACGATATCAGGTTTGGAGTTTCTCGCCGTTGTGTGTGTGTGTGTGTGTTATTTCAGCGTCGCATTCAGATATATATTTACAACCGCGATGCGGACGCCGACGGATATTTGTCGTACAGATGTGTGTCTCCTTAAGAGACGCAAGCCGTTTTCTTGCTTCGCTTCGAGATTTGCCTTCCCCGCTGCCTCGATTTCCGATATTTATTTAAGAAAATCCTCGTTATAAGAATTCGGCTTGGTGAAACACCTCACGATGTCACAATTTATATAAGCTTTCCTCCACGGAAAGAATAATGGTTTTGTTGAAATAATTATGTAGGACGCCCAAAATAGTTGCTGAAATATTAAATTTTTTGTAGCATTATCATCATGGGCGCCCTTACAACTTTTTTCGAGGGGGGCAGAGTGTAAATACACTTAGGAGTACCATTTTTGTAAGGCTCTGCCAAACGAACGTTATTTAACATTTTCAAATAACATTTTTTAAAGAAATATTTATGCAGATTTTTATTTTTAAGTGTATAAATTTCAAATAACAATTATCTGGTTGCCAATCATAAAATCATTCTAAATTGAAAAAATTAAAATCCAGGGGGGCATATGCCCCTCCTTGCCCTCTCCCCCCTCATAGGCGCCCATGATTATCATAATATTTGAGTAGTTATAATCATAATGGTTGAGTAGTCAGTCCCACGTAGTTACTTTTGATGATCTAACAAAATTATTTTCAGATGTGTATCTGGCCAAATTTTTAGATATTCCAGCAAAACCGTTCTGTCCGTGATCGAAACGTCCATTTGTGCGAACATAAATATTTTAATATGTTTTTATCGCACATGCAATTTATGTATTCGCGATCGATCGTTTAAAACAATTAATCTTTAAAAATGCCAACATTTCCCTGCTCTGCCCTATTTCGAGAATTGGACGTGAAAATATGCGCGAGATCTCAATTAATCTAAACTCCGCTCCGGTGGATAAACGCGAAATCGATAGTTCTTTTTCCGAATGACTATAATTCATCGCGCTAAACAGGAGGCGGACGGGCCGGGATTCGGAAGGACGGGATGTGAGGGAACACGACGGGCATGAAAATCTGTCGCCCAGACAATGCCCGCGGGGGTTTCCTCGATTGCGGTTGGCACTTTTCGACCGCATCGAACGGAATCCGTGGCGGGTGCACGCGCGCGCGCGATCGCCCGCGTTCCAATTTATCAGCGCGCGTGATAGCCCTCGCAGGGATTCCGGCCGCTCTGATCGGAAGAAATTCTCGAACCGGCGCGTGAGCCAATTAATTACTCGGCGATCATGAAATTCCGTGTGTTGTGAGATCCGAGTCATCGGTAACTGTAATTGACTTGTCAGGTATTTGGTTACATCCCTTTATTCGCTTATCAAACGTGCCTCCTGATCCGTATTTCCTTTTGTTCGCCAAAGCGAAACAACTGTTGTTTTAAATAGAGTTGTCCCTAGAAAAATTTTTTTCTCTTTGATATATCCTTCTCGAATAGTGAAATGTTTTAATGTTGAATCTATACATACAGCTAATATATTCTATATTGATTTATATAATTATAAATAACGAAAAAAATATTTTGTAATAAATTGTAAGACGACTCAACTGGCCAGTGATGTTATTCTATTTGTTAATACGAACACGGAAAAAAAATTTTTCGCTACCATAGCTAATCATGATTTGCTAAACTGTGTTTGCTGTCGTGACTATAAATTTCTTAACTACAGCAAAACAGTTTGCTGTAGTTTAGAAATTTATAGTCACGACAGCAATGAAACAGGTATCACAGCTAAGATGTTAGCTGTATATATGTAACAACTGAAATTAGCTACCACACGCAGTTTTTAGCTACGGCAGCTACTTTTTTTTCCGTGTATCAACCATACGGATTGTGGTCCTCTACGAGTGTGGTCCTCTTTTTCATGATGGGATGGGACTGATGGGAGGGGGGAGAATCTTATGAATGCTTTAGCATCATTAGTATAAATTTACTCGTAGAGGACCACAATCCGTATGATTGATACGCTAGTAACAAATAGAATAACATCACTGGCCAGTTGGGTCGTCTTACAATTTATTACAAAGTTAATTATTTACTGGCGATTAGGTAAAATAAGAGTTTCTAGAAAAAAATATTCTTGCGCTTTAAAAAGTTGAATATCATTTTCATAGATTTTGATATATTTCATGTAATATTTAGAAAGAGTAGTAGAACGTCGGAAATGTATATATATTCTCACTACAAAGCTATCGTGATAGAATATGCTGATGCGAGAGATAATTCCGCGAAAAAATTGAGATAAAGGGGACGCATCACGCGCTTGAACGAGATATAAATCTGCGAGAGTAAAAGGGCCATGTAACATCACGTCGAAATGTCGCGTTTTTGCAACGGAACCGAGAAAACGGATCGTGCATAAAATGTATTTCCTGTCAATCCGCGTCGCGCATTGAGAGTCCTCGCAGCGAGCGACAGGATTCGTAGCTATGTATCTTCGTTGCGTCCGCGACATACGTTAAGCCGCCAACGTCAGTTCCCGTCGTCCATCAATTAATCACGCGAGGTAATTAGCGTCGCGCAAAAAGGAAAGAGCACATCGCGACCGCGCAATAATTACCATGGCGAGTCTCGGACGTTTGCGTTTGCCGAATCGCTTCGAATACGAATACGAGGGGGATGCAGCGGCGCATTAAAAGGGATGAACTGACGTGAAGGGGCAACCGTGGGATGAACGGATGAGGGCGGGGAAAGAGGACGTAAACGCGGCCGCTCTCGCGGTTCACATTCTGCATAATTACGGCAAATTGGTGTG
This sequence comes from Aphaenogaster ashmeadi, assembly GCA_003063805.1. Classification (NCBI taxonomy): domain Eukaryota; kingdom Metazoa; phylum Arthropoda; class Insecta; order Hymenoptera; family Formicidae; genus Aphaenogaster; species Aphaenogaster ashmeadi. Next base: position 40,268 of record NJRQ01000232.1, on the reverse strand, counting down.
ACGTTACCGTGATGTCGCTGAACCGTAACTTGTGCTCGATAACGAGCATGTGTTTATTTAGCCATGTGGGGTACCAGCGACAACGGCTGTTGAGATCGCTGATTTCGACGTGTCCACTAGCGATTTTAATTCGACCTGATTGTGAAGCGTGGATATATCAGAAAGAATCGTAGGACGCTAAGAACGGTTTTGCTGAAGTATCTAAAAATTTAGTCAAATGCAGATTAGAAAATAATTATGTTACGGAAAAAAAAGTAACTGCCGTAGCTAAAAACTGCGTGTGGTAACTAAATTGCAGTCACATATGGACAGCAAAATCTTAGCTGTGATACCTATTTCATTGCTATCGTGATTATAAATTTCTAAACTACAGCAAACATTTACAGCAAACACAGTTTAGCAAATCATGATTAGCTATAATAGCGAAAAAGTTTTTTTCCGTGTAGAAAAAGAAACATCATTTAAAAGCTGTCTCTTATACACATCTAGATGTGTATAAGAGACAGATGCTTGAATGTCCTACATAATTATTTTGGATGATCCAACATAATTATTTTCAGATCTGTATCTGGCTAAATTTTTAGATACTTCAGCAAAATCGTTCTTTCCGTGTATTCTTACTTCGACTATTATTTAGCGAATAAGATCGGTTGGATTTCATTTTGCGATGCAATTATTTATTTATTAAGAACTTTGACAGAGTGAATAATATTTTCGAATCATTCTGTATCGAGATTTATAAAAATGAAAACCTTGACAAACAAGATGTCTTGCCTCACGAGACACTTGCTTTGCATGGCTGCTTTCGCAAAAGCATTAACTGTAATAAATAACTCGGGTTGGAAATTGCGAGATTGCTCCCGTTGTGGATATTGCGGAAGTTGAATCTGCAAACGGTAAAGTTAACAAACAATCTTTTCGGGATAGATCCATGCTTCTTAATCAGCGATACCGATAGAATAGGAGTCAAAGAACAACAGCGATGATACGCGACCGAGATTTCGCGTCCTATGTTTAGTTCTGAACTAACTTATATTAACTCTCTCGGATTATCCTTGAAGTGCCCCTTATAACCGCCGGAAGATTACAACTTGAGGAAATTGTTCGGCAGACGAGAGCTAAAGTTCGACACCTGTCGAGTCCCGAGACTGGATATCTACTTTACTGAGACTCTCAAGTCATCTTGGATGTGGATCTCAAGTGTGAAATGGTGAAGTCTCATAGTGCTTAAGATTAACGCTTCCTCTATATTCGCTATATTATTACCATTAGTGCTGCACGCACATGTTGTATTTTATTACATTGGATTATGATATTTTATTATAGATTATAGACCAACAAGTGCACTGAAAAAAAAATTCTTTGTAAACTTGTGAGATGCATTTAATAATACTTCTTTTAAGTATTTGATTATTATTACCGATTATAATAATAATAACAAAACATTTTGTAATAATTATAAACATTTGTAATAATTATAAAAGAGTAAATTTTGTTTAGTTGAGCCAACTAAATTTCACCAAGCCGGACTTGGTGAAATAGTTTCAACTAAACGTATAAAGTGTTACATAATTTACTTGGCTCAACTAAACAAAATTTATTCTTTTATAATTATTACAAAACGTTTTGTTATTATTATTATAAGCGGTAATAATAATCAAATACTTTTAAAAAAGTATTACTAAATGCATCTCACAAGTTTGCATCTACCAAGAATTTTTTTTAGTGTGTAATGGACAGAATGAACATACTATATAAGTTGCGCATATCATTGCGTATATAACAATACGTTATTAATATATTAAATCCGCATTTTAACGACGCAACGCGCGTTTCGTAATCAAGAGAGCGCTGAATGGCGTCGAGCGCCTATGCATTTTATCAGGATTCCGGCGTGAAGATATAAAAATATAGCGGCTGCATTTGTCCCCGGCGCTCGTTTCTCAGGGACCTTATTACATGGAAATATTACACTGGGTCTCACGAGCGGGGGCGAGATAACGATTCGCGAGGAGCGATGTGATACGCTTTTTTCTCGGTATTAGACAGCCGAGGTGAGAGCACTTCATTTCAATGTTCCCCGTATTATTAACGGTCTTTTGTCGGCTTCGGGGGTCCGCTCGACAAAATCGCCGGCGAAGCGACGAGAGCGGCATTTATCGTCGTCGCGAGCCGACACGATTCGCATCTCGCGTCTCCATAATGAAAAATTGTCGCCCGAACGAGCGACCAGGATCACTCTTCATTAACAGATTCGGATGTCACGGGTGTTACTCGTGACCGGTATTACAGTAGTTGATACTTACATGTCGCGCCGATATAGGTATACAATACAAATCTGCATGGAGTAAAGCGAATTGAAATTCGCGTGTTAACGCACCGTCGCATTTCCGTCATCGCGGAAAAATCTCGCAACGACGATCGGTCAATCGTAAATCGAATCGTCGAATTAAAATTTCGAACCAACGTCGACCGCGCGACGCGTCAATAACGACGTCACTTACCGTGTCACCACCTATTTCAATTACAAATTTTATTCAATATTTATCCGCAAACTTTTCACCGCGTTGCGGATCCACGTTGTTAAATGTAAAACCGTGTGTTTCGCCAAACTCGCGTAAAACTTGGAAAGTGGTTCGTTAAACTGGTCAATCATGCGCGTTGTTTGTCTTGCGCGAGTTTTACGAAGCTGACTCCGTGACAAAGCTGCTGATATATTTTTTGAGATTACAATAAACGCCCAATTAAATAGATTGCAAAATCATGTTAGTGATAGATGATTAAATTTGACAAAAACAAGAAACATTGTAGATAAATTCTTCTACTCTTCTTTATTAAGAAGATTTTGTTATTTTTATATACAAGAAAACTATAGATAAATGCGACTTTTTAATATAAAATAATCTTTTTATTACAAAACGTTAATTAAAATGGGCTAATAGGAGTTAGCGCGGAAGACAATGCGCAATAAAATCGATAAACCGATTTAATACATCTTTAAATTAATTTAATATAATAAAATTCAAATTACATTAACCCTTTTCGTCGTTTCGGCTAACTTTTTAGCCATCTTCAACATATAGAGATTGACGAAATAAAGCTCCAGCCATGTATTATAAAAGTCCAGCTGCAGTCAATAGGTGAGAAAACTCAAAAAATTACTCCAATGTAATGTAGAGTCTGTTTCCATACAGTTTGGAGGCTGGATGGTGATAGTTGGTAGTTTCCATGTGACCACAGCAAACATTCGGAAACACCGCATACAATTTAATATAAATTAATATAAATTAATGAAATGATGAGGTCCGATATATAAAATTAGTGAAAATAAATTAACTGATCAAAGTCACAACGAAGTAGTCGAATTATTATAAAAGATAAGTAAATTAAGAAAGTATAGATGAAAAGTGGACCTCACTATTCACCGTCGTAAGGTAAAAATCTTTTTACTGTTTTTAAAAGCAAGTATCTAAGAATTCCTCAAACTGATCATTTTAATATTAGTATAACAATATAATTTAATCCTTTCTATATTTAAAATCAATGGATGAAAATGGAACTATTATTCTTAATGCTTGAAATGAATGCTCTCTGTGCCTTGCTGAAGCTCGCTTTTAGTTACATGTAGTCATGCGGCTTCGCAGATGACTGATTCAATTATTATGTCATCCATTGGTACGAGCAGTATCGCACAAATAGAGTATTCCAATGTCAATTGAGGTTCATCGCGTGGTTAAGCGACTGCACTCTGAAATCGTGCATTAAACGTGGTCGGTGAAGAAAAATACGATCCTGTGGACGAAGAGGAATTGACACGGCGCTTTAAAGAAGCTGGATTTGAAAGGCAAATTTAATAGCTCGAGAGCTAATGAATAAAAGCGATTGAATGATAAACTTGGATCTCGAGTCAGTCGTGGCGACCGAGATACAATTTGAAAGTGGATTAAAGAATCAGTGAAGCATAAAAACGACCACGGGAGAAAAGAATTGGGATTGTGAAGAGAATTCGACATTTCCATTTTCGAAGCAATATGCTCGGAAATATGTTTTTCAAATACCGAGAGTTGCATGCTTCAGTGAGTAAGTCTCGAAGGAGTTAGTCTAAGTACATTGAATTACGTAAATACAAGAATTATTTTGTCAAATTGAACAATACGGAGAGGTATTTTCGCGTACTATGAAATGTCTTTGTTGTAAAAATTTGTTCGCAAGCTTATTGATTGATTTCCATTTTCAAAGCAATATGCTCGGAAATATGTTTTTCAAATACCGAGAGTTGCATGCTTCAGTGAGTAAGTCTCGAAGTAGTTAGTCTAATTGTAAGTACATTGAATTACGTAAATACAAGAATTATTTTGTCAGATTGAACAATACAGAGAGGTATTTTCGCGTGCTATGAAATATCTTCGTTGCAAAAATCTGTTCGCAAGCTTATTGATCGATATGTAAGAGGTTGATATACATATATATTTTTGCACGCTATGCCACTTGACTTTGAGCATTGATATCAGAGAAGTGCGTGGTATAAATAAATACGCTCTTTTATATTACACGCATCGAAAAATTGCAATTTATTTTGAGCTTCGCATTTGCATTCGGATCTGCATTTCTGCATGTCAGCGAGTCGATTGGCCCGCGAATAAGTTGGAAATGGTTCGCATCGACAAATACTCACTCGGATCCTTGACGGCTGTGATGACGAGGCGGAAGCCATTCGAGTTGGTGCCCCAGGCGTCGGTGACGTATTTCAACGTCACGAAGTTTGTGCGCGTGTAAATCGCGCCCACGGTCTGCTTCGTGTTTCTGCAGGATAGGTCTGCCTGGAAACAAAAGAAAATTGCGTTCGTCGAGTACGTGCCACTTGAAGGGGAGGGGGTGCCTTTTTTGCAGACGCTCGTGCTAACGATGCAAATGTCGCGAGCGTGATATCGAACGAACATGGGGCGGACGACGTGCGCTTGATTTACGCGCGGATAGTTTTATATTGCAATGGACTAAAAGTCCCAATCGATCCTGTTCGTGGAACGTCATGGGGAATGTGATTTATGTTGCTGCACATCTGCGAGAGAAAAGTAAATTTGACATGAAAACTTTGCGTACTTGCAATCTTGGGTATTATTGATATTTTAATCCTTGATTTGTAGAGAGAACTTTTCATCTGTTTTTTTTGCATGCGTGTATCTCTTGTCTATTTCCTTTCCGATAAATTCTTTTATCGTTACGTCCAAAATTTTATTCGCTACGAATGTTACACTGAGAGAAAAAAATGGTTGGAATAACAATAATCTCACTATATTTTATAGTTAGTTTTGGCTTCAAACATATTTTTATAGTTAGTTTTGGCCTCAAACATATTTTTATAGTTCATTTAGACATGCAAAATATAGCAGAGTAAACACAGATTTATAGTCATCATCATTATGATATTAATTATTGTTATTATTACCATGTGTATAGTAAAGCATGCTATGAAAATATAATTACTTTATATTTGCCAAATATTCCAATTGTACTGACTATATAAAATGGTTAATTTTTCTTACCACATTCTATATATTCTATCTTATTATATTTTTACTTCAAATGATTATAATTATTGGTAAAAATTTTACATGGGTCATTTATACTATGCCTATATCGTAATTGTCACCAACATAAATGGTAACACTTACTATAAAAATGATATTCCTAACTAATAATCATTTACTACATTATTATAATTCCAAATATCATACATTTTTCTCTCAGTGTACCGAGGAAAGAGATCCTACCTAAATTTCTCGTATAGCTTTAACGGCGTGCGAGAAAAATGAGGAATGTGAGTCCATATTGCCCGTAATATTACCCGTATAACCAAGAATAATAAAAATGTTCTCTTTTACATGTCATTAACTGTTCCCTCGCACTTTATGAATCAGGCGGCAATGATAAAGGGACCGCAATTTTACCGTGGCGAAAGTCAGAACAGCAGTTTATAAAAGACCGGGTAAATGTCAAATAACGTTGTTTCCCGAGATGGCGGGCACTTTTAATAAAGCGGCTATCCGCACACGGTGCGCGAAATCTATCCTTTTTTTTTTAGAAGTTTATGCCGGGGCATTTGTAAGCCAGCTTAAAGCGCAGCTTGACGCAAAACAAAAATAACGTATCCGAGTAGATAATCCTGAAATACGAGCCGTAGATATCAATTCAAGCAGCAGCAACGAGACCGTGGTCGGTGAGCAAGAAATTTATTCGTAGATTTGCAACACGGTATCTCGCTCGTTTGCCTCGAGACACGAGCAACGTAACACTTGTTGCACCCCCACGACGGACGCGAAAGAAACCGGAAACAAACGGCTGCACGAAGATAAAAAAAAGACGTGGTCGATAGCGCGTATCGATTATTTTGTGCAGCGCTAGCTTTTTTTAGGTTTTTAGCTGTTTAAAAGTATTGGCTGTCGTTTATGCGTAACGCACAAAAATTTCGCCGAAATGGCTTTCAATGAAATTGGCTTTATCGCATGATATTTCCATCATGACGCGTTTGGCGAACAATTCTTATAAATCAATGTTTTAGCACTTGAATTGCTGAAGCAAATTCTTTTTATTGGCCATTTTCACGGAATATCGTCAAAAGTCAAGTACGCGCAGGAAAATAACAGAACTGCAGAGATAACTAAATGCAAACGTTGTTGCTTTATCGAGAAAGCAATTTGCAGGCTTGTTGTATTTTCCAACGTTCGCGTTTTATTTAGAAATCAAATATCTGCGCGGCGAGTAAGTTTTATTCGTTAACAAGCATCGCGATCGCGTAAAACGTGCAATTTATCGCGCCGTCCTTATCTGGTATCGCGAAAATCCATGCCGTGGAAAATTCAGAGAGGAAGGGAAAGGAGTTTTACGATGATAACAGTTTAAATTACATTCCGCACATGCGCTCCCGCATAAACAACTTTTATTGAGATTTTAACTTTGTTGCGCCGTGCGCGACGGGATGAGTGCTAGTCATATTCCTGCATTTCTGGCTCGAACGAACCGTAAATGCATCCTTTCCTTCCTTTTCCTCCCTTTGATCAATGGCTTCGTTATCGCAAAATGTTATTGAATCTATCCGCAGGCTGTTTAATAACTGTCTTCTTCTACGTCCCAATTAGCGTGAACAAGAGATTGAGTTTTGCCGGAGATAATCCGCATTTAATTATCCCTTCACGCTCCGATCATTAGCTTCCATCCTTCCACCCTTTTCCTCGTTTTCTATACGTCATCTCTCTCTCTCTCCCTCTCCTATCTTCCATATGGCAAAAACAACAACGCAATCTCTGCGTATCAGATGAACGGAAATAATTAGCACGCTGGATGAAACTCCGAGCGCTTTAAGAATGCAAGCAGGATATGTGCAGAATTTTGCGAATACGAACTTTCCATCCTCGTTTACCTTCACTTGCGATTCTTATTAAAATTAAATCTTATTAATATATCTTATTAGCCTTAGAATGTATAATAATCTTTGCACGAAGTCTGTCAGAGGACAATAATGTATTTTATTCGCACCCTTTAAAATTTATATAGAAAATTATAAATTTGTGATTCACGTTTGTGAAACATAATTTTCTGTAATCGACATATAATAATTGCAACTGTTATCATTGTTTCAGGGCCGAATGGAACCGACTGGACACAAGGAACGCCATTTCAGTGAATTACTGCATAATATTAAAAATATCGTCGATGCAATGTTAAAATCGCAAATCTGCAAAATTAAATTTCATATATTTTTGAAACTACGTTCGCCACTCACAAACCATATGCCAAAATTACAAATTTCAGTCAGCTTTCAATTTTTAAGATTTTTAAGATACATTTCTTTTTCAATTTAAAACAATTCTTTTCTAAGTCGTTAAAATTTGGTTCTTCAGTTGCAGATTTTTCAAAATTATGATTTTGACGTGGCATCAATGATATTATATAATTAATCAGTGTCGTTCTAATTCAATAATGTATGATTGTAACAACATGATACATATCAGCGCAATATGTATTCGCACAAACAAGTAGAATTAATATTACGCAATTTTAAAACACCGCGAATGCATAAATATTACAGGCTTACAATCTTTTTTACTTACAATCTAAATCGCACTGACAGTAACAATGCATTTTTCGCGCAATATACAAAGTAATTTAGGATAAGCTGATTGTTAAATATTATTCGTCGTTAAGCCACGTAGGGCAGCGTGCTTGCGCAATGTATTAGGAGATAACACGAAATGAGGAAAAAGGAATAAAAGCAAAATAATGTTCTCGAAAAATAAAAAGGTAATCGCTCGAGAAACTAGGTCGCCGAGAGAGTAAAGTTACGGATAAAGTCCACAGTTATATAAGGACACAAACTTTGCCGGTCGCTAATAATTGTAGAGAGAATTGATAAAAGCCAAGAGAAAACAGCGTCAATCTACGACGTAGATTTCACAACGTTGCAAATCGCGAACGTGAATTATTATTTCCCTTGTATTTTGCATTTCTCTTGGATACTTATGCATTTTGATACATTTAAATATCCTACATGAGCAGCTGTGCACATATTCGACGTGACCAATCTACACCAAATTCATTTCATTCGCTAAATTGTTATTATCATTAGCCGCACACACTGCGATTATTCAGACAGCCTATTAAATCCTATCAATCAAACCGTTTATTTTTATTAAAATAACGTAACTGCAGTTTTGCATTTGAATGATATGCTAATGCATACTAATGCATTACATTGTATACGATCGGATTTTCGATCGACAAAAATAACTTACAAAACAAATTGCCCAATTATCCTAATGTTATCTCGCAGTGCGCTGACTCGCATTATTATGTATTGCAAATGCAATTTCACAGCCTAGGACTGTTTTTCCAGTCCAGATTTTAGGTCAATCTGCATCTTCCTCAAAGGAAGAATTTTGTTATTTGCACGCACATCGAACGCATGAGAAATTACGTTAATGTCATTACAAATACGGAATTTGCAATAATCCGCATTGTTCCAAACTCGACATCGACGGTCGGCGATGAATTTTATCGGCGAAAAACTTTTCACGCTAGCCCGTGAACAATTACGATAATCAAACGCCACAGTCGAATTTAATTGCTAGTATCTCGCCGCTGAATGGAGGTCAGTCTAATTTGCGATCGTATTATTATCGGCAATACAGTAGGCGCACGGTGATTCACTCTCGGACTGATCTATAGGGTCTATTTGCGCGCGGCAAATTGTGTACTCTGTCTGGTATTAGGATTGCGTCCGTACGCGAACGGTGGTTTAATAACGTGCTCGCCGATCGACCGCATGTCAACCGGACGAGCACTTGTCAATTCCGACGACGAGAGTCATCGATCATGCACGAAACGTAGGGTTAAGTAATCTGCATCGTCAAGCAGACAGCCAAGCTGTAGACGTAAGCCGGCAGCAGGAAGGGTTGCTCTTGTAGTTGCATAGGGCGCTGGTTTACCCTTTGATATGCCGCTGACGTACGCTCAGGGCAAATGAACTGGCACGATCGTATATAGATTTAGAGAGCCAAGTGCCTAATTCTAGATATCTCGATTTTTAAATCTACGTTCTCTCGTTTGAATAAAGCGTTAAAAATTTTATGCTGGACATTTATATAGTCAAATAGTATTGATCCACGAAAATAATTTTACCCTATTGCGCTCTTCTTATCAGATTAATTCTAACCATAGAGTACAATGCTGAAAGTACTATCGTTATTAGGGAAAAAATATCTGTGAGGTAGAAAACGCGAAAAACCGAAGAAAGGGTCTCTCTTTGTGTGGCTCGCGACCCGCATAAAAGTCAGGCATTCGAAATAAGTTGGACAGAGGAAGTAGAGGAGAGGTCCGAGGACCGAGTTCAGAGATCGTGCGAGATTAGATACATCTTCGGGGAAAACGTCGGCTGAATGGCAATGCCGCGATGCAAACGCGAATGGAGGCCGCCTCCGTAAGAGGACCACCTAATCTACATTTACATGACTTTCAGCGTATCACGCGAGAATGGAACGGATCCTCCGACGAAGCCTCGAAGGTGCAATTTCTCTTTCGTCGGCGAGAAAGTCGACGAAAGAAGGCCTCGAGCGAGCTTACGACAATGCCGTCCTAAGTCGATTCCGAAGAGTTTCGAAAAGGGCGCCGAGTGGCGACCGAGAGGCCATTGTCGTGCGTGCAAACAACCGAGATTCTTCCTTCGAGGATATGCAGCCTGGCCTAAAATCTCGACCGGGAAAACAGCCCCGGGCTGTGAAATCGTTCGCCGCCACCAGGGCTTCATATAAAAAATACGAAGCCCTGTATTAAGCGACACGACAGAAAATATTTGGGGAAAATTCATTGCGCATTGGTAATTTGAGGAGGAGATCTATATGAGCGAATTTAAACTTATCATTGCTTTTACTTTTACGAATCAATAATAGATATTGATAAAACTTTTCTAAACGAGAGACACCTCGTAACGTTATGTTAATGAGGGTAAGTGTGTAACAATGGATAGATATAAATTAAAGACATTTTCATATAGCTTGCGAAATCGGGCAAAATCGTCTCGAATGTTTGTGAGATGATAGGCAATACATATCACATCGATGGCTGTAAGAGGGGAGCTCATATTTCCGTATTATATTTTCCATAAAATTTGTCTCGGTCACGTATATATTCCCGACATAAAATTGCACTCCCGTCGTTATAAATTGCGTACAGCGCGTGTAAGGCCTTTATATCTCGGATGCAGTTGCCGAATGCATGCATTTTACGATGTATACAAAACTTATGTAAAGTCGTTTCCGACAAATACAGTTGCGTTATTGATCTTCTTCACTATAAAAAAGACATTATTTAAAAAAAAAACATCTTAGCAAAAATGCGGAGAATGTTTAATAAGCTAATTAAATTGTAGTTTTTGCAAAACCAAACAACATATTCGAAAAAAAGACATTAAAAGACATTAAACTTTCTAACTGTTTCAGTAATCATTTTCTAGTCTAATTCGATATAAAAATTTACTGTACTTTTTCATTTGCAGATAATAAATTTGACTTATTGTTAAAAATATTTTATAAAGATATTTTATGCTTTGCGCAATTTTTTTATTAAATAATTTAATTCTGTCACGAGAAATATTATTTCGAATCGAATCGCTTTCCTGTAAACTCGGAAGCTAACAAGGATGCATTCTATCGATCCGTGAAACGCAATAAAAACAGACTCATATTTTCGTCGTGATTTTATTGTGGGTTTTGAAAAGCAATGGTAAACAAAACGATCATTTGTATTTCCTTTGTGATACGTAAAACCCGTTTAAATCTCGTTCTGTGTTGGGATCTTAAATCTTCTTTAAATTCGTTGGAGCACTTCATAGAAATCAGAAGAACAGCAGTCGATGAAAAATCCTATAAGAAATTATAATTACAGGGAACAATAGAATATTTTTATTTATGTTAAATGCATCCAAGATTAATTCAAAATAAGATAGTTACAATTATAAAGAAATCAACTTATGCATTGAGTTACTAAATTGAACGCAAAAAGTGAACGCATCTTCGAACGTCTCACCGATAAAAGCTTGCGAAAGCTTTACCGACGCGGCGGCGGAAGCTTTTCTTCGTGCGATCACAAATTCTGTCCCCTGCCACGACTGCTCGGCGAACTTCGAACGCGATGAAATCCAGATGGCTGCTAGTTTCGCAAACTTCGCTGACCAATTTCTCGCGACCGAGAAGCGACGCAGAAGCAGGTCCGGGACATTACGCGATACTATGGTGGTGACGCTCCTATAATTAATGATCCCATAAGCCGGAATTATCGCAACGATGCACCGCGTTGATATCGATCTCCGAAGTCTAGAGAACCGTGAAACACTTCTCCTCGCCGAGTCATAATTAATAGATAGTAATCAAATATTATAGTCCACCGCGCCGGAGGATTGCCTTTCCGACGGTAAATTACAGCGGATGACGCAAACGCATTATGATTTACAACTGGACGAGCGTGCTTCATAGATAGCGTGATTACGGGTAAAATCTCGTATAAATGTCCGATCACTATTTAATATTTTTCGTATGCGGTGTATCGATCATATTTACGCCATCCTGTCATCTTCGGTCGTTTTTCCTACGTCAAATATAATTTCTTCGCAAATGAATTCATAGGATGGAGAATTTATTTAAGATTTTAACTAACCGATACATTATTTATTTCGGTGAGAATTTTGTTTCGATTTTGCATTATTATAAATATTGCCCGAGGTATTTTCGCAGATAAGCACAGCTCATGAATAACACATACGCTGAAAAATCTTTTATATGCAAATGTTGCATTGCATATTATTCGCTAATCGAATATTAATTTCCGTCTTCTATATTATCAGTCAGTTTCAACTAAAGTTTCAACTGAAGTTTCTTATTTCCATAACGCAGATGAAGCATTATTCTATAAAAATTTTTTTCACGTAATTTTGTTAAGTTGACTTGATAGACTTAATATAAACAAAATCACATTAAAATTATAATTAAATTCAGCAAGAAATGATTCTTTTCTTAAATATCACTTGAGATTAAGATGTGACAAAGATATTTCAATTTTTCATATACTTTATATCAAAGAATGTAAACATTTATTTATACTAAATGTTAAAAATCTCTGTCACACGTATAAGAAAGCAGGTCAAAGTTTGCCATAACTTATTTTTGCGTCGCTTTTCCGTACGTAGAAAAGGACAGACGAATCCACGCCGAAACGTAAAAGTAATTTGTCGGATGAAAGCGCCGAAGTACCAGGCAGGGAACGGGACCCGAAACTTTTATTTCAACTTTTAATCCGTCAAAGCGTTCATCAGGGAAAATTTGCGCAGGAAAAAAATTAATCTGATAAAATAGCTCGCGAGTGGACACGGCGGACGCGCGAGGGATATATAGTGCAGCTTAATAACGGAATGAAATACTGCCACTTAAAAGGCCGCCGGACGAAAATAAATACGGGGAGATAGAACGTACGGATAATGCGTTTATTATTCCCGGAATGGCGTTTCGCAAAGTTTCCATTACAGTGTAGTGTTGTGACGAGACGAGAAGCGGTGTCGTAATGCGACTGCGGTGCTTCCCCCCCCCCCCCGATCGTCGCGAGTGCAATTTTCTAGCGCGACAGTAAGGAGGGACGTTTTTCAGCGTGATAATTAACCGAGGGAAGCTCGTAAATTACGACAAAACAGGTACTCGATGAAAATGAACGTGCGCGAAAGAGGGTCCCGCTGTTATTACCGCGATGCAAATCGTCATTTGCGAATTTATCAGGCCGATGCGGAACGTTGAGGCAAGAAAAATGTTTACAGTCACAATATTGCCGCAAACTCTTCAAGTTCTTGACTATATACTCCTCGGCTGCTCGAAAAAGTTTTGGTACAGAGCGGCAAGCAAAACAGTTATTAAAGTTACGTTATAATCACTTTGCTAAGCTCTTCGTCTGTTAACTTTGCAGATTTTATGAGCGCTCCTGTCCATATCTGTCGTAAATTCCGAAGTAAAAAGTCTCGCAGTTTATAAACCTCGAATTTTTATGTTTAATCTCTGCAAGATAGCTTTTGACACTACGCGGATTATGCGTATGTATCGTGAGATACATTTTTTAATTTTTACTTAATCTACATTTATTAGAAGATACACAGGAATAATATTTTTACGCCGCTAATTACTTTACGAAAAAGTAGCATATCTTTTAAAATTATAAGTGAATCATATAATACATATGATTTATCCGAATTTTGGTAATATATCAAACGATCAAATACTTTAATTATAATCATGTACACACTAAGAGAAAAATGTATGATATTTGGAACTATAATGACATAGTAAATGATTATTAGTTAGGAATATCATTTTTATAGTAACCATTTATGTTGGTGATAATTACGATATAGCCATAGTATAAGTAAACCCATGTAAAATTTTTACCAATAATTATAATTTTTTGAAGTAAAAATATAGCAAGATAGAATATATGGAATGACATATAGTCAATACAATTGGAATATTTGGCAAATATTGGTAACTATATTCTTAGCATGCTTTACTATACACATGGTAATAATAACAAAGCAAATATGATGACTATAAATTTCTGTTCACTCTGCTATATTTTGCATGTTTAAATGAACTATAAAAATATGTTTGAGGCCAAAACTCACTATAAAATATAGTGAGATTATTGTTATTCCAACTATTTTTTTCTCTCAGTGCAATCATGTACAATCTAGCGTTTACTCAGCTGCGATTATTCGTATCAATTCATTAACCACGAGACATCGCTCTTCATTTATCGCCATTAACCATCAGCCATAAATATGTCTGTTGCGACACAAGCAGCCTTCGAGATCTTAATCGAACGAATCGGGAATTACGGCGAAGTAAATTAATAACGCAGCAACACCAATATCGTCTCTTGCCATACCCGATTGGCCTAACAAGCTTAACAGCCCGCCATTCATCTCGTGGGATCGATCGCGAGCCCTTGCACGAATCCGCTCCCGAGCCCGAAGCTTATCGGAGGGCAGCGGGATGCCGGGGTCATGGGGTACACAACACACACAACACAGGAAACCGGAAGCGGGATAGATGAACGCGAGTCCGAGCTACGCTCCCTAGCTTTCTCGCCGAACTCGCAGACCGTGCCCTGAAAAGCTTTCGGAAGAGGCTCCCCCGGTTTATCATAATTGCATCTCGCGGCATCCAAGCCCGCTCTCTCCTAACGAGCACGCAGCGAGACGCGAGCAACGTAGTAGCACGGGAAATTAGTATCCGGGTTAGTTTATGGTAGACCACCAACGCCATGAATTATGGATGCATCGGCCAACCCGCATTTTGCCGTGCGCGTGTTTTTTCGCGCTTTCATGCGAAAGCGCGTCGTCGTTTTCCAGATTTTCACTTGACGTTACTTTTACACGTGGACACGGAAACAACAAGTTATTTTAAGTACGAAAGACATTAGCGCAGTATTTATAATGAGAAAAAGATAAAACGTACTAGAAATTAGGAAGATATTAGATAACTAGAAACATATTAGAAAGATATCTTCATTGAAAAGGGGATTTTGTTCTTAATTATATCGCTTTTAATTAACAAATATTTATAATAAGTGTGCCGCATAATTGTACATGACATGTTGGATGATTACAAGATGTTTCGCAAGTTTCCATTTAATTTTAGCCTCTTTTGTTAAATCAACACATGAATCTCGAGGCAGAGTTGCTCCTCTTTGTCTGACTTATGTGTGCTTGCTCCCCTAGTCCTTCCGCTGTGCTGCGCTGCCCCAGACAGATGCCTGTTTTCCTTTACCATCGGTGCTAAAAACTTGCCCCAGCAGCGGTACAGAACTTACCGGGAACTCTTTCCTTATGCTGGGATTAATTAAATTTCGGTGCAGCCATCAGGCTAATCTCAGATCGTGTACTTCGAAACCACTTGCGTTTCCTTTCCCCTCAATGACTCTTGCGGTTAATTTTATTTGGAGAAGTCTGCTACGAACAAGTAGAATGAACAAGTGTTAGCTAAATCGAATATACTGTATTTTTCTGTCCGCGTTCTTCCGAGAGTTATTCCAAGATATTTTGGATCACAAAGAAACTCTAAGAAATTGAAACGAAGAAGTTTAACCCGCGCTTTAATATTATGAATACGTAACTCAAACAATTGCGACAATTTACATTGAAAATCAAGCCAATATTCTCCGATCGTGTGCAAACTTTGGCCAATTATCAAATTCTAGATTTCGCAGATTCTTCATAAATTAAATTAAACGGCAATATTATGGTACCTAAGATATACGCGATACGGTCTGTACGTACACAGCAATCAGTTAACTATAGCGAACTACGTGGAACTGCATCTCGTACAGAAATTTAGCACGACAATGGCGGGATTAGTTCCAGCAGATCGTAGGACTTCCATTGTTCAGATTCAGTCGAACCCATCTCCGTCGGTACATTCCGGATTGTCCTGACAGTCGGGCGATCCATCAGCTAATCAGTTCGCTCGACGTGTTTCTTGGAGTGTGCCGTTTTACATGCGGGCCAATGTCTATGCGGGTGCTAAGATCGTCTTTATTCGCACAAATGCTAGTCTGTCATTACATTAACTTCTCAGAAAGTTATCTATTAAGGAGCCATCCGGATAATTAATTACATCGCTAAGTGTTCCAAGAATATGCATACAACATTCGCCATTAATCTATAAATAGGAAAGGAATAAAATTGAAACTTATTTTCCTGTAAACGTATACAAATTAATGATTGCTCCTGCAGTAGTGAAACACTCGACGCAAGGAACTCCTTTGTGATTTTCATTATTAAACTTCTTTATAATTAAGTTTCAAATCAAGTTTCTGTCGGGATAAAGTTCGTTACGAATTAATTAAAGAGTTTCGTTATTTATTTGTACCTTTGAAGCCTGATTCTCTTCAATATTCAGCTCTAAATTTCATTAATACCAATATTGGTTTCAAATAGTTCGTTATTGGCACTAATTAAATTTTTATTGGAAAAGAATCGAGTTTGTATTATATAGAGAATATAAAAATACGGTCGATCTTTTTCATTCAATCTGGTTGATAAACAGTTCGACAAGCGAAGTGAAGCTTAACTGTAATACAAAATAATAATACTTTATAGAAATTGATCCCCGAAAAAGTCTTCCTAATATTTTTATTGTTAGTGGTAAAATTTTTTACGTAAATTTACAATTTTTACATTTAGGCCTCAAAGTCGAGAGGCAAAATTTACGCAGACAGTCGCGCCGCAAAACTCAAGTTAGCCGAGCACTTCCATATCTCTACGTAACGCGGAAAGTGTCACGAAAATATGGAGATTTATATACGTAGCGCGAAGTATGTATTTTTCGAGAATTTGTACAGTCTGAATGTGATTGCTGCGGATCTAATTTTTCTTTCGTAGGATACAATTTTCTCATAGATGATAAGAAAATTTCGGTTTCTTCTGTACGTAGTTGAGAAGAGCTGCAGAGCAAAATTCAAGCAGTTTCTGTTAAAAATTAATTCACTATTTAACAACAGTAAATATATGCAAAATATAATAAAAATTATGATGTTATTGAAATGTAAATCCAGTAATTCATTTTAATAAATAAAAAATAATCAAAATCTTACGCTGTTTGGGAACTTCGCATTTCATGATTTTACTTCCCAAGGGAGCTTTTAAACCGAGTTTAAATTTTATGTCTTCTAATTGTTCGTTCTGCAGATTCTTCTTTAATTATATCACGGAATTGTTCCAGCGCGCTCGTTAGTACATCGAAGTTCTCAGCGACAGAGTTGTCTGTCGAGGCGACTTTCGCTATCGAACAACCTGACGGTACAACTTCCGGAAACGACCCTTCTTTCATACCCTCATATTTCATTGGCGTTCTCCAGACCATCGCCGCCTATTTCCGGTAACTCCGCCGACCGTGCCGGGCCATATTTTAAGCGAAACTTAATATAGCCGATTTATTGTCATCTCGAAAGATCGTTTATGGCGAGTTTGCAGCACGTGCTCAGCGTATGCGATTTGCATTCTGTCTCTAGACCAATGAAAGTCACATCTTGAATTGCGAAGCAAAGATACGTATTTAAACTGTTATATGAATTATTAGTTTTTATTCGTTATTAGAATTTTTAGTTTTCCGGGGGGGGGGGGGATAGGGCATAAATCTAAAAATTATTTAAAGAATACAATATTATTCATTTGTGTAAAAAATATCCCACAATCGTTATTAAAGTACAATACTATAATAACATATTCTGGAGATTAATCAGAATTGAGAATCATCTATTGATTTTTATTAACCAATCTGATGTCGCTTTCTATTGCTCAGCTGATTTTATTTTTGATTTTTCGAGTGCATTATACATATATACTGCAAGAATCAACGAACAGCGTAAACTAACATGATTACTGATGAGAAATTTTTAAAGATTTAATTTTAATGCAAATTATTTAAACGTTTCTCACACTAAAAATTTTAATCCTTAATTGATTATTTTTAAAGTAATTATTAAACACTACTTTCGATAATCTATAATACGCATCAAGTTTAGAATTCTATTCATAATTTTATGTGCTATGCATTTTAATATAGGTATGTGTATTTTAACATATTTTATATATACTGTATTTCTGAGTCTTTAAATATTTTTAGTAGTACACGGCATAATAAAATTGTTAATAAAATTGTATCTTAAATTTTGAATTATACGAATTACAGATTATTCAAAACGGACTTAAATCAATTTTAAGAGAAAGTTTATCTTCGTTTTGATCCAGAAATAAAATATAATTTATTGTTAATATTTTTTTAAAATTTTTATACCTCGAAAGGAATGAATCGTGTGACTTTAATGAACCAAGAAAATAAGTCACTACACAGTAGCGACTTATTTTCTTGCAGTAATTTTGTTTCAGTTCTTTGATTTATTAAAATTACGTAATTTTTTTTATTACTCTTGAAGTGTAAAAATTTAGCGCAAGGAGTAGTGATAATAAATCAGTTTACGTTTAATATACATTCTCAAAATAAGGTAAATCTTATTCCTCAAGTAAACGTTCGTGGTTAATCTGCAAGATAGGCGCGCATTAACTCTGTTCATCGAAATACATTTCGAGAATTTCGATAAACGAGTTTAAGTAACAGAAATCTTTACCGCTCGTAATATTTGATTTTATAACGCACTGTTTATTTCTCGAAAGTGAGGTGTATCTGTTGATACGCGCTCGGCGGTTGTGTGTTTATGTCCTTGTCGTTTGTACGTACACAAGGTCGGCGTGACTCATTATCAGCCATTCTCGTCACGAGCTCGAACGCTCACGTACGTAGCAGTATATACTCCGTATCCGCGCTCCTATTTCGCCATGCTACTCTTCAAAACGCGATCGTTCTTTTTGAACGATTAGCCTGAAGGGTGAAGTCCCATGGAGCAGTGTACGGCGTACCAGCGCATGGCGTAAAGGAGCTTGGCCAATCACAGGCTTTACGCTCGTTTTCGTTACGCCAGCACAAACATCGACAGTCCCATGGAGCTAGGGTTGCCATAATAAAAATTTCAAAACTAGAACTTGAAAGCCAAAAACTCCTGACATTTCGCTTGCAACCCCGGACGCATACAAAAATGCGAATAGGTTAGCAAATTGGTTATAATAAACAATAAATGTATAGTTCATTTTTTAATCAAGAATTAGTTAATTCAACTAATGTTCAGTTAAACCAACTAATGTTTTAGTTGAACGTATCGGACTAAATATTTTAGTTTTTCAACAAATTTTTTTTCTCAGTGTACGAATCGGCGAGCCGGGTGATTTAAGCAACGGGAAACTGTAAAATAGATCGACCGAAACGGATTGTCTCCAAGTTGAGTGGCATTGCGACGCATTTAACCGTCGAATGTAGTCGCGATTAACCGCGTAGCGTGAATTCAGCATCCGTTCGTCGACGATTATAATACTCTACTGTTCGAAGTTCGTCCGTTCTGTTAATTTACGAGACGTTGCGGGTGTCAAGCCAGTCGTAGCTTTGCCATTGTTACTACCACGCGTTGTTCTTCCATCGCGAAATATAACGAAGTGCACGTCGCGTGCGATGATCGATAACGGGAGTGCCGTGTTAAGTATCGTGCGATCGTAATTAACGTGTTTTCGCGAGTGTTGTGTGAGTGCAACGAATCCTGACAACCTGAGAGGAAGAGGTCTAGAAGGCATGCACGGTAAGGCTGCGCGCCGATGTTCACT
>NJRQ01000232.1:0-15368 GCA_003063805.1 Aphaenogaster ashmeadi | reverse complement strand
ATCGGGCAACGGCGGAGGAATCATGGGTTGAGTAAATTATCCATTTATTATTAGCTACTTACGGAAACATAGCATTTCGAAGCATTATTTTAAATGTAACTAATTTAGATATTTTTGAATCTTACAGATTGATGTGGTTGCGTTGCAATACTGCTGTACATCATACCTGTGAGTAACAAATAACTTTTTATTTTAATTGGAACCAGTAGATCTATGAGAAATGTAAGATATATATATATATATATATATATATTAATATATATATAACGTAGAGATGTATGTATCAGAGATTAAAAACATACACGTAAATAAATCTCATGGATCCATTGTGTTCAGATGGATGGACTAAAATAAATTAGTTGTAATATTTAACTCTGGACTCTATATAATTTTCCACAACATATGCACAATGTCATTAATTGTAAAATAAAGCGTAATAAATACATTATTTGTCGGTATACTGTCTCATTATACGGAATATATTAATTACGAGGTGCATAAATTGCTTATAATTTATAGGCAAATTCACAAACCTTGTCAAAAAATACAATAAATTCGGTAGAAAGTGAGAAACAATGATTGAATGATTATTACAAAAAAGAATTTGCTTCGAAATCTAATACAGATATCTTCTTTTATACTTTTTGCCAAGCATTTTATGCACAGATAATATTATCAGGAAACCATGAAAAGATACAATATACTGATTTGAATACGAAATATGTATTATAATTGATTGAATTTTGAAGTTTGATATTTATATAAATAAAAAAGAAAATGACAGAAATATATATAAATTAAAAGCAAAATTTTTAGAATATAAAACTCCTATTTCATTTTACTCCTTCTTTCATGGTATTCTCTCATGGATGGTGAACAGAATTTACGTGCAATAGAAAATTAATTCTATATATAGAAAAATATTATACTATACAGAAAAAAAATGTTAAAAGTATTTTTAATCAGTTAATTAAACATGGTACTTTATTAATTCTCATTTCCATTCCCAAATATTTTTAGATATAATCTGAGGTCTGCTTTTGGCCTTATTATATCCTAGAGTTAAATATTGTATAAACTGGCGCAATATTCAGCGATTTTTTATATGCATATATCACAAGCATGAATGGAAAAAGGATTGAAAATATTTCACAGTTCCGTAACATATCTTGATTAATTTCTTTAATAAAAAGCATGTTAACGGTTATTAACTGTACCTATTTTTATAACGCGTCTATTTTTATTCTAATTTTTATAGTCTGTCCATCCATGTTTATTGATAACTTATATTATTTGAAATGAAATGAAAACCAAATATGTTTCGTCACCGAACGGGATAATTTTTTACATATATTATCTCTATATCTATGAGTTAATTAGTTCATTAATCAGATTTTCAACATTAATTAATCTTCAGAATAGACTATTAAAATATCGCACGGTATCATGGGAAACTCTGCCTATTAATAATTCATAGATGAGCGTATATTGCTATACATATATGAACTTAAAACTTATTATAATTACAAGTTATTTCTTCTATTTTATCTTTATATTGAATCGCGTGATATTATTACATAATATAATTACGCGATTATGTAATATATAATCGCGTAATATTTATTACATAAATTCTATAATGAAAATCAAGTAATGATTAATAACAATGGGAGTAATTTATGGCTCATCGCATTTACTGTCTGACAAATACACGCAAGGGGGTGGGCACTGGTGGCTTCTCGCATAAACATTTGACTGACTTTCGTTTTGCATTTACACTCTATAATTTACAAACTGACAAGTCAAATTAGTAATTATGAGGTTCGCATATGCTCGCAATTTGTTTTCAAATCACTCGTGCAAGGGGCTAAAGGCACGAGTTTAGCAAATGTTAAAATTAATTCGTTTCTTCGTATTCACGAGTTGTAAGGCGGAGACTTCTCGACCGCGAATTGCGATGATAAATCACGAGCTAACACGAGACGCGCAAGCAGGCCCGTAATGCCGGCAATAATTTGCAAAGTGTCAACGTTAAAATCACTTAGGAGTTTAAATGAGAAACAGGTAACGTTTGGCGAAGCGTGTGAACGATTCTGCTGCCAGTTTATACGCATTACTAAGCAGACGATGTCCAGAACAGAAATTGGTTTGCCCAGCACGTGGATTATTACAGTGTCAGTGCGCACCGTAAGCGGAAGCATCCATATTTGCGGTAATCGTAATATTACGATCACCGACTGAATAATTCTGACAAACATAACGTTGCATTAATATCAAAAGATAGCACAATGTCACACAAAAACAAAAAGCGCTGTAACTGTATTTTCATAATATCTTTTTAAACGCAGACCCACCGAATAAATACGTTATTACAGATTTATATTAATTTATAAAGAAATATAAAGAATTAGAATCAAGTAGATAGTATTAATCAGATAGTTATTCTGTTACACAATATTATTCAATAATGTTTTCATCCATAAATATGTTATATAACGATGTAACGAGATTGATAACCCTAAGGTTAACGTGAAAGAGGTTGAAGATAAGAGACTTTTTCGTAGACACGCAAAACACTTGTTACGTTGCAGTTTACTAAGCAGAATTGAATAATTAAACAATAATTGAAAAACAAAATAATGAAAAATTTTCATAAACTCATTAATAATAAACTTCACTTTAAAAATTTTGTCTCTTCTAGGTTTCATTTCATGTTTTGTTATAGCTCTTCAATATTACCTATAAACATAATTTGCGTAGAATAGCTGGAAGATTTATAATTCTTATTTTTTTAACGTGCAATACGTAAAAATATTCTTTTATTGTAATCAGTAGGAAAGATGCAAATTACGTTAGATTATACATATGTAGAGAAGTTCTTACATTTACGTACTAATTTACTACGAAATCCTGAGTCGCATAACGGAAGTAATTATATTATCACAGATTTTGAAATGTTTAAAAATTATAATTGTTGAAAGGCGGATGCTTTGTGACATCGCATTCCTCATCCGGTAAACGCTGACAAGTGGGCAGAGGTGGCACCTCACAAACGCATTTAACACACACCGAACTGTAATCTGTAGCTTGATTCAACTCGTCGCCGCGATGCATGGTCATGCTGCCGAAATGACAAACGTCCTCGTCTGAAAAAAACAAGTTTCGATGAATTACATACTTCCTTTACATGATAAAATTAATTCTAGGATATTGTAACTCATAGAGTATTATTATCACAGAAATCTATTGCTATCGGTAATAATTTCCGAGATTAAAAAAAATGTTTTAAATTGATAAATAAATAAAATAAAATTGTTTTTAACGAACGAACACCAAACGCGCTACGGATGTTAGTGACGTATTAACTGACACGCCTATAACATAATTTCCTATGCTGGGGATAACGATGACCAAATTAATTATCATTTTATAGGATTGCGACAGAAATTGGTTTGCACGTTGCTTCTCGTGTGCAACATTTCTCGCAATTAACTCTCATTTCATGCTATTCAAAGCACAGTCGTAATTAGCATCGCTTGAATGTTCAAATTTGTATCGATGCATCATTTATGTTTCAATTTAATAAGCGAATTAACTTGTATAAAATATAAATCTTCACATTTTTCTGAAGAGTCGATAATTAATAAAATTAATAAAAGATCAAATCAAATCCTCAAGAGTATTAATTATCTTGGATCGACCGAGCGCGTTATTATATCTTTGTAATGATAAATATAAAATGTACCATCGGGATTTCCATCGGCAGACTTCGAGTTGTCCTCGTTATGAATGACGGTATCGTTGGCGTTTTCTAAAAAAAAACCGATAATCGTAATTGTCTAGATAGCACTGGCGTATATGTGCATAGCACACAAAATTGCAACTCGTAAACTTACGACATCTCGAAGACACGCTGCAACCAGTCTGTGGCGATTGATTGGAATAATAAACCGGAGCGCAATTACTAAAAACATCGCTTGCATGGCGGAAATCAGGACTGCAATATGGATGCTTAGGCTTTGCACAAAACGGTTCGACGTTTTTCCCTAAAATCGTAAAATTTTTTATCGTGGAGGTAAACTTAGATTATATAGGTTTAAATTAGGAATTTATATTATAAATTTGTTACTGCACACATTATTGAAATATAGATAAACGCGAATTTAGTCTTAATTATTATTATGACAAATATACACGTTTTATTATATACAGCAGGTGTTGAATTATTAATTTACTGGCTTATTTGTCGGTAAATAAGTCAGTAAATAATTATTCATCAGTATATTGTGCAACAATAAGTTTCCATAATACATCTATTTCGTTGAAAATTGAAAATTCGTTTATATTTGTCATATTTGTTATAAAGATTTCATGCACATGCATATGGAAATATAAATTCCATTATATATTGATATTATCGAAATCACTCATTATATTGTACCCCATCATATGCTTATATTAATACGGATGTATTTTATATATTATACATGTTGTGTCACAAGGTATCTAGGCACTGAAAAATTCAAAATGACGTGAAAATGCCTGAGATTATCTTTACCTTCATAGCCCGGTTGGCATACACAGTTTAAATCCGGGTCACTTTCAACACTGAAGTATTCTCCATCTCTATATTCCTTTCCGTCTACATTACAGATAGCTCTGTCTTCGGGATTTTCAGCTAAAAGATGTGAATAACTTTATTTAAATATTGTGCACATACGATAGAAGTGTCCTTTGGCGGATTGCTATTGTTAAACGTAAAATTTAATTATACTAAAGCAATTTTATGACTTTTCGGAACAAAGTTCGACAAATATATTAGCTAAAAAGCGTATACCGCGAATGTAAAATTATTTAAAATTTATATTAACTTGATAGTTATGATAAAAGAATGATAAATAAGAATTTGATAAAAGAATATAATCGAGATATAACAACCAATTTTATGTAATATTTAGATGTATATATTTTTACGTGTAAAAACGGGAGTTAGCAATTTATCGCGAATATATGTAGAAAATTTATAACTCTTAATTAGAGTATGCTTACGACAAACTTCCTTTCCGGGACAACAATCTAATGGGGAATTCTTTAAATAGCAACCAGGTGTCCCGTGCCCATGGAAACAGTCAACTACCGCGCAAGTAAACGTGGCGCTAAATTGAAAGAAATTACGTAGTTTCAATGAATGGAACTTAACAAATAAACACTAAAACGAGACAATTAAAAAATGTTGATGTTAAAGTTTTTACTTACATTCCGTCCGATCCTGAATAACACATGCAACCAACATCACAAGGATTTGCATCCTCATCTTTGAGTCTGTCTCCGATCTCGTACTCTTTACCATTGACGTAACATTTGGTAGTGGATCTCTCTTTCAGATGATCACAGTTGTATTTTGTCGCGCAACAATCGCCTTCTTTTTCATACACTGGGCTACAATCGAGAGCCTTGTAATACGCCAATGGACCCGGGCATTTTGTTTTATCGCATTCCTCTTTACAAAAAGAAAGTACCAAAAGAATTTAGTACCATATATTATTGACCGTGATAAAAATAAATGTTTATCCGGATAAAAGAATTGTTCTGAGTGCTTTGAGCTGCATCGTCATTCGTATAACAGGAAATTAATTTTGTGTTAGACACAAAACAGGCAGAAGTATTCATGAAGTCAAAATGTCAAAGTTCATACAATTATCGATTCAATTAAAAAACCGTGTCACAGATTGCATCTCTTAAACTTTATTAGAATTGATAATAAAAACAAATTTTAAATGACAGATTAATTAATGAAATGGTTATTATATTAGACATACGTTTTAGTATAAAGCTTTTACGTAAAAATTGTAGTAAATGTCTTATTAATGCAATGCATCCGTAAAGAATTTGACGATTGCTTGACTCAAGTTAAAACTTCACTTTTAGTTAGCTTCAACACTTGCATATTTTTTCGCAAGATTTTGCCGCGAAGTCAATCCGCGAATTCATTATTAACTCGCGTTGCATCTTGAGGTCACGTCGGAATGTTGGATCGAAAACAACTGAACTATTGCATAGGATTGCCCGTAGGATTGCGTTATGGTAGGATTACGCAGATGAAATTAATATTCGAATAATTTTTTGCAGCAACTTATCGCACGTTTCCCGCGAGCGTCGTCTTCTCCGTTGTTTGCGACTCACCTTGATCAACCGCGACCGTGACGACGACGAACGCCAGATAGGCGCATATCTGAATGAGAGAACGAGAGCTACGACGTGTCATGTTCGAGCAATGTGAAAACTTGCGTGCCTCGCGTCCGCGCTGCGTCATTTATAGCTCGATCGTGCGGCCAGTCCACGGTCTGGAAGGGACTGGAAGTGGACACGAGAAAGACGGTGGATATATGAATGACGCAGACGCAGGGACACGGTATAGAAAGAGGGGAAATAGTACAAGCGTGTGCGAGAGTGAATTAAAACACATGCGAGTAAGAAAGCTAGAAAATATCTAGAAGGAGGAACAGAGGCGAATAAGAGGGGTTCAGGAGGAGAATGAAAATGAGGATGAAAGAGAGTCGTAAGTCCGCGTAGAGACGAAGAAAAATCTGGTCAGCAATATAAGAACGAAGGAAATACAAAGAATAGGACAAGCAAAGAGGAAACGGGAACTGGAGAGAATAATTTGCTTTATCAGTCATCGCGTTGCGTACTCATTTAAATTACGTAACTATCGTTGTGTTGAAACAAATTATCCCTCTCGCCTTGAATCACTGCCTTGAATTTCTATTGGAATATCCCGTACTTCGTTCAATTTTCCGAAAATTATATTAATATTTTTTTTGTCACTGTAAAATTTTACTTGGTGTAATATCTTTAATGATTTGAAGACAGAAAATACAACTTGAAGTTTATAATGTCGCTATATAGCTTCTTTTGACAAGAAAAACATTTTATCATATATGACATTAATTGAGTAATAGATATTAATAATTAATAAATGATTTCTATCTTTGCCAATATTAATTTTTATTATAATTTCATGTTCTTGCAGTATATAAATATTTTAATAAAATTAATAATTTTACGTTGTAACAAAAATAATTATAGTAGCTTAAATGATGATTATAATTATATATCTTCATGATGATTAAAAGAATGCAGGAGGATTTGTGGATTCTTACAAATGTCTCTATCTCTCTCTTTTGACATATATGTATATACAAGTCGGCACAGGTGGCACTTCGCAAATATACACTGAACACAAACAGAAGAATCTGCTAGCTGGTTCTAGTTCGTCGCCAATCCGCATTATCAGATTACCGAATAAGCACACATATTTTTCTGGAAAAAAAGAAACGCCAAACGAATTATCATATTTTTATGGATCTTGAATATTACAAGTATTAATAGAGCGCGTCAATTATTCTATACTAACACACTTTTCTTGTTTTACTAAATTGAGTGTGCGATAAAGTGAGTTATATTTTGTAATTAGTTATCATTTTATAGGATCATAATATTAACGTGCTACAGAAATTGATTTTGCACAGTGCTCGTTATCCATATGTAATGTTTGTCGCAATTACGTCCTATTTGACGCGATTCACAGTACGGTTGTATAATTAGTATCGCTTGACCGTATAAACGCGTGTCAATACCTCATTTTATATATTTCACCATATACCCATATGATTACCGAATCGATTTATCGTAAAGTGTAATACATTTTTTTCTTTAAATGTCGCTATTCATAGAAGAAAAAAATAAACGAATAAAATTAGACAATTCAGCAAGATAAGAAATTAATTTCTTCAGCCATACAGAAGTACGTTAATATTAATTTTATTTTTTATACAACATGTATATGAAATACTTCAATTTCCAAAGTTATTAAAATGATTTTAGGAATCTAATCTAATTGCATAAAGAGCGATTATTTATAGAAACAATATAATATAGTTTGATAAAGGAGCTAATGCTCACGTTCTACAAGAGTTATCGTTGACTTGTTGAAAAATTATTTAAATCTAATTTTAATAACGAAATATAATTGTGATAAATTATAATATATTTTCGATAATTTTATATATAATTTTAAATATATTTTTGATAATTTTTATATAATAATAGGCTGTTAAATGTCGTGAATATACGTGGCTCTAATGTATGTATATAATTTTCGATTAAGAATGTATTTACGACAAATTTCCTGTGGGTCTCCGCAACATTTTGTCGGATTTTTCCGTATATAACAATCATCTTTTGCAGTTTTTTTGTCACACTTAATATCGATGCATTCAAATGCAGCACTATATAGAAAAATTGCACAGTTTTAATTAATCAAAAGAACTTAATAACTTTGTTTTCATATTATTTATAATTTAACTATCGACGCGATAAACATTTGATATTTTTATTTGATATCAAATAAAAAATGCATTTTCTACAGAGTTTGCATTGTAAAACAATTGTTCATAGACAAGAAATTTAGATAACCTACGGAATAAATAAATGACATGAAATTATTCGATAATGAGAAATCCGAGAAATGTAGCTATTAGAAATAAGGATATTTAAATCGTGTTAAACATTTACATTAACGTGAACAAATTTCTCATAATATGCGAGTTATATTCACATATCTGTCACACATGTTATCATGACAGAATAATCCCGAACTGTCGACGCGTACGAGAAAACGTGATGTAATTTGAATAATGTGACGCCGTACATGAATCTTTCATCGAAAGAAAACGCATCTATACATACACACATACTGAACTATATTAAATATTCATGATTGCCGCGCTATTCGCAGAAAAATGATCTTTCCGGTAAAATCATGCATAACAACAAGTAGAGTTGACAACATAGTTTCTTTTTTTAATTACTTGAAATTATATGTCAAGTAGTATAAAAATGACTTTATCAATATTAAATTAAAATGAATTTATCAATATAATAGAATGGTTTAGGGTAATTTTATATATATAGTGACTCACAAAGAGGCACGTAAGAAATTTGTTGTCGCTTTTATATATTAATTATACATACATATATATCTGTCTCTTATACACATCTAGATGTGTATAAGAGACAGATATAATAGAATGGTTTAGGGTAATTTTATATATATAGTGACTCACAAAGAGGCACGTAAGAAATTTGTTGTCGCTTTTATATATTAATTATACATACATATATATATTTCTATATAAATTAATGTTTCCGATTTATGTTGAAATAATTCAATTTATATTTATATTTAAGTCATACTTACATTTCATGACCATTTCTGGGTCTGCAAATGCATACGATGTCGTAATTGCGTCTTCCTCTTTAAGAACTTGATCCTGTACGTATTACACCGTTAATGTAACACGTATCTATTTCTCTCTCAGATAGTCACAGTTATATATTGTTGTGCAAAATTCGTTATACAAATTCGTATACTGGTGTGCACCCGAGGGCCTTGTAATATCCCAATCGACCCGGGCAAGGCATTTCATCGTCTTCACGAAAAATAAATAAAAAAATAATATAATAAAAATAATATATATATCAAAAAGTTTGGTAAAAAATATCTTATCGTTCTAAACGAGGGAAATTGGCTCCGCCAACCACGTACATTACAATGATTTTAATTCGTCGACGTAATGTCTGGTTTAATTTTAGATGGGATTGTTATATTCTAAGAATAGTTCAAACATTATGACTGAAGCGAAAAATGAGATATTGGTTTTTCCTTACAATTTACCTCGATCAATTGCGACGGCGACAGCGGCGACGAATGCAACGTAGACGCATACTTGAACATAAATATATTGCGTCTTTCCCATGATCGAACAAATATATTGCGCAAATATCGCAAATTATTGATATAGTGTTCGCATTACATTATTTATATTATTGCGACTATTGATTTGAGAATGGATATATGTGAGAAGTATAAAATTAAATATGAGATCAGAGTTAGTATAATAAAAAATGGTACAAAAGACATCTATAAATATTTAGTATATTTTATAATCATAAGTGTTTGACCAATATAAAGACCTAAAAAATATCTCAATCTTTCCATTATCATTAGGCATTATCTATGTAAAATCTGTAATTTCAAAATCTTTTATTTAGCGCAATTGCGTTAAATGTTCAGTCGCAATAAAATTCTTACATTAGTTATTACAATATAATGCGTTGTGTAGGAAGAAGTAATTAATTTGCCTTAATTTATTATTAATGCCCTAATTACACTGACGGTTTTGTAGGTAAATCAAATTCTATTCAAAATTATTCATTCAAAAGTCATACACTGGAAGTTATTTTCCTTTCGAACAAAGATAATTGTTGCTTAAATAAGAGGGCGAATCCTACATAAATTATACTATAATCTTTTATATATATTCCTAAATTTCGAAAATTTTTAATCTTTATATTACAGATAATTTTATTTATAATAATTGCATCATTATTATATTAGAATTAACTTAAGATTTCTGTCGTTGAAACCTTATAAACTCGTTATCTATGTCGATTAAACACGCGAATTTCCGCGAATTTGCAATAACAAGTCAATATTTTGCAAGAGCTTATTAATGGAGTATTCTTTTGTTGATTTGCATATTGTCGCCTATAAATCTCGCGCAAAAGGCGTTGTCGTTATCAGTTAATTCATGATGAAGAATTGATGTTTAAAGCTAGGTAACTTCGAATACGTGTACATGCAAGAAGATTTGTACGATACATTTACGTGAATAATTGCAATAATAACTACAAGAGATAATTACATGAGATAGTTGGCAAGGCTTATCTCTCTCTCACATAATTGATATGACGTCGGTCGTCGAAATAATCTTTCTACGAGACGTACATTTGGACGAGCTGATAGTATATCGTTATAAACGACTACTAGGAACACTTAGTGTGATCTTGAAATGTTGCAAGTTGAAGACTATTTCTAGGTAAAAAGTTATATATATTTTTATTATATAATGAATATTCGCCAGTATTTTTATGAAAGTTTCTGCAAATGCCATATATACTTTACTCATGCACCATCGTTTGCATTTATTTATTGATTTTATTGTGTTGTTTTTCATTTATTTATTTAAAGTCTTGAAAAATGAAATCTTTTAATTGCAAATTTACATTTTAACGTAATTATCTAAGAATAAATCGTGTATAATAGATTTTTGTCTTGATAAACGTATCCTTATTTACATAGGAGAAGAAAAAATTCATACATAAAAAACACATTTTTCATTTTATTTTTAACACTCTAGAGACGCAAATGTAAATGATTTCCTGTAATCAATTTGTAGATAATTACGTCAATCATGCACAATCTCACAAAATAAATAATTGATCTTTTAAAGTTAAATTTGTATTATCCAATTATGTAAGTTATATTAAGAAGATGACACTAACGCTTTCGTCGGAAAATATATACACTTTAGATGAATCACGGATTATCTAGACCGAATACCGCGATATCCTCAATAATATTATCATTTTGGCGGCACCGACTGAGACAAGTATTAACGCAAACGTGATCTTCCATACACTAAGATAATAATTAATCACAAAGAAACGTGCGAAATCGAATGAACGTGTCAAATAAATTATAGGTAGAATAATTTAACGATAAACTGTCACTAGCGTTCTCTCAGGTATCTCGTCTTAGCGAAGTATTTATCGAAATGCAGCGCCGTAGCGCTTAAATAAGTCTCCGAGTACAAATTAGGGGAGATAAACGGACAGGCGAAGCTTCCTGGGACTTTGAAAGGATGATCCACGGCGGATCAGGATATTAATTCTCCATTCGAAGCGACACTCGAGACGTAACGCCATTAAACGCGTTGCCGTGTCAGCCGTATGGTACCGCGTAAATCACAAGGCGGGAGTACTCGCAGAACCAGCTCATAACTGCGAATTTACTACACGCTGTCCGCCAGTACGTTACTCGTACCTCGGGCCGAATGTTCGCCATTACACTCGGTTACAGCGGCTTGGCCGATGTAAGCCGAATAAGTTCACCCGCTTGGGAAACTGATTTATCGCGTTCGAGGGATTGGGTCATTAGTCTTATCCCCGTAACTAATGACTCAATCTCAGTCGTCCCCCTCGACTGCGGATTTATCGACCTACAGATCGTACGATTGAACTGAATATTTCCATGGCGGCGGTCGACTCGAGTGAATGTAAATTCGCGCGAGGAGCTCGAATCAGCGAGAATCTTATCGCGAATTCGCAGCTCTCTCATTGCGAATGGCTCGACGATCCGCTAGAAATTGGTCCGCATAAATATCGGATTAATAGCAATGTAACTCTTCTGAGATGATCGATGATATTCGTGGAAACCCATTTTTTTAAATTAACTTAAGTAAATGGTTTTGAATAGGTTCCTATTAATCGATTATGGTAGAACCAATAGAATGGCCATTTATACACTGAAAAAAAATTTTTGGTAAACCTGTGAGATGCATTTAGTATACTTTCTTTTGAAGAATTTGATTATTTATTACCGATTATAATATAATAATAAAAAAAAATTATATTATATTTATTATCTTATAGCAAATCTTTTATAATAATAAAAAAAACATTTTGTAATAATTATAAACATTTGTAATAATTATAAAAGAGCAAATTTTGTTTAGTTGAGCCAACTAAATTATGTAATATTTATTATACGTTTAGTTGAAACTATTTCGCCAAGGTGCTTGGTAACATTAACCAAGCCTGGATTTTTATAACCAAACCTTTCTTTCAGTGTATAATTAATTGTTTTCCGGTAGGAATATTAGATAAAATTTAGATGAAATAACAGATCTAAGCAAAATTTATACGCGTGTCTATGTTTATTATTAATTTACACAAATCAAGGATGGTGGGCCTATCATTATCAGATAAGAATCCTTGAGTTAAAATCAATTACGTCATTACATCCGCATTTACTGTGGATATGATAAGATATTCTTAACATTTCGTTAACATTTTTACTGTTGTTCACTGATATTTTTAATGTTTAACGTACAGAGTTAATGTTTAAGCGAAATTTAATATTGTACGATGCGTCACGTACATACATTACTTGCGCATCTGAAAAGGTAAAGCGAGAAGATTTAATGTTCTTCATTACTTGAGTTCACTTTGTGAACGTGAAACAGCCGTAATTCAGTCTTTATTAACGCGACATGGCTCTTGAGTTTGTAGGTTTATTAGTAATTCGATACGTTTTGTTAGCGAGTTTTGTTAATTAATTACTAGTTAAAGAACGACATAATTTTCGTATCTAGTAATGCGACATTTCAAGAAAAGACGGTAGTTAACGAAACATTAATTAGAAACGTCGCGCGCGTACGCACGAGAAACGTCCGATAGATTATATATTACATTCAGTGCATTTAGTTATGTATAAAATAAAAATCTATAATGTGTATGATGAAATCCGTAACATAGTTTTTAATACAGATCCATAAGATAGACATTTAAATTGTGGAATAAATAAACGTACTTAATGTTTTTTCTTAAATCAATTGTGTCAAAAATACGAAAATAAGAAGTATGTTAAGAAATGAGAAATACGTCAAAAAACTTGAAAGGTAACAAATCAATCATGGATGATGGGATAAAGGGATTTGCTGATATTTGATGTCGAAAAGTTGAAGGTAATATCACATTTAACATAGGTAGAAAGGAATCAAAATAGATGTACTAGCAAATGCATGCTGTTCCGATAAAAAGATAAAAATAAAGCAAAGCGGAAGCAACTAAAATATGCACGAGGTGATGAAACTTGAAGATGTCTGTCGGCATCTTGAAGTTCTCGATGCAGAGAATTTCGCCGATGGTACGATCTCATTTCCGCGTGAGTGCTTTCAAATCATCGTCAAGTATTGAAGTTTCTATCAGTTGCAAATGCTCGTAACGATTTATTGCACATGCTGAAAAAAAAGTACGCGCGTTTAAGCTCGTTAAAATTACTCAGCGGAGTGTTTCTCGCTTTGAGTATTCGTAAATAAACACAAAAAGAACTGTGTTAAATTATAAATTAGACAATTTAATTATGATATAATTAATATCACGATTAAATACGTTGAATGTTGCAGCAAAATGTTAATTAGAGCTCATGACAAGTTATGATAAATAAATAACTGTTGTGCGGACACGGACATATTTGAGTTACAAAGTAAAATTCTAAATTTTTTACTTCAAATATTTATTGACGTGGAAAGGATTCGATAACAGTTATATGACAGATAAAACATGAATGAAAGATGAAATTGTTTATAGGTTCAGTCACGTAGAATTTTCACAGATTACATGATTCGGCGAAATCATATGATCCCGTAGCGAGATAAGCACGAGATAAAGCCAACATCGCTTTTATTAAACTAACCATTTAGAATCGCGTATCGCTCGTGAGCTTTTATGTTTCGTTATATCTGTCGTTGCATATTTCCATTAAATATTTCCAAAATAGAGGAACAAAAAATTATGATATTTTCCGTTGAATTGTACGTACGTAATATCTTCTGTCGCAAATCTGTGCGGAAATTCGGAGTATCCCTTATTTCCCCGTGTTTTTCGAAAAGCCACGATGCTTCAGAATATTGTGCTACATAATTGGTCGAAGCCAGAATGGCGGCAACTAACATAAATTCGGTCAACTTAACGTTGCAACACTTTACGGTAACTCTCTTAGTTAGTATCCACCTTGGTCGTCCTCCTCCCTGACACCTCGACGAGGCTGCACAGCTTCCCGGAAACTTGCGAAATTCCATGGTAAGCACTGCACAAATTCTCGGGGCGGTATCATGCCGTAAGAAAGTTCAAGTCGACGTTATCATTACTCGCACGGCGCAATCGCGGACGCGTGAAAGTTGGAATGACTGAGGGACAATCCTTCAGCTGCCACTTCAGCTACCGAATAGAAAGGCTTTGTTTTTATGCCAATGAATCCTTGCTCGAGTATGCTCGTTTTATTTCAATCTACCAATTCCAATTGCAAATTACAAATTGCAATCGGTAGATAACACAGTTGGAAATTTATTATGCACGTGATATTATACGTTTCTCGCATAACATATCAAAATAAAATAAAGAATGAATATAATTGCATAAACATTTTATTATAATTGCAAAATTATGGCTACAAACTAATTAATATAATATAAAATGGTTAGAGCTAATTAATATAAAAATTTGCACATTTTAAAAGTATTATTGTTCAGAATGTTAAATTTCCAAATAACGCATATATTAAAATTGTAGATTTGGATACATTCACACCGAAAAAAAATTCTTGTGAGATGCATTTAGTAATACTTTTTTTGAAGTATTTGATTATTATTACCGATTATAATAATAATAACAAAACATTT
>NJRQ01000231.1:272429-306564 GCA_003063805.1 Aphaenogaster ashmeadi | reverse complement strand
TTTATTTATTTTTAATACGTTGTAAACTTGTATAAACCTTAGCGTTCCCGTTATGCCCCGGGTTCCCCTATATTTGAATTTGAAAGATTATTCAAAATATTGCCTTGCTCAATCGACCGCGCTCTGCTGGTTTCAACGAAGGAGTATAAGTTCCGGCACTATAAGTGTATCCCGACAACTTTACTTCCGCTAAGAACTTTTCTTCTCACGTTCTAGTGACCGGTAAAGCGCAAACAGTCCGCCGTGACGAAGCCGCGCGCGACGGCCGCCGATTCGCCGCGACAAAGTCGAGGAAGAGGCGCGCCGAGCCGCGTCCTTAATTAGCATCCGTCGCGTAATACTTAATTAAATTACACGCGGCCGCTGCCTCGCTTTCCCGACACACCGCAGCGGCCGCGAATTTGCCGCTGTCGCAATCGCGCGTATCGCACGGCCGATCGCGAATCGGCCCGCGCCCCGAAGGAGAACGGCGAATGCAGATCGCGGCGCGTATCTCGGGGTCAACGACCCCCCCGGTTTTACACCTGCGTTTAGCGACCGGGGAGGTTCCGGACAGCGGGATATTTGCGTAACAATCGATTCCCCCGCGAAACGCTGTGATCACAGATTGGATGCAAAAACCACCGAAACGGTTTTTTTGGTCATTAAATATTCTTCGACCACAGCCAAAAAAACACTCGTTTTTATTTGTTATATTTAAAAACCTGCGTAAAAATGTTTCTCTTCTTTTTCAGTTTCTCCGCCGCCTCTTGTTATTCAGAAACTGATTCCTAACTTCTTTCATGTTTATATATAAGATGCCGAATTATCCGTTTAAAAACTCTTTAAAAGTTTCATATATTTTTTTATACTTTATACCTTTTTACTCTTTATACCTCTTCCTTTATTAGATTATTTCAGAAGGAATAATAATATTTCCGAAGATGTGAATGTGTGATTATAATTTCTCCAACTTCCTGATGTTTTCTGATATACTTCGCAAGCTTAAATTATTCTGTGAGAGTCTCCTGCTTTCCTCCTGCCAAAATATTATTTTGGGACCTACGTACACTTCGCTTCCATACGGAGTGTTAAAGTGTATTTTTTCTAGTAAAGCAGGTACTAATTCTATGCGTCTTTAGCTCTAATGAGCCCCTATTGTCGTAATGTCGTAACGACGGCGCACGTAACGTAAACTCCGTTTCGAAATAGGGAAGCTCCCGGCGATTTAAAGTCTCGTCCCGAGACGCACCGTCCGGGAAACGATGCGTCCGCCGCGTAACAATTAATACAGGATCGTAATGACCGTTTTGCTCGAAATGATCGGGTATTACGCGAACGTTACGCCGCGCCCGGAACTTCCTCGCTCTATAAACCCAGGCGTACCGGTTTTTCGACCGCGCCTCTCCCGCAAGAGCGATTTCTCGCGTGGAATCCTCGACCATAAACGCGCGTGTATACGTGCGTGTGCACGTTGGATAACCGAAGTCTCTCGGAAACTTGGGGTTTCGCAAATCCCACGCCCGTGCGATTTTCGAAAGCGCCGCGGTTCTCACCCCGGCTTAACTCGAGGGGTTACGATCCGGCGAGCGTGACAAGCGATTGGAATAAAAAACGAGCTCGTAAGCTCGTGCCAAGAGAGGATACACATAGTCTTTTATATCGATAGAACATTTTACACAAATTGGGGTCGGTATTCATAGTCCATTCTTATGTCAAGACCGTCTTAAGTAATTATGTTAAGACCGTGTTAAGATACGGCTCTGTGATTGGTTTATGAGATGTTAAAACTATACTTATTGACGATTATTAAAAAACTATACTTATAAGATATACTTATATAAGATATACTATAACGGTTTTAAGAAGGTTCTCCAGCTTAAAAAATAGAGGGGAATCATGTGACTTTTCATATTTTTTAACAGGAGCTGTTGGCTATTGCTATCTTCTAAATAATAAGTAATGAAAATTGAAACAATAAAAACGATAATTTAAAAAAATTTTCTTTATAATATTAATAAATATCGATACGGAAACATTGAAAAAAATTGTTTATAATAATGATTATTAAGTTTAAAAATGTAATTTAAATATTAATAATTCTGATAGAGAAACATGATAATAGAGCATATATTCACTAATGTGACGTTATATTTAAAGAGAATTGTATAATTCATGTACATTTCATACTCTTAAATACACGAAAATGATACGGTAAAATTTCATTTTTTTAATTTCAAAATGATCTTTACACTTAACATCATTCCTTCATATAAATATAGTTTTTCAAAATTCTTATATTTTAAACAATAATAAGATTTCTTTACAGTTTTCGGAGAAAGGGGGATCCTATATATAGATGCTTGTTAGCATCAAAATGATTAAATTGCTCGTCAATTTTTTTAATATGTGAATTATATTGAATTAATATTGACTTCATGTAAGGATTGTGTTTCAAGACCGACGAATATGCGGCGCGCAGTTCGCACATGAGCAGGAATATTCACAAAAAAGTTATTATTAGGCACCAAGATCCGCCGCAGACCGACATTTGGCCTATTCTCATTTTATATTTCTTATATTTTATTTGCACATGGAAAGAACGGTTTTGCTGAAATATTAAAAAATTTGGCCAGATACAGATCTGAAAAATAATTTTGTTGGATCATCAAAATAATTATGTAGAACGCCTAAAATAGTTGCTAGAATATCAAAACTTTTTGCAGCATTATCATTAAGTTGGAGTGTCCTACATAATTATTTTAATGATCCAACAAAATTATTTTTCAGATCTGTACTGGCCAAATTTTTTAATATTTCAGCAAAACCATTCTTTCCGTGCAATTAAATTACTTAAAACTCTCATTCGCATAATATTCAGTGCTATTTTAGAAAGTTATTTTTAAAAAACTATATCTACGATCAAAAAGTTTGAAAATATTCAGGAATGCTTAAATATTAATCATAAACTTATTCTCAAAACTTTGGTCAAGTTCTTATATCAAAAAAAAGACTGATTAAAGAAAAGATTTGTGTGAAAAGACTGGAGAACCTCCTTAAATATAAGAACCGACTATGAGAATATGGCCTTAGAACAGATTTTTGAGAGAAACGAGAGCATAGCTCGCGAAATTCCGCTCGATTCTCGCTCGCCTCAGCCTTACCGACGAAAGAAGTCGCGTCTTACTCGGAGAAACCGGCGCGAATTATAATGCGTCGCGAGGCAAAATGCAGTTTCATATCCGCTTTGCCTAAATGAGAAAATTCGCCCCCCCCCCCCCGCCGTACTCTAATCCAAGGATTGTGAAATACAAATTCTCGCGGGCACGTGGACAGGCGCGTCGAACCTCTCGCGTGCAAGTCACTATCACGATTACGCCTCGAAGATGATTGTAGAAGAATATTCAAGGCCGCGTGGTCATCGATAAACGCAGCCTTACAGTGCAATCTTAAAATGTAGCCTCGACGTCAATTTACACCTGCGACTTCGCGAATTGTAAACTGCGGCTCAAAGGACGAAGATCGTCTCTATCGCGTCATGCTCCTTCTTCCACAATCCTTGATTATACCTATCATTAATTGAGCCTTTTATTAAAGTGGTATAAGTCGAATTTCGAAAAAATTAAAGTTAAAGTTAAAGCTGAAGTTAAAGTTTGTTCTAAAGTTTCTTCCACAGATCTTTGTCTTCTTTTTATTTAGTCTTCCTTTGTCTTCTTTTTTAGTGGACTTATACCACTTTCAAAACAATGGCTCACTTATTGCTCAAATATTACGCGAGCTTTTTAGTAAAAATGTACTCCCAGATAACACACGATATTCAAAGAATGTCCATAGGAGGTTCTAAGAACATTGTAACGTTCTTAGAATGTTCTATGAACATTTTTAGAAGGTTTGTGCTATCTGGGCTTTCTGTTTATATTTATTTACTAGGCTTGTTGGAATAAATTTGTGCTTCAGATTACATGGCGATAAGCAAACGCGTCTTGAAGATTCGATTGACAACGTGAGCGAGCGCAAGGGGTTAATCGTCCTCGTTAAGGTGTAAAACGGAGTCCGGCATCATGGAGGATCGATACTTTCCTAAGAAGATTTTTCGTTCACACGAGGCGCCGCCTTCCAACATCGATCTGATTCGAATTCAAGTACATAGACCGCGAGCGGGGCCGGCAAAACTTT
The DNA here is from genome assembly GCA_003063805.1 of Aphaenogaster ashmeadi. Taxonomy (NCBI): domain Eukaryota; kingdom Metazoa; phylum Arthropoda; class Insecta; order Hymenoptera; family Formicidae; genus Aphaenogaster; species Aphaenogaster ashmeadi. The sequence continues at coordinate 302,409 of NJRQ01000231.1, read as the reverse complement.
CCTCGGCTGAATGAACGGAGCGATTCACGCGATTTTTTTAATCTGAATCAGCGAATTCTTTCTCCCCGTTATGGGTCTCGCGTCCGCGGGGAAAAACTGTGCCGATCTCAATCACTCAAGGCCAATTAGCTCGCCGGCGATTAGGATGTACCGAACGCCAATGATTACACGTACCTTACACGTGGAAATTACGTTCGGAATTGGGGCACCACGACTGCTCGAGTGCGGTCTGCAAAAAGACGAGCGAACGGAGTGAGGCGGTCGAATTAAGAAGCCGCGAACAGATCGCTTAAATGGCAAACTGCACTCGCTCGGATACCCCGGGCGTTTAATAGACGCTCCAAGTCATTATCCCGCGATTAATCCCGTTAATTTACCGCGCTCGGCAGGCTTGTGATTAAATACGCGAGCCGATAAAAGTCGGAACGATCGATCAGTCCATTACACGATATTCGTATCGCGTAAGGCGAAACGTTTGTGGAATGAGTCTCCGCGAGAGCCAAATGTACAATGTTCCGCAAATTGTTTCGACAAATAATCCCAAGTAGAACAGAAAGTCATGATGACGTCAAAATGACGTCAAAATGATGCTTAAAAAATGACGCTTTTGACATCATTTTTAGGTCATTTTGACGTCATCATGACTTTCTGTTCTTCCTGGGATGGTTTCATAACTGTTGCCGAAGACCGAAATAAAGTACTGGCGCGAATTACAGTACTTTCGGAAGTTTCACTAATTGTTCTTCCACTTAGATTAGATGAGCAATTTCTTGGTAATTCAGATACGAGCTCGTTAAAAATCCAGGGGAGGGAAAATGAAACTGCATACAAATGGGTACGAGAGACCGTTGCGTTATTGCAATAGAGAAACTTCATCAAGTTTCGCGTTCTGTGACAGTGTAATTAAAAGGGAAATAGATTCCCTCGCCGTTTTTTTTTTTATCAGTTCGCACGCGAACGTTTCCGTGCTCCTTGCTATCGCCATTAATTAGCATACACCACCATTAGGCGACATGCATCACTCGGATGAATCACACGTACTCTTTCTACTTCGATCCGATCCGCGCGATTCGTTCCGTACTCATTTGGAGAGAGCGCGTACGAATCTCCGACGATTCGAGATCTCAAAGCGCGAGGGAAAAGCCGTTTCTCCGTCATCGTATAGGTAAGTCATCGAGCACGCATCGCGAGCGATCGATCAACCAGGGGTCGTTCTCCAAATCCAACGCGCGACAGTCACTCCTGAGTACACCTCCCTTAAGGTCATTCCGAATTGCAATGTCTCTTCGGTCTCGCAAAAGTATCGGGAAAGCGTCCACCAGCCGAGAATCACGCCGATCCTTTCCACGATCCACGTTCGGGGGTGTTCAGGGAGGTCTCCCCCGGAGCGGATAGGACAGGAGGTCCGAGTGGCGGTTGACTCCTACCCCTTTCTCCGCGAAGGGCAAGGGAGAGAGAGAGAGAGAGAGAGAGAGAGGTGTCCGCCACTCGACCCGCCGTCCTACTCGCGGGGGTGGCCGTCGCGCGACGTCGTCTTACCTGTCTCGCGGGTGGACGGGGTCGCGGGGGTGCGGGGCTCGGCACCATTTACGGCGGCAACCCCCACGACGGCGGTGGTAGCGGCGACGGCGGCATGCACACACGATGCGCGCACGAGGGTTGTCGGAGGCCGGGGGAAGGATCGCGGCTCTCTCTCCTCTCTCTCGCTCTCTCTTTCGCCCCGTCGCCTCGGCCTCGAATCTCGGCTCCGCGCGTCCTCGCGCGAACACGAACGCGTCCTCACTGGCGCGGGTTCGCCCGCCGCGACTTATAGCGCCCGCCGGCCGCGGGATACGCGCCGAAGGTGGTCATTCGGGGAGGCGCGGGCGCCGTTGACCAACACGCGTTCTCCACCGTGGAAAGTCGCCGGGTCCGATCCGGCCGCCTCTCGGACCCGTCCCGCGGGGAGCCCCCGCGACGAGAAAGCGAGGAACGTGCGCGTCTCTCGTGAAAATGCAATCGGTTTCCGGAGAGAATATTCGCGATAGAGCGTTCTTTTCCGTGAGTCTCTTCGATGATCTCGGCGCGTTTGATAACTTTTATAATTCAATCATGGGCGCCCTTACAACTTTTTTCAAGAGAAGGCAGAGTGTAAATATACACTGAAAAAAAAATTCTTGGTAAACTTGTGAGATGCATTTAGTAATACTTTTTTTGAAGTATTTGAAGTATTTTTACCGATTATAATAATAATAACAAAACATTTTGTAATAATTATAAGAGTAAATTTTGTTTAGTTGAGCCAACTAAATTATGTAACACTTATTGTACGTTTAGTTAACGTATAAGTGTTACATAATTTTATAATTATTACAAATGTTTATAATTATTACAAAATGTTTTGTTATTATTATTATTATCGGTAATAATAATCAAATACTTCAAAAAAAGTATTACTAAATGCATCTCACAAGTTTACCAAGAATTTTTTTTCAGTGTACTTGGAGGTGCCAAATAAACATATTTTCAAATAATATTTTTTAAAGAAATATTTATGCAGATTTTTATTTTTAATTGCATAAATTTCAAACAAAAATTATATGGTTGTTAATCATAAAATCATTCTAAATTGAAAAAATAAAATCCAGGGGGGTATATGCCCCTCCTTGCCTCCCCTCATGGGCACCCATTCAATCTCGAGTTAAAATTCTGTCAGAGTCGACATCACAGATCGGATAGACGATATTAGATTCGCTTTTCTTTTGCCTCTGAAGCTCAGTTCGCGAAAAGATACTTTTTTTCAATATATTGCACCTCGGAAACTATTGAATTCTCTTCATTGGTGAAAACCAAGATTTTTCACAAAGAACATTCATATTTGCAGTAAATTCCGCAGCATCTTGAATGTAAACAAACATATTTCACGAAGCGGAAAGATTTATGAGAAATTCACGAAAAAAAATGGAATCATTCCTATAATTCCTATAATTTGTATGAAAACTTTTCAAGTTTCCACTTATTAAAAAACTTTTTTTAATCTGGCACTTTCTTGGGAGTTCTAAATCACTTAAAGAGTGTTATAACTCAAATCGATCCCGACTCAAGTGACAAAGATATATTCTTCGTAAGCTTCTATATGAAGCTTTAGCACTCCGTATCTTCGGACCCTTGCCTTTTTATATCTAATCGCTACAATACTTTTGGAGTGTATCAGGAACTCCAGAAACTCTCGGAGAAAGACGATCAATTATACACAAATTCCGAAAATGCGATGGCAATCTTACAATGAAAGAGAGCGAGAATGGTGGAGAGAAAGCTCGCGCGAGTTTTGCATGCAACGTCTACGTTTTTGCACGTCCACCCACGTGTTCTCCACCCTTCCGCCCTCGCGCTCGGCCTCCGGGGCTGCGCAGACCTTGCCAGGAGTGCGGCCGGGCAGCGCCGGAATACGCAGCGTAGTACGTAAGCCGTCGCATTTATAATCGAACCTCTCAGTCGAGGCTATCCGTTCATTCATTAAGCGGTCGGCCCCGAATTATTGGAACATTAGCTTGATTGGACGAGAATGGGCACGGCCTGTAATACACGGGATCCGCACTGCTTATGTCATCATCAACGCGAGGCGGCCGCCGCGCCGGCCGCGCAGTTCTCACACGCGAGCGATGCCGAAATCGAACGTTTCGAGGACCAGGAACGTTTCGGGAACACGTTTATATCCTTTGGACATAAAAGTATCCGTTCCGATCCTCGAAAATTCTCAAATGAGCAACCTGAATCTTTAGAATGTCAAGTTTTAACATTAAACCTACACTGAAAAAAAAATTCTTGGTAAACTTGTGAGATGCATTTAGTAATACTTTTTTGAAGTATTTGATTATTATAACCGATTATAATAATAATAACAAAACATTTTGTAATAACTATAAAAGAGTAAATTTTGTTTAGTTGAATCAACTAAATTATGTAACACTTATTATACGTTTAGTTGAAACCATTTCATCAAGCCGGCGTGGTAACAAAATGTTTTGTTGTTATTATTATAATCGGTAATAATAATCAAATACTTTTAAAAAAGTATTACTAAATGCATCTCACAAGTTTACCAAGAATTTTTTTTCAGTGTACCGCCGGTCAAATGACCGTTTTTAAACTTTTGATTAACACTAAAGCTACCACCGCCGGTCAAATGATCGTTTTTAAACTTTTGATTAAAAATTCTGCATTCAACGTTATCGCTTTTCCTCAATTGACTTCACGACTTTTTCTTAATATACATATAATGCAGTTCGGTAGAAATAGGTATATATAAATTGTCGATAGCTTTAGTGTTAAAGATAGAAAATTCTGGACGCAATGGTACTCGGAGTAATTAATATAAAATTAGAACTTCCGAGTATTTAAAATCGGAATACATGAATGGAATACAAATACGTATTCTGTACGTTCCTATACGTGACTTGGAAGCTGTGGAATCGAAGACAGATCTGTCGCGCGTTAAATACAATTTCCAACGACGTTTACACGCATCGTTTTTTAAATATATTTTATTTATTTATATATATATATATTTATTTACAGCTTACGTAATAATCATCGCCACGTTGAATATGATACATTCGACTGTGAGTAAATGGTACGGCTGTCATACACGGATTATCTTATTGCGAGGACCGACTCGCATTTCTCGGCTGGATCTCGCGATCTTCCGTTTCGGAAATCGCCGATCCTCCCCATCTGCGATCCGGAGGATCGTTCGCATACGAATTGCTTGCACGAGGAATCCCACGATCCTACGCCAGAGACGATCGGGACGCGCAAAAGTGATTTAGCACGCACGTTAATTAACACCAGTCGTTCTCACACGCAGCTCGAGAGTCGGTGTCGCATGGGATCGGTAATTACAGGTTCCCGATTGCCTTAATTACTTCGGAAATTCCGAACACAACGCAATGATGCCGGGTGGAATAAATCAGAATACACGCATTGAATATTCTTCAGAATCTCCCCTGGTGAAAATTTTTCTTAGTATTCTTCATAAGAATACTAAGAATTTCATGTAAATTTCAGAATTTTTCAAAATTTCTGTATAACCATTTAGAAAATTCCTCAATTTTTTATACGAACTGAAATACTTTTCAGAAGTGCTGAGAAAGTCCATATCTTTTCTAGAGAATTCTTCATGTATGTGAATTCTAAAATATTTTAAAATTTCTAAAATTTCTCATTCTAATTTCTGAAGAAAACTTATAAAATCTGAAAAAGTTTAAGATATTTTTTCTAAAGTCTTCATAAATTTAAAACATGACAAATTCTTAAAAACCAGAAACTTTAATATTCCTAAATCACCAGTAAATAATTAACATATAATAAATTGTAAGACGACTTGACTGGCCATAGATGGTATTTTATTACTACGTATCAACCATACGGATTGTGGTCCTCTACGAGTATTAAATTTAATAATAATAATGCTAAAACATCTATTAGATTCTCCCCCCTCCCGCCAACACCCTCCCATCACGAAAACTGTTAAAGAATTTTGTTGCGAAAAATATTACCTCAGCCAGGATTTGAACCTGGACCTCCCTACACTCCGGGCGGGATATTTTAAATTCTTAAAAATACCATGAGATATTATGAGAATTTTTTTCACCAGGGTCGAAATGGAGAATTTAATTTCTGCCTTAATTTCTGCATAAGAAACAGTATCCGAATTACTTCAGCGATGTTCTAAGTTCAACCAAAAATTTTACAAGAGCATATATCAAACGAAACACTCGCGTATCTCTGCCGTCTCCGTATAAATGGATTTCTTAGGGAGAGAGTATTTATAGAGTTTTTATGAGACGTTCGAGAATTAACGATGTGTACAGAATAAGATACTCGATCAAAGAAATAGATTCTTGGTACAATCGATGTGTACAGAATAAGATACTCGATCAAAGAAATATGTTCTTGGTACAATCGATGAGAGCGGTAAGGCGTAGGTGAATTTCCATTAATTTGATTGATCGCTATTTGCGCATTTTTCCAACTGATTGCACGTGCAGGGAACGACTGATAAAGCGAGTACGGGGTCGTACGAAATATGGAAGAAACCGCATATCTTCCTCTCTGACCGACTACCCGGCGACGAACAGCCCGCGTTCGTAATCTCAGGCTTTTGCGCCGCGACATGCGCCGTCTTTCTCGGTGGCTCGCGCGATCCTTAATTTACGTTTACAAAAGAGTCTGCGAGTTTAGTATTGCGCGGTACTTGAGAAGCCATGAGGTATATATTGTCACACACTTTGTATCTGCGTACCTCCTACGAACGCAGTCACGCCGATCCTGGTCGTCGGCGCGTACTCGACTAATACTGAGAGAATTGCGAATTCATTCGTCCGCGTTTCGGTCGCACCGACGTCAATGTGCGTTAACTCTGGTCCATCCAGCAACGTAGCCATTAATCCGTGCAATTTGCCAGAAATCGATATTGCTGAAGGGTCGAATTCTAAGCCTCTTTCAAGGTTCTTCTTCTTCTTCTTCTTCAGTATGCCATAACGGGTCCCCTTGATATTGGCGATCACTTTAGAGAGAGAGCTGTTCTGTTTATATGACTTGCTCACCAAAGGGCTGCCCTGGGACTAGGGGCCATTTTGCTTTAGGCTTCTCTCTATAGCGACATTCTGGGAAGCAATAATAAGAGTGGTTTCCCATTGCCTTCTTTGGTAAACCGTCGAAGTTGAAAAATTGAGAACTCCCGGACTTTCAGCGATTTCCTACATCCGACCCATCTAGTAGCACCATTTTCTTCTTCATTCCCCTCGAGTACGAAGATAGACGAATCGATAGAAATTCATTTAGTTATAAATAGAATTTTCTAGTTCTCCAACTAAATTTCATCTCCCTATTTATATTATAAAGTGAGATCGCAAGGGAAGAACGAGATTAACCAGAGCTAGTTAACCCGAGATTGCCCATACAACTGAAGCTAAGTCGTTAGCTGTACGAATGTCGCAACGAAATACAATTACGTATCTGCAAGTAACGCGCAGGCGGAACAACGATCTTAGACCAATGTTAAATCAGACGAACGGATTTTCATTGGACTGTTGTAAAATATTCTCGTCGAGCGTACGATGTATCCCCCAGATAGCCAAACCTGCCAAGAGCATGTATTGCAAACTGTGCGATATTATGTTAGTAGAATTCCAGCAACAGCCGAACACCAAGCTTAAAGAGTCCACAATGGATAGGAATCTGCTCTAAAGTCATGATCGAATCTGCTGGAAATTGCTGGTATACTACTAGCATTTTGCTATCTGGGTCGATAAAGCTACTACGATACAGAAGTTACTAAAGCGCTTGAAAGCGACCCTCCGCTGTACAAATCAGTCTAAATTAAACTTACGCGAAGTAGCAAATCTTTTGAGCCTAGAGTGTCACTTTATAAAACCGCGATTATTCGCATAATAATCTCAATGCAAACTTAATGCAACTTCTGCATAATTTCTGCATAAAAGCGCATGTTACAGATTTTACGAAATTACGGGCATCGATAATACGGCGGTAAATTGCTAAATTATGCTTACTCGTGGCATCAACAGATGGGCTGAAGAAACTAACTGACCGTTTAATCCTTTGCACCCTAATATCGTCCGTAGCGCAGCGGCGCGAGAGATCTTGCTGCGACGTTATATAAAAGCTGAGTATATTAGGAATTGCTTATCTTAAATATTTAGCGTTTGCGTACGTTTGCGCCGCGAAACAGTTCGGCGATGGCGAGAGTAATTCCAGACGCAAAGGATTAAAGTGTCCTTATATATCGCAATTGACCTAGCTTTGGTATGATACGTAGATACGTGGATACTTAATACATCACGAGGTGAAATTAACGCCGTCACAAATGGACTTCGTAAAATAACATCCGCGGGAATAATATTCGCTGGGTGTATCGTAAGTTAATCATAATATTGTCGTTTCTATGCTCTGAATCGTGTGTTCACGACAGCGTTGCGAGACTGGGAAAAAACATACATATGTTAACTATTCATATTTTCGCCATAAAATTAAATGATTAAATACATCCACTGACGCTTTATAATTTTTGTATAAGTAAAATTAACACGCGTTTAATGTAGTAAATTTTGCTGCAACACGGCACGTTTTAATATTATTTCCTATAATGATTGCTCTTAAATATTTCAACTTTATTTACAACTCTAGAGATTAATTAGCTTAACACAAGATGGAATAAATTAACATTTATATTTGCTAAAATAAATATGCATCAAGCAAGAAAGTTGACGAAACTATATATACTTATGTACATTACAAAAATGATTAATTATTAGCCAACATGCCAAAGAGAGAGACACGTGGGGAAGATTACGCAGGCAAATAAACTCAGAGGATCACAAATCAATGCTGAGATTCAACATTCCTGTTTTCGTGACTGCGAAAAAAGATTGTTGATAAGAAAATGCAATTATACCTTAAAATAACGGCAGTTTTCTGCGTGACTCAGCAATATCGTTGCCCCAAAGTTCCATAATTATTAATTACGTAATTGACGTTACGACCAGACTACCGTGTTGCATTTAATTTTATCTTCAATTAAATTTCTCTCGCGTAGACCTCACGCTCTAAAATCAACCTACGGATTTCGCTCACAAACGCAAACGAAACCGATTTACCTGCAGCGACGCGTAAGACCTTTTTTTTTCCTATGCTACTCATGTTGGTACAGCCTTACTTCAATAGAGTTACAAAAAATAACGCTCTGTTATATCTTTAAAGGAACTCCCTGCTTGATATAGTCAATTGTCTTCGAAGAATTCGCTGAGATACATGTTAAGCTTTTGATCCCGCCTTATCTTGAACTCTCTGCACGTGAAGCCTCTTGTGATCCTTCCTGTACTTCTCGATCGTCAATTCAGCGTTGCTGGTATTCGACAGGCTCAATGTTACCGGATCCAAGCTCGCCGCTAGCTTCAGATACGTCTCCTCCATCTCCTTCGTGACCTTCACCTCGTAATCTATATCTTTCTTGTGAGAATCCTTCAACAAATGCTCATCCTCGAATGTTATGAGATTTTCGCTTTCATCCTGTTCTATACGCTCAGACAAGATATTAATATCAATGGACTCATTATTATCTCTCTCGCTGTAATCCTCGACGTTCTTCAACAATTTCGTCGACGCGTCTCGAATGTTGCGAGCCAAGCCTCCGTCCTGCTCCGAGGATTTACGCTTCGCGAGAGAATCGTTCGGATACACGGATGACGAATTGTCGCTCGCAACATTCTTCACACACTTCATCTTATTGCTATCATGCGGCGCGGAATTCTCCACGCACATTGACGACTGTACCCATTCGGCCACTCGTTGCAATTGATTGTCCTGCAACAACACTGGCGGTGGCGAATTGTCCTCGCTGCCGGTCGAAGTCGAACGCTCGGAACCGGCTCGAGATGTCTTCTTCGCGTGTACTAAGGCGGTACTGATTTTGTTGCCACCGCTACCGCTGCCGTTGCTGTACAGTACAGTTTTGTAGTGGCCAGCATTATCCAGCAGAATGTTCTTGGAGCCGGGCGTGACCCGGACCAAACAGTTCCGCGGACCTGTCACGCGACTCTGACTCAAGTTGGACTTGGCGCTCGAATTGAAGGCACCTCCGGTCAGCGATTGCGCAACGTCGCTGCAACTGCTGGACGGATCGGAACTGGAGATGACCATGCTGTCGCTGCTGAAGCTCGGACTGGTCGTTACTTCCGTCTGACTGCCATCGTTGTGATTCACGTTGTTGTCCAGACTCTTGACCTCGATCACAGTGAATTGCGCGGCGTTCCGCGCATCTTGTCGCTCCGCTGACCTGTCGTTCTTCCAATCGCGATCATTGATGACATCGAGTTCGACACCGTAATTCGTCTTACACTTGTTCTCCCTCAAAGAATCCGTCTCGGACTTTAATTTCGTCCACTCGTTCTTCCATAGCCTGTCGTTGATAATGTCGATCTGCTCCTTGTCGGAGAGCCGATTGTCCGCACGTGCCAAGCAGCCGGTATCGAAGTGTTCAAAGAAGTTCTTCTCGCTTTTGTTCCAATATTTAGCGGTGGATCTATTATCGACCGGAGAATCGCACTTATTAGCCCTGAGCGATTTGGACGCCTTATCGATGTTTATTCTATTAAGATCGTTTAATCTCGAGAATGATGACGAACGTTTATTTTCATGATTCTGGGATGAGTTCTTCTTATTTAAACTGGCCCTCGTAATGATGCCGTTCTCCTCCATCGTGTAATCCTGCCCGTTCCTATTGCTCCTGCCGATGAACTTGTCTTTGATGCACGGAACTTGCGATGTGTACTTGACGTAATCGCCGTTCATGTGATGACGGATATTGTCGCCGTTCTCGTTGATCTCGTAGAAGACCGTATGCGTCGTGAGATTCGATTGAAGTTTATCTTTGCTTTGATACTTCTCATCATTCGTCGTACCTTGCGATGTTTGCTTTTCAACGCTATACGTATGGCTCTCGGAGATAGGGAATGTATCAGGCACGTATGTTTGTGTCTCTGTGTCTACTGTAAGGATGTTTCTGTGACACGTGCACGTGTCGCAGTGCTTGGCGAAGATTCTCTCCTTCTCGCGATCTTCCAGCACCTTCGCCATAATTGTCGCCGACACGACATCCACCGGCGGCTTGCTATCGTCGCTATCGTCGTCACTGTGCTTTTCCACCGTAGGCTTGGTGATATTGTACACCATAGCTGTCGGCGGAAACGTGGATATCGGCACGGTGATGCTCTTCACATCTGGCTGTGTAGTGTCCTGCGTGGAGCACCGCTTCTGCGCAACGTACGTCCGCACTTTAGCCTGCACCTCAGAAGGCAGCTGGAATAATAAGAAAAGTTCAATAATGTTAAAACTTCTTATCTTTATTTTGGGTGCAAATAACAAGAGCATATTGCGTCTTTAAATGTTACTTAAGAGACATCGACTTGTCTGTGCTAGGAAAGGCATTTCTAAATCCACGATAAATGTTTATTTAATATAAATTATATAAGTAAAATATATCTACCATATCGTTATAATTTCTTAACAAATTTCTAGATATTTCAGTCAGTTTTATTAAAGAAATATCAAGTCTGTACATTGCACTTGTTTCTATCCTTCACTTTATCATACTCGTAAAAGATGTAAATATAAACAAGAAATACGAAGGTTTGTGCGCGCGCATGTTGCGCGTAACGTTGTTGGTGCGTAAAATAAAAAATAAGACACTAACGCGATGTTATATAAATACGAGTAAAAATGTCATTGTAACATTTAAGTTCAACAATGCCAACGCATAAAATTTATATGGAAACTGAAACGTTACAGTGGGATAATAAATAAATGGACGAAGGGGGGGAAGCTTTATCATAGTATAACTTTGAAGAAATCAGTAGCATAAAATTTATATTTGACGAAACGATATCTTACCGAATCATATTTCTGACCCACAAAGTTTGAAGGTTTGCATTGAAGCAATTGGATAGCCAAACTAACGTCGTTTCTATATTTTTCCTAGAAGAGAGAATAGAATATGTTTTTCATATAAAATATGTATAAATATAAATTATTTTAATTTCATTTAATTTATATTGCGTACAAACAAGATTTATATGAAGTTACACATGGAAGTAAGAAAGAGAATACGCAAATGGTGAGGCATCAGCATGGCTACTGTTTTAATGCCTACCAGATAGCTCATATGAATATGTAAAAGAAAAGAGAAAGAAGAAAATATTATTTAAGTAGCATTTTAAGTAGCAGAAATTATGTAAGTAGCATCCCTTTATTTAAAAATTAAAGGTTAGCAAAAGAAATATCAAATAAGAGAATATAAAAAAATGTAAATGTGTTCTAGAATTCACATATAAAAATACGGAATACTTACATTATCTTGAGTTAATCGATGTATCGTATAATTCGCATCGGCTAATCTATGAGACAGAGTCGCTATGTCCTTCGTGAAGGCACCTTTCTCCGTCTCGCACTTGTCCACTATCCGCAGCAGTTTGTCCTCCAGATTTTGATTGACCTTCTGGACCCTCTTGTGCGCTTCGTGCAAGCGCGAATACTTCTCCTGCCATATCAACAGTTCCTCCTTCATAGAAGCTAGTTCTCCGTTCGGAAACTTATCGGCCTCGTTTAAGAATTGCGTCTCCATGGTCACGATGTGGTTGTCTCTCTCGAGTAATCGCTGGCGCAAGTTCTCTATCTCCGCGTGCAGATGCATGTCACAGTGCTGCTGATTATCTTGGCTGCAAGTGCTACACTTACAGCCGCATTCCTGTTGAAATCACTCGATAAGTTTACACGTACGCGCAGTCGGACATAGTTTTAATAATGTAACTATTGTAATAATGTTAACTATTGAATTATTATTCGCTCTACCAACAGCGCTGGCTCTCATTTGCCTTGCTTTCTATATTTTTAATATTTGTGATTGCACATCCCGAGAGCTTTAACCTTATTTATTTATTTAATAATGTAATTGTCATAATGATGTCATTAATTGACAAACAAGGCTCAATATTTATATCAGGCGTGTCATTTACAAACAGATAAGGTAATTATCACAATATACATAATAGGTTTGTTTTCTGTTCCTGAACTGGCTGCACTAGTTCAGAGTTTATCTTTTTCCTTTCAATGTGGAGTAAAAAAGATAAACTCTGAACTAGTGCAGCCAGTTCAGGAACAAGAAACAAACCTAAGAATACAATGTACATACAAATATTAAGGTCTGATATTGAAAGAGACAGAGTCACATTATAAATCCAATATTATAAATTCAATTGCCATTCAATTACATTGTCGCTCAATCGACAAGTCAATTATTACAACTACTACTACTACTATTCAATTACGTTGCGATATGAGCCAATTGTTATAAATTACTCCGAATCATTGACATCAAAGAAAAAATGTGACATTTATATAACTTCATTAATCTCTCATCTACTTCGTACACTTTAAGTAAAATGCACAAGAGACGACGTGAAGCAAGGCATCATTGCGAGGCAAAAGTACACGGTGATTCCCAGGGGAAAACCCGCATTTCGTGAGTAATCACGCGTGGCACACGTGTCGATAAATCTCAGTCGAGGGCGGCTGTATGACAGATTAAATTCACCACGTCGGATCGTCTGCTGACGAGCTCTCGCTGACTCCCCGTTGTCCATCCGAGAGAAATCTCTCTCCAGGTCGAACGAATCCGTCCGTCCGTAGTCAGCTGTCCGTCGCCACGTTGGCAATCTCACCGCGAGCAGCCGCCGTCGGCGGGAATTCACCGCGTCGCGATTCGCGACCCACGTACCTTGCACTTCTCCGCCATGGTGGCCCGCCACGCTGGGAACGGTGTCGGTAATAATGCAAAAATATCGTCTAACGGCGCGATCAGTGCGGTGCCGTTGGCGCCTCATAACCCCTTCCTTCCTTCGGCGTTGTCCGCGACGTGAGTGCCAGAAGTGACGGGGGCCCGTCCCCGTCGCGCGCCCGACGTCGGCCGATTAATAATAATAATCGCGCGCGCGCGGGGGAGGATTCACAGCGCAAACAAAGCGCGGCGGCGCATTCTCTCTTTTCTTTCTTTTATCGCGAGAAGAGCGACGAGCGCGTTGCGAAGAGTCCCGCTCGTCGTCACCTGCCGTCCTTGTCGGTCCGCACTCCGCACTCGGCACGAACGTCTCCAAAACCAGTGCCGTGCCGTGTCGAGTCTCGGGCCCGCGCTGAAGGAGCAGGGGCGTACCCCATGACGGCAAGGGTGCGACTTCGATCAAACCGAGGACCTCGGTTAGGCCGCGTTGGGGGGGAGAATATAATAGATGCTTTAGCATTTATTAATATTAAATTTGTTACACGTAGGGGACCACAATCCGTATGGTTGATACGTAGTAATTAATAGAATACCATCTCTTGCCAGGTAGCAAGCTGACGTTATTTGTCGTCATTTTGACGTCAAAATGACGTCTACTGTCGTCAAAATGACGTCAAAATGACATATTTTGCTACCTGGGTTGCCAGTCGGGTCGACTTAAAATTTATCACATATATGATATTAAAAAGCATGAAAGTAATCACTCAGTGGTAAGCAAACACAGATCATCCTTTGAACATGAATTCAAGTGGTCAACACCGGAAAAAATTTTACACAAAGAAAAACATATAAGAAAACGGGAGATCGCCGAGAAATGTTTTTTATTAAAAAATATAAAGATACCATAAATTTGAAAAAAGACACGGAAAATTTAAATCCGATTTACGATAGAGTTATCAAAAGTACATATACTCCTTTGTTGATATTATTTATTTTTCTTATTTATCCTTGGTTGAGACAGTGTATTTAATGATTATTGACTGAATAGTTAGTTCATCTTCTGCTTTTATAACATCTTGACGTGTCTGAGATGTGTGTTAATTGTGCTAATTTATTTATAATTTTTATAATCTCAAATTTGATGCACACACAAATGACGCTGCTTTTGCTAAGATATCTTACCTCAATTGACGTTAACATGTTATCTTAATCATTTCAACATAGGTAATTTCTTTCATGTTTTATTTATTTATCAATGTATGTAATCTTTATATGTACTAAATTGTTAATTGTAGACAGTCACTTGAGAGGGGCCTAAATCCCAGGCCGATACGTTGTGAATTTATTATATCAATAAATTGTGGCCAGTTGGGTCGATTTAAACTAAACAATTCTGTTAAAATACTTCACTTATTATAATTCTTTACAGTTTTCGGGATGGGATGGGAGGTGGGAATCTTATAGATGCTTGTTAGCATCATTATTATTAAATTGATTACCAATTTAATATTGTGACATTATTATTCTAGTTCAATTCAAAATTCTGCGTTTCAGGACCGACATTAATCGGCGCGCAGTTTGTTTGAACTAGAATATTCACACATAAAATATTATTCAGCATTAAGATCCAGCTATGACCGTTTTAGGCCCTTCTCGATTTTAATTTGTAAAATACTTCATTTGGTATAAATAAAACGATGAAAAATAATTATTTAGAAAAGGCAAATTTTAATCATAAAATCATTCTAAATTGAAAAAATTAAAATCCAGGGGGGCATATGCCCCTCCTTGCCCCCCCTCATAGGCGCTCATGTTTCGGTTTAACTTACTCTTTATCTTTTTCTAGTTCTAAGAATTAGAAAAAGATAAAGAGTAAGTTAAACCGAGAGTAAAGTTATTCTACAGTGGAAATGGACGTTAATCGCCGATTAAAGGGGTATTCTAGTGTAACACGCGTTTTTTTGCTTTTTTGGGGGATTTTTTAACAAGGAACCAATACAAATTTTTAATATTGACTTTTTATGTAGGTATATATTTAGTTATCTTTGGAGAACATTAAAAAAATTTTTCGAGCTAAAAAAGCAAAAATAATGAATATGAATAACAATGAAATCCTGCAAATACACTTATCAAAAAAAAACTTCCTAAATGGCTTCCTAATTGTTGCTGTTCTACTTATCTGAAACAAAAAAAAACAAAAAGATTCTTATTTAGTATGAGTTTGGCTATAGCAGGTACCAGAATAAAATGGAAATACTGAAAATTAAAAAAATGGCGGCACGTTGAAAATTATAAGTATAGATTTTCGCGATTTTTTTTAATCTTTCGAAAGCTGCAAAAATTCTAAAAAAAATTTTTTACTTAATTCTGGACTATAGCGACACATCTGCTGAAGATGTACGCACAAGCTGGACTTGATCGGTCAAGTCCCATACAGCACAGAAATTGCAGCAACATTTCGGCAATATTGCAATGTTGCTGCAATGTTACTGCAATGTTGCTGCAATTTCTGTGCTGTATGGGGTAGATCTTGAGATATCATGGCAGCCATTTCAAAACACATGGTTTTGAGAAAAACGCGTTTGAAGTTTTGCGCATCGTTTTGATGAAGATAGTTTTGTTGCGCCCTTGTGTCCGCTCTACTCGACGATCAAAGCTATATTAAACTCTCTGAATATTGAGTCGAGAGAGCAATGTTTCTTAGAAAGGTCAGAAGAAAACCTTTAGGCCCCTCTTTCTAACCAATTGTAAGACCTACGGATTGAACGAATTTTTGACGAAACCTCCATCGAGATAAAACTATTGTTCGTCGTCAAACCGCTATAACTTCGTCAATTTTATGAATCCAAACAAATCCCTTTACAGATTTGGGGGTATGTTTCTATATTAGATGTAATGGATGTATATGAAGTGGAGTGTGAACGTCTTCCCCAAAAATACCATCCACTGGTTGTGTTGTATCGGATGGTGACTCCACTATAGTTCGACTCGGAATGTCGCTGAGCATACATGTTTTTACATGTTGTGTTCGCCTAACGTATTTTTGAAAGTCTGACGCAATACCCGTGCACGGGTCCGATTTGGCCAGATATCGGTAGACGTCCCAAACAGCACAAAATATTGGTCCAATGTTATATCTACAGCGGCCAACAGTTGGCCAACTATTAATTGCTACTCGGGATAAAATATGGCAAAAATATGAATGTGTAAAGTCAAACGAAGAATTAAGGAATACAGATGAACACAACAGACTATCTATTGCGGCAATAGATAGTCCCTATTCCTAAATTCTTCGTTTGACTTTACACATATTCATATTTTTGTCATATTTTACGTCTACCGATATCTGGCCAAATCGGACCCGTGCACGGGTCTGGGAGCCAAACAAAGAAGAAGTCTCCATTATGTGTGCCGACGTCTGGCCATTAGATGTTCTTGTCGAATTTGTTTATATGTTGTTATCCGTGCGACCAAGTACTTCCGCGAGAAAGCGCGCTCGCGCGCGCGCAGCAACAAAGTGGTTCCGGGCTGCCGCTTTATAGGGGCATACGCGGCCACCACAAATATTTTTCGTAATATATACTTTGAGAAAATGCACAAAAATTTTCGATTTTTTCAAACTTCTAGAATATCCCCTTAATTCAACCGGCGCAATCGCTTACAGTGAAATTTCTTGTTCTATAACTCGTCCCGAATCTGATCTTTTTTCCACGTGTCAAACAAGAAATTAATGTTTTGGCCGTGTTAACAAATTAGTAAAAGTATACTGTTTGATAAATTAATCACCGGTTAACTTATCGCTTACAGCATAAATTTCTAACTATTCAACTCGTTGTCCATATTTAATCTTTCTTTCCACGTATTAATCATTCTGTTCGTGTTAACAAAATAATATAAGTAATATTTGTAAGTTAATTGCCGATTAACTTATCGCCTACAACAAAATTTCTAGCTCTATAGATTGTCCCAAATCTATCTTCCTTCCTATGTATCAAACAACAAAGAATTAATAATTCTGTCCATGTATGTGTTAACAAATTAGTATAAATAATACTTGATAAGTTAATCGTCAATTAACTTAATCGGTGATTAACTCAACCGGCACGATCGCTTACAGTGAAATTATTATTTAATTCGTCATTCGTCAAATCTTTCTTTCCATGTGCCAAACAAAAAATTGATAATCTTATTCGTGTTAACGAAATACCGTATGCGTTACTTGATAAATTAGTCGTGGATTAATCGAAATTTGGTCGAAGTCACAATAACGATGACATTACAATACAAGACATTTAACAATCAAAAAGTACATAAAATTATAAATTAAGAATATATATTAACATACATGTGAACAAAAAATATTCTAAAAAAATGTGTGCAATGCGTGACATTATTAATATTATTGATAGACTAAAGTTTATTAGTGTTTTACATAATTAATTATTAATATATTGACATTACTGTGAACACATGTGAGAGAGAACTGTCTGCAAAAATTCAATTACGGTGTTACGGAGAAACACACGTTTACATAAAAAATTATATGGACAGATAACTGTTTTTATATACATGGTGAGTCGCATAAAGAGACGGATGACGTACACGACGCAGCGCAGGCTGATTTGCAAAAGTATTTATTAAATGTGTGTTACATCCCCATACATGATTTATTTAATTATAAGTCGTTAATGGCGTTAATACAATCATAATAACATTAAATGTTCACGACATCGTGTCAAATAGAATACTTGAGAAGTCGTCGAATCAAAGTGTATCTGTGTGTGCTTGAACCTTATAGAAAAAAACTGCCACATCTCGAAATAGGACCGCGAGTACATCGGTCGGGATTCATAATGCGATTGAAGTTAACTTTGCCTAAATGTACAAGTTACTTGATCGTAAGCTAATTTTACTGATCATCAACGTTGACCAATGTTGCTTCCTTTCCGATTTGAGAAATACATACGGGATTGCCAGAAGAAGTGCGGACGATTAGCGATCTCGAATAAATTCGTCCTTCCTTTCGGAACGAATATTCCAACGTCTTGAGAAACAGGACAATCAATATTAAACCGGCTTCTCTTGCAAACAGAGGGAAAGAGATGTCATATGTTCGGACACAGCATATCCATCCTTGCCACGCAAAAAATTCCGTGCGAACATCAACCGCTATAATCTCAAGCCAGTTTTAGTCAAGACATTTGCATAAGTCGTTTATTATATAGAACAAAGTCGAATATATCGAGTATAAAGCCATCGAAAGTCCTTTTAAATAAATGGTACTGGTCACGTCTATCATAAAATAGTCGACTCGACGTCGAACAATTTAAATAAGTAAAACAAAACTAATCAAATCCGATAAGAAAAAAAACGCAAATTATAAAATAGACATCATTGGATTTTCGAGAGTAAAAAATATATTACTTGCAGCGAATAATTAATTACTTGTAAACACCTTCCTTGAACAATCCTGTGTATGCATGTATAACATTCGTATAATATTTATGTATATATACAGAGTGCGACAGTGGTCGAGCGCTTGTTCTGATCAGACAATAATCACTACTGACAACAATGTTAAAACTCTGGTGCGGACTGCAGAAACAAAAGGCGTCACAAACGCGGCTTTACTTAAAATAATACAATCCTTTCCTTTGCTACATATAAATTAAATTATTTTGTTCGCTATATAAAAAATTTATGTAATGTAAATATATATATACATTTTATATATAATGTATATAATATTTACATATTTATAAAATCTTAAAATAAGAAGTAAATGTTCATTAGATTGCGGTAGCGCCGTTAATGTTGCACTACGATATTTTCGAACGACGAGATTAATAAACCGCAGTGAAACATATGATAATAACAGTCTTCGACTATATTATCATATTTCACGAATATTAAATAAATCACCGTTGATTTCTTTGATAACTTCGGGAGAATATCCATTAAGCTCGTCTTGGAAAACATCGCGGTGTGGCATCCCCGCGCTGGTACCGAAAAAGAAATTCTGTCTGAGGAAATTCCTCCCCTCTGTCTCTCCCTATCTAAGGCCGGTATTCATAGTCGATTCTTATATTTAAGATCGTCTTAAGTCGAGTTTTAGGTGGACTTAAGATCTCGCTCAGCCAATAAAATGGCTGTATAGGATCTTGAGATCGTGCTTAAGACGATCTTAAATATAAGGACTATGAATACCGCCCTAAGTCACGGTTCGTAACGCCTTTGATTTCGCAGATCGCGTTATGCGAAATTTATGCTACATCGCAAAACTACGTACGACAGAAGAAAACCCTTATCTAATTTGCTGTGCGAGCAGTGCCGGCCGCGGCCGACCAAGTCCTACGCGACCCCCGATCGGTGATCTCGCCCCTTCGCGTTACATGGCGAACACGAAGCGCCGACATGCCCCCGATATCGAGAAATTCCGATAAGCGCTACGTTCACCTGGCCACGATGAAAACGGACACGTTTCCGGGGATAAAATTTGATTGATTAAGCACGACGGGACCGTACATTCTCGCTTAGCCTCGGTTGCAAAATGTATAGGACGTAGTATTTAGCGTCATGCGAAATGCAAGACGTGGTATTATCGGCGATCCGAAAGTATGTTCGCTCCGACGTACGGTATTACATAAACACGAAACAATGAGTCTTGTTACACGGCGACCTAAAACCGGTTTAGTACAGTTGTTGACGTTAGTCTACGTTTACATAGGGTCTGTTTTCTGTTCCTGAACTGCTGCGCTAGTTCAGAGTTTATCTTTTTCCTTCCAATGTGGAGTAAAAAAGATAAACTCTGAACTAGTGCAGCAGTTCAGGAACAGAAAATAGACCTATAGATAGCATAAAATCAATGTAATAATTTTTGATGTTTAGCTAGTAATATTATGTGTTATACATACACTAATAACATATTTGTTTATATCACATTTAACACCAATAGTTAAAATATCGGAAATTATTACATCAGTTTTTATGCTGTTCATGTAAACGTAGATCGACATGGACTACTGGTGTTACTGAACCCGATTAATAGTGACGTGTAAACGTAGTCAATATGCTGTTTGTTTTCTGTTCCTGAACTGGCTGCACTAGTTCAGAGTTTATCTTTTTCCTTCCAATGTGGAGTAAAAAAGATAAACTCTGAACTAGTGCAGCCAGTTCAGGAACAGAAAACAAACCTATGGGATACGGAACCGTATTGTACTTGAACTTATTGAAAAATGCGCAAAGATCGTGCGGCAGAATGAGCGGAACGTAAAAAGCAACAGTTTCCTTCCTTCTTTCGATCGTCCCTCTAATTATTCAACATCACGTTATTTTTTCCTTTCCTCTTTTCAAATTAAATGCATTTCGATAAAATCTTTTCTCTTAAATATAACTGCAATCTTGAGTTTTTTTAAATACGTTTGTTTTTTAATAGAAATAAAAATGTATATTCTTTACCTGTTCAGATTTACCGAACATTATAAGATTGCGTATTTTTTAAATTTACAAACTAAGTTGACAGAATTTCTTGTCTCGTGATGTTAATATAATTTTTTCGCAGGCCAATAAAACCTTTTACTTAAAACAACATATCATATCGATTCTCGCCAGAGCGCATTAACTCATCCCGATTTAAAACGGCACAGACGATCGATAACCATTTCTCTAGCTAATTATTTTACCCCAAAGTTATATTAGAAGAAAACCGAACCGTTTCTCTCGACACATTCGTCCACCATCACTGCAATATCTATGCAAGAAGAAATATCTCTACGACGTATGACACAGCGTTAAAGGGGAAATATATATATGTATACGTTTATATGGTGCTTTGTACCCTACAATCGAAATGATCCAAACATTAATACGTTCTTCGATACGCGAACAATCCGGCAAACACCGTCGGACGTCCCGTTGACGTCTTAAAAGAGAACTCGGCGTGTCATGGAAAATGTGAAATACGATCTCGCCTCCGTGAGAAAACGCACGACGGATAAACGCGATTGTACAAATCAACGAGTCACGTATGCCGCGAGGGGGGTAAGGGAAAAGGCACCGATATACACGTGCTCCCGTAACGCGATTTAACACTTTGAATCCACCTAATCTGCGTGCGCGACACGTGGCATCGATTCGACTCGCGCCTCGCGACCGAGATCCTTTTGTAATCTATTATTCGTTTCATCGACTTTCCCCCCTTCAATGCCACGCGTTACAATTACACACCGTACGAACGCGTTTGACCCTTCGCAGACCACGTGTAATTCTGTTACTTCCGTCGACCACCTGGGTCTTTTAAGGCCAGTTAAGATTTTCAAACTGTAATGGTGCCATGAAAAATCTGAAAAAATTCAAGTACACAGAAAAAAATTGCTGTTGCTTCAATTAAAGTGTATGTCACAGGCTGCCACAAACAAATAGTTTATTCAATTGTATTATGATTGGACCAAATATCTAGGTTATTCTTTTAATAATCTAAATATTTGGTCCAATCATAATACAATTGAATGAACTATTTATGTTTGTGGCAGCCCGTGACGTACACTTTAATTGAAGCAACAGCATTTTTTTTCAGTGTATACTTTCAAAGTGTATACTTTAAGAATCTATTTATATATGCCTGATTCTTGTATGGGTTTTTTTTATGAGTCGAAATTAGAGCAATTTATCTCCGTAAAATTCGAAATTGAAATATCGACTGGGTCTTGAAAGACCCACGTGGTCTGCGAAGAATTAAATACGCAATTCTAAGCAAGCCGAGTATAAAACGCAAAATAAAGGCTGCCGGATTCAAGGTGTTAAAAGCGCAAGTAGGATAAATACAAAGCGGTTTTGTGTGCTTTGATCGTAAATCGTCGATCTGCCTGTCGTATTAATGTTCGTTTCAATGGTCACACCTCGCGCGCATCGCATTCCAGATTTTCTATCACAATGGTATTGTTTTTCTTTCCTCGCTGCGCGTTTCACAGTTAATCACGCAAGGCGCGCAGTACGCGTGTGTGTCTGTATGTCTGGCTCTCGTATATGAAGTAATTGACTAACTACTTATCATTAAGAAAAGGTACGTTGTTGTCGCATTCGGTTTCGCAATTCTTTTTTCCCTACGTGTGAACACAGTTAGAAAGTTTGGAACATTTCAAATGTTGAGCGCTCCTCTCTCCTTCATATATATAGTATATATACATACATATATCTTTATGCGCGCATACATGTGCATGTGTGTGTATATATATATATACCTGTGTGTACGCGCACGTGTACACGCATGTATATATATGTATATGTATGCACATATACAAATACGTGTATATATTATATATATGTATATGTAAGAATATTAATAAAAGAATATGTCCGAATGCAATATTGCTTAATTCTACATACTTATATGCCGTAATATATTTATATATATATATATATATATATATGTATATATAATATCTATATAGACTTTCCATAATCCTACATAACAACAACATAACTCGTCTGAATAAGTTTTAACAAATTGAACATAAAGTTCCTACGCTAGGGCAGATTACATGCATTTAGCAAACGGTGCTAACTGTAAAACGTGAAAGTTGCAGAATTGCGCTACATACGAGACGACCCGCTTCGCGCCGGCTTCTTTCGTCGTAACGGAGGCACCATTTCGTCATATAAATCGTCTCGATTTTATGTTTATTACATCAAATTTTCTCGAGGCCAGCACATCGTTAAGTGAGGTTTAACGCTCGTTTTACTTTTCGTTTAACATCAATGGATTTATTTAACGTTATAAAATTCATGTAAAGGAAACGGCGGTTACATTGTAATCTATTCGCCGAGAAAGAAATTAATTCACTTTGCTGAACGCCGGCAATCGAGATGGAGGCGTTCAATGCTCGTCGAAATGAAATTGCGGCACTTCCTCCGTTACGCGAAACAAGGCCGCGAGAAGTTATTACGACGAGTCATCCTATATCTTTGATTAAAATGTCGTCTAACGTAGCCTACTTTTTTTACGATACACATCTAGATTAATCTTCATCGCTCGTGTATCCAGCAACAGTGATATACCAGTCTGCGTGTATCGGGCACAGCTATAATTCTACCATGCGATATTAAATATAACATACTCTCCGATCCCCGTGTTTCTACCGTGTTACTGAAACGATTGATTATTTAAAAGTGCGTTATTCTTGCTATCAGTTAGTGCAATGTAGGAATGCAACTAGTGCTTCTCAGAGATTTTTCTCGAAATTACAGGTATTCGCCATGTCGTTTGTTCGTGTAACAAAAATTGTTCCTTCGAGAAGGTTCACGTTTCCTTCATTGCACAATAAATTGCACAATGTTAATTGCACGGAGGTCCATCCGATTTTGAGATCGAGTACCCAAAGAATCGGAAAGTAATTGATAGCGAAATAATTTCACAAGATTACAGATCTAATTTTCAACAAATTTCGCAATTTCTACGAAGAATCAACGTTGTTAACTTACGGAAATGTCTGTTAAGAGTCTACTTTCTGATGAATTCAACTTTTCTAAATGTAAACGTATGGAAACTTATTAGACAAAACGTAATAAATTGTATATTTTTATACTACTGACTATGTATTAATTATAATTCTGTCTGTTATATAAATCTCAATATCTGTCTGTTATATAAAAAAGATAAAATCATTATCTACGCAGTAAATCTGACTAGCTGTCGCAAATTTAAAAGTTAAATGTTTAATTCGAAATTAATATAATGTGAACACAATAAAAATATCTCGAAGGAACAACTGATCTTACAGAATAAATCACAAATGAGAATTACATTTTCGACATTAACACTTGTCACTAACATATTCACGCACAGCATATGTATACATATAGTATATATAAAGATAACACCATAATGAAAACAAGAAATACGTACGCCTATTATGTATATAAAGCCAACATATGTATAAGTAAATATATATTATTGATGTCTCATAAATTCTCTATAATATATATATATATATATAAAAGGCCGAATGTACATTGACATGACATTGATATACTATTGCATTGATTTACATTTTGAACGCATTAACACCTTAAGAAGCTGAATATACGCAAACAACGAATATACGCAAAACCGAGTAGAGTTAAAAATAGCATGCAATTTATAAGAATAAATTCGGCACGCTCATCCGCGTCGAGCATGGCAAAAACAACAACTTGTCTAACTGCACGTGGCAGCGCAATTAATTTTAATGTCGGCGCCGGTTCGTTAATCCAACAGCGGCATTGATCACTGATAAAAATCTCAATGGCGGCAGTATCTTTAAATAACAAGTGTCGTGGATAATATTTTCCTTTTTCCCAAGCACGAAAATTAATAGAATGCATTCGCGTCGCTACCCTCACACGGGAGGGTAGAATGAATTTGTTCTCACACTTTGTTAGACGATATAAGAATATATAAAATCAAATCAGAATATATCAAGATTCTATCGAAATCACGTTTATCACGCAATCACAATCGATTGTAATATATATATACATACGCGAAATGAAAGGTAACTTTTTAACACTTCATTCAATTCTCCATTATGATATATAACTAATATGCAAATAAAACCTATACTACAGAACGAATATTAGTCATATCGGAACAAAACCGGTTATTTATAGTCCAATTTAAATTAGACTATAATGGGACGAATAACGGTATTAATTTCAAGAGCTTTGGGACATTTTGGGACTTGATGCGGACATTCCTTTTGGCGTGAAATAAAGTCCTTCTGTGTCTCGTTCGTATTACTTCTTATAAATGCATCTTCTTTTGATTGTAAAATAAAAATATATCTTAATTATGGTCACTGCGGTCTTTTCAGACTATACAGCTGTGGGCACAACGCCGTCCTGCACCACCTTCGGAAGATCTGCCGATTGCCGAAGGAGGTTCAGATAAACCATTTAAGAAATACGTGACGACTTGACGACCTTATCGTTAAACACGAGTGAAAGTATGTCGTCGTATGCAACGTCATAAAGTAATAAAATTTATTTTACACCAAAAATAATCGTATCAAGTTTCAAAACTTTTAAAAATTATTCCCATTCTTCTTCCCCTATTATAAACTATTAACGCTTAAACAAACGGCGTTTGCCAATTTCGATTATACAGCTTCAATAACGCATTTGACAACAATAGATGTAACAAAGCAGATATACAATTCGATTTGCGACAATTAGATAAAACAAACAGATTCTCTCAATTCCTCGATACATATTGCGCGTATATTCCAAATAATGTTTAAGTTATTTCAAGAATTGATCGAAGAAACAACTCGTCATGATATGACATCTATTTCCATTTTACGCATATACTAATGCGTCGTTTACTATTCTATTTGAATTGCTACTAGTTCACTTTTTTACAAGCAACCTTGCATCCGGAGTTAAACATTTATTTTACTCCAATTTATTATTATATATACGTAACATGTAATAATGTGATACCTCTCGTCATAAAAAATCGTAAGCCTTAGTTCGAACAAGGTCATTTGTAATTACAGGATGGATAATTTTCGTTATTGAAACGCGTTAATAAACCTGTTCCCAATATAAAAATTTACATTTACGTTCTCTACCTGCATACATATAACAGAAATACATTTTAATTAAAATTTCTTTTAATAAATTGCAAATCTGATTTGCAATTCATTAAATGATGAGGTGATTGATTTGTAATCAAATAATGATTTGTCTTGAGATGAAACAATAATATGCATTTTCTAAAAAATAAATAATTACATTTCTTCAATCGAATTTTGGTTTTTTTAAGAAGAAACAGGTTTCTTAACTGTTTTCTTAAAACGATTCTCTTTATACCTTAAGAGCAGCTTTGGGAGACCAGTGGTGAAAACGGGCGGGTCCTGCGGGATAAGATGGCTGATGTACCCACTTGTTCCCTCGATGTCCCATGAAGGGCGGCGGGGAAGGGCCACCGAGGAAATGCGGAGGCATTAAATTGTACCATGGCTGACTGATTGGATGAGGGCCGTAACCCATGTTGAAGGAATGGCCGAACCACGAACGATTTCTGTTCAGATGCAGCCTAGGACTGTTCAAGTTGCGCCTCTTACCTGTACCGTTATTGCTATGCTGTTGATTTTGATTAGCGATGCTTAATGGTTTTGATTTCGGCTGTTGTTCTATACTTGCAGTTAGAGGGGATTTCTGAAACCAGAATATACAAGAATTTAATATATTTTAAAGATATCATGTAGAGCCAGATAGGACACGAAAAATAAAGAAGACACAGAATGCAAATAAGTTATAAATAGTAAATATCTGGAAATTAATGATTTCAGAGACAACTTTTCAATTTGCAAGTTGATCAGTGTGCAACAACATGTGCTGTTCGGCATATCGATACCTGATAAGTAGATTCAGGACGGATGTTTTGTCCATTATACAATCATTTCGCGTGGTTAAAAATATATTAAAATATATAATTAAAATATATAAATAATTTATAAATTGAGAAACTAAATATCTCTGAGAATAATTTTTCTGGATACATTTATAAAGATCTCGTCTACTCTATTAAAGTTTACGCTCATGTTTACACACGTCCATTACAAATTCAAACTGTTTTAATTTAAAATAATAAGACTGATAATAGAACTCCCGAAAATTTCAAATACAAAAAATGAATAAAAAGGCTAATGGGAATGAGCGCGGAAGACAGAGCGCAATAAATTTTGTGGAATGATTTATTACATGTTCAATAAAGTTTTAACGAAGCTTACATATAAAATCTTTCATACGTTTCGGCTAATCTTTTAGCCATCTTCAGTGGAAAAAGTGAAACACAATGAATCTTCACCTAATTCAAAAACATCTTGCCGCTGTTTTAATTTACCAATACTCACCTGTATCTTGATGAGCCCCGCGTGGGCTGGCTTATTCTCGTTCTCTACGTTCTCGTTATGCTCGGCTTGGAAAATGGGTACGGTGTTCTCCTTGTCGTCGAATGATGCCAGCGTGCAGTACGATCCCTTGCTCTCGCCAAATCGACAGCATACCTCATTGGGATCAACCCACAGTGTTAACTCCACCGGCAGTGCCAGGTCCTCGTACTTGACACCGGCAGCATTTGCGGCGCTTTCCAGGGTCGCGTCACGACGATTGTGGCCATTGACGCGAATGCAACGGTAGCCCTGGCCCTTAAACGGCTTATCGGGAAACCAGTGATTCTTGAAACGTTCCGTCAGCAATTCGACCAGGTGCCGCTTGAAGCATTCCAATTGATCGGGACTAAATTTTTCGCTTTTTTCGATCAGATTTACTAAGAACAGTACCGCCGCCCTGATCTCGTTGAGCATTTTGTCGCTGTTGCACGCCCGGATTAAAGGCCGCCTGGATGCACCTCTCGCGATACCACAGTAGCAAGCTCTTGGAAACTAAAGTACCATTCGCCCAAGTCACGGTGGAGCACATAGAGCCCTTCTGCACCGTCGCAACGCTTGAATTCCTCAAGATCTATGTTTTCGGCGTGAATGGTTGGGGTCTTGGCTGCAACTTTGCCGCTGTACAATTTTGTATATGCCACGTGATCTGTGTATTCTGCTAATGCTGCTACAATCTGTGCATAAACAAGAAAACAGAAACGTTATTTTTAGTCGTATAACTTATCTCGATACATCGCCTCGAGATTTTGGAATCTTTTGCAATTCGGTGTATCGGACTGGAGGATAAAATCAAATGCAGGTCAAAGATTTCTCACTCCAAAGTGAAAAGGCGATATCGCATAGGCAGACTCGCTTCCTGCCGATCGGAGCTCTCGCGATAATAAACGTGCGAGTCCACTTCCACCAATGTAGATTAATTTTAATCTCGGTTTAACTTACTCTTTATCTTTTTCTAAGGCCCGGTTACATCAACGTTATTATAAGCAAGACTTAAAACTTTAAATTTGTTGTACCAAAACAAAAGCGACACCTAAAGTACTTCAATTTGCGCTAATCTTAATAAGATAAAGCTTTTGCTTTAGTACAACAAATTTAAAGTTTTAAGTCTCGCTTAAAGAATTAGGCCCGGTTGCATCAACGTTATTTTGGCCATAAGCGAGACTTAAAACTTTAAATTTGTTGTACCAAAACAAAAGCGACACCTAAAGTACTTCAATTTGCGCTAATCTTAATAAGATAAAGCTTTTGCTTTAGTACAACAAATTTAAAGTTTTAAGTCTCGCTTAAAGAATTAGGCCCGGTTGCATCAACGTTATTTTGGCCATAAGCGAGACTTGAAACTTTAAATTTGTCGAACCAAAGCAAAAGCGACACCTAAAGTGGTTCAATTTGCGCTAATCTTAATAAGATAAAGCTTTTGCTTTGGTACAACAAATTTAAGGTTTTAAGTCTCACTTAAAGAATTAGGCCCGGTTGCATCAAGGTTATTTTGGTCTTAAGTGAGACTTGAAACTTTAAATTTGTCGTACCAAAGCAAAAGCGACACCTAAAGTGCTTCAATTTGCGCTAATCTTAATAAGATAAAGCTTTTGCTTTGGTACAACAAATTTAAGATTTTAAGTCTCGCTTAAAGAATTAGACCCGGTTGCATTAACGTTATTTTGGTCTTAAGTGAGACTTGAAACTTTAAATTTGTCGTACCAAAGCAAAAGCGACACCTAAAGTGCTTCAATTGGGCTAATCTTAATAAGCTTTTGCTTTGGCACAACAAATTTTAAGTTTTAAGTCTCACTTAAGGCCAAAATAACGTTGATGCAACCGGGCCTAATTCTTAGAACTAGAACTAGAAAACTTTGAACTAGAAGAAGATAAGAGATAAGTAAAACCGAGATAAAAATTAATCTACACTGGTGGAAACGAACATTAATCAGAAATCGGATTTCACCCTCCAGCCCGGTCCAGCTGGCAGCGCTCTACGGCACGTGGAAGCGGAGCGCGGGGCGCGCTCCACTTTCCAGCGCAACGAAAACACGCCGCGCTCCAAAACACTGGCTCGCGCCTCGCTACGGCGCCTTCGACGCAACGCTCAGCCACGTGTCGCACCGAGCCGAGATTAGCGTGGCCGATGCCGCGCGATCGACGGCACCGTTGCGTCACCCCTGCGGCCGGTCGCGTCAGCGCGACGAATCGGGGCGCAATATGTTATGCAGCGCGACGACGGCGAGGCAGGTTAGGGGGAGGCGAGAACGCGGGGCGACTCGCGTCGCTCGCCCGCGCGACGCACCGCCGATTTCCCCGGCGATGACGCACGGTCGAGACTCGCGGCCAGCTCATCGCCGCCGTCGCGATACCAGATCACTGCCGTTTACCGAGACGCATCTCGTCGCCCCGCGAGCAAATCGCGCCCCGCGGAGGCCGCGCGATCGGGACGACGGCGACGTGGAGATCCCCGTCGTGGCGCGTATCGCGAATCCGGTACCGATTAAACGTTATAAACCGATCTTACGGGGTCGGCGACGGAGACTCGTTGCGTTGCCAGCGGTGCCACTACGTCTTCTCTCTCACTACAAATAAACGTACCCGAACCAACACGTGTTACGTTGCACCCGTGGTCATGGAGTATGTTCCCGATGTAGACGTCCGTACCTCGTGACCGCTTGTCCACAAATGACGAGTCGCGACGATGCACAGTAGACGCGAAGTATGTATGCACTGA
>NJRQ01000231.1:255987-266437 GCA_003063805.1 Aphaenogaster ashmeadi | reverse complement strand
ATTCATGCAATATTTGTAATATGTCGCACTAGGTCTGTTCGCGTTGCTTGCACTTTTTGCACTCAGCATCTTTGTTTTCTCTCTCTCTCCAACGCCCAATTATATATTTATCTCATTTCAAGTGCAAAAATTTTTGGGGATTTCAAGCAACGCGAACAAACCTATTATTGAAATATTCCTGCAATCTTTTAGCAATATTTTGTGCTGTAGGGGCGTCAAACACGTGCTAAGATGCTACATAGAACTTGGGATCTATACAAATCTTCAATCGTTTTTTTAACATATATACCAACATTGCAGTAACATTGCAATATTGCTGAAATGTTAGTGCAATGTTCTGTGCTGTATGGGAATTGACTACTACTACATTTATGCGAGGCGTTACTTTCTGTAGTAACTTACTCAAATGATCGTAATTTACGATAATTTGAGTAAGTTACTATAGAAGTAACACTCGCGTAAACGTAGTATATCAGGGCAGTAGAAGGGAGGAATTATTAGGTTTGTTGTCTGTTCCTGAACTAGCTGCACTATAGTTTAGTTTATCTTTTTTACTCCACATTGGAAGGAAAAAGGTAAACTCTGAACTAGTGCAGCCAGTTCAGGAACAGAAAACAAACTTCTTGAGTCTCCAAAAATTTTTTATTCTGTAACCAAGCAACATAAAAAAATTTTCAAATTTTTCAAACGAAAAAAATTCAAATTTCAACTTTTAAATTCCGAATCTTTTTTAAATTTTTTAAACGCATTGATTGGCTATAGGATAAAGAATTTCTGGTAAGAACTTCTCTATTACTGCAGCTAATCAACTAAAAAATTAAAAAATGTGTCGTATGATGACAAATGAAATAGTACTCTTACCGACAAAACGTTACAGGAAACAGCGAATCACTTTTCTGCTGAGCGAGCCAATCAGTGCGCTGATTGTCGAACAGCCAGTCAGCGTATAAATTGTACTAACGCCTTAAGGAATCTGCCAGCATCGGCGTGAATATAATCCCGTTGTTTTGCTCCGAACTTCATGGCGTAGCTCAGCTGACGAAGTTGGGGGTGCACGTGGTTGGGATTCGATTTAACGAGTACCACATCTGTATCTCTGCAAAATGTTGAACACGCATAGAAGCGCGCCTAACATTCTAATAACAGGTATGATAACACACACATTGCAGTTATTCGGACAAATTCTGAATATTCTTTGAGAATTGTTGACGTTTTCCAGGCACACCTGGCGTGGGCAAAAGTCTGATGTCGAGTATGTTGTCGCAGAAAACTGGACTGGAGTGGCTCGATGTCAGTAAACTAGCCATCGAGAATGAGTGTCTGGACGAGTACGACGAGGAGTATCAATGCAGCGTGTTGGACGAGGATAAGGTAAATTCTCTTGTCACTGTGAATACATTTCGTTATATCACAAAGTTTATTATAGATGTTTGTTAGCATCAGTATCATTGTGATATTATTATTCTGGTTTCAAGAGCTGCGTTTCAAGTCCGAAAGTAATTGCGCGTAGTTTAAAGAACTAAAA
The DNA here is from genome assembly GCA_003063805.1 of Aphaenogaster ashmeadi. Taxonomy (NCBI): domain Eukaryota; kingdom Metazoa; phylum Arthropoda; class Insecta; order Hymenoptera; family Formicidae; genus Aphaenogaster; species Aphaenogaster ashmeadi. The sequence continues at coordinate 264,912 of NJRQ01000231.1, read as the reverse complement.
AAAATCACAATAGAAAATATAAGACACATTGTTCAAAATCGTCTTGAAGACATCTTAAAGATGTTCTATAAGACGTCTTATGTCCTGATTTTGGACATCGTGTTGTTTCCCACACGGAACACAGCGTCCATTAGACGTTCATACAACCTCTATTAGAGGTTATACCTCTATTAGAGGTTGTATGGACGTCTAATGGACCTATGTTCTGTGTGGGTTGGGTAAGATCTGCTATAACTGAATTTGGCCCGTTCTCGATTTTAATTATAGACTTCGCGGTCTTATCAATTTTAATGTTCACAAAGTTTTTAATTGAAATAAAATTATAAGATATTTGCTGCAGATTATACTGCCTGCATTTTCACGTGTTAATCATATCTTGTGATATCTTTCTCTAGTTACTGGACAGTATGGAAGGTCTTGTGAGCGAAGGGGGAAAAATCGTGGACTATCACAGTGCCGACTTCTTCCCTGAAAGATGGTTTGATATCGTATTCGTACTCAGAACGGACAACACTATTTTGTACGACCGTCTTAAGGGAAGAGGCTACTGCGGGAAGAAATTGGAGGATAATATAGACTGCGAAATTTTTCAAACCATTCTTGACGAGGCAAGAGAATCCTACAGGGAAGAAATAGTGCACGAGCTGATGAGTAATACTATGGACCAATTGACAGAGAATGTAAATAGAATATGTCAGTGGCTCGAACAATGGAAAATAGATAATCAGCAAACGTGAGAAAATGCGTATTAACTTTTTCTCAACCTAACTTTTATCCTTTTGTATTTACATTTACATTATCCGAATTTAACTAATTAAACTAATAATACATATAAACTTATTTAGAATCTAATAGTTTGTTACAGATAAACAAGTTTATCAACGCGACAAAATGTGTACGTACAAGTTCTAAGATCCATTGAAAAAAAACTGTACATATAACATATAATACAGTAGAGATACATATTTTTTATATTTTATGTAGTGAGCGAAGATATTTTTTGTGTAGAAAAGAATATTTATTTTTGTAAAAGTTGCAATATATTTATTCTACTATACCTAAATCATGCTTCAATTTTTTTAATCTATTATTTACAGTATCGTAATATTTCATTTTTATTAAAATCTTTGTTGCTGTTCCAATATCTTTTTTACTAAATGCCTCTGCCACTTGCCTGAAAAAAAAAAAACATGAGTACTAAAAACGATTTCAATATAGATTTAAAGCTATCGAAAATGGAAATTACTTTGACATTGTATCGAGTAGTTCCTTAGATTCTTTGGCCAGTTTCAAGATCTTATCTTTGTCCTCTATCGCGTTTTCTATCTCTTCATTACGTTCCATAATCTCTATAAGAAATTCTGGATTCAAGCTGGTAGTGCCTTCTGGTATCGATATACCTTTTAATTGTAACATATACATTCCTCTTTTTAATGGATGCGCCAATGTACTATAAGCCTTATTTATTAGAGACGACAAATTCTCTGAGATTTGCCTTTCTTTCTATCGACAGTTAAAATAAATTTCACTTACAGACGAGAAAGGAAAATTTCGATTATCATCAATTAAGAAGCTTCCGAGAGGAGATCGTCCAAGTTGTTAGATGAACACTTACCTCAGATTTGTTACCAAACCTATCGGGGTGCAGCATTTTCTGCAGCTCCCTATACTTTTTATGAATTTCCTCATTTACCACGTTGTAGTCCCTTTTGATTCCCATGATATCGAAATAGTTCAAGTTCTGCGGTAATTCCTGCAATACTTTGCACTTCGAACAGAACAGCTCGGACTTGTACACATAGTCGCAATTCCAACATTTGGGTGGGCTGTCGCTGCAGAATCGCAAGGCTCCCACAGGGACGGTAGACTGAACCGTAGTCCTCGATGAAGGGTGATATGAATACAGCTTATGCTGCTGCTTAACCGGACTTCTCACCGCCACTGCAGATTTTCTAATGACTCTTGCCAAAAACATTTTCCCAGGGTTGATCCTGCAATCTAACCAAAAGAGAGAAATAATTTTCATAAAAGCGCAATACACACATAGAAATTTTGTATCTTATGCCACCACTCGAAGAGGCAAAATACAATCTTGTCTTATATTTCGAATGAAAAAATTGAACGTATGTATATGTAACTTTCTTACGTCCATTTCCACTAATGTAGATTAACTTTAATCTCGGTTTAACTTACTGTTTATCTTTTTCTAAGGCCCGGTTTCACCAACGCGAGTTAATCTAATCGGTCGATTAAACTATATCTTTGTCTCTTTTTAGGTATGTTTTTGAAGAGAGACAAAGATATAGTTTAATCGATCGATTAGATTAACTCGCGTTGGTGAAACCGGGCCTAATTCTTAGAACTAGAAAAAGATAAAGAGTAAGTTAAACCGAGATTAAAGTTTATGTACAGTGGTGGAAATGAACATTAGAAACAAAATTGATTAAACTTTAATTTTCTAAATCGCCAGTAAGTAATAAACATATATGTAATAAATTGTAAGTCGACCTAACTGGCAAGAGATGGTATTCTATTAATTACTACGTATCAACCATACGGATTGTGGTCCTCTACGTGTAACAAATTTAATATTAATAAATGCTGAAGCATCTATTAGATTCTCCTCCCTCCCCCCAAAATTGATTAACTCTGTGAAATAAAAAGTAAAGGAAATTGATGATGAAGTTACAAACTAGTCCTGCTGGCACTAAAATTAAGAACTAAATTCTGCCACTAAAATTAAGCATCAAAATTAAAATTACCAAAAGGTGGGAGTTTATCAGTTTAGCTTTTGAGAAGCTCAATTGATTATAGTTTTATGCAACTTTAAACTTTCAACTTTTAAAAATTGTCAAATCTTTTCTTCGCCAGTAGATAAATAACAGGAGCAATAATTTGATCGACACAACTGGCTAATAAAATATTTATTGTATTATTTATTTATTGTTCCCCTTTCAGGCGAATGACACGATTATGACAAATGTCATGATTGTAAGAATAGTTTATGAATTTTACACTTGATTAAGGGCCAAAACCCATGGCCGAAACGTAGAGTGAACTACAATAAATATTTTATTAGCCAGTTGTGTCGATCAAATTATTGCTCCTGTTTCAACTTTTAACTTTAAACTTTCAACTTTTATGCATATAGTATACATGATGAAATTAATTCGTAAACAAGGTAAGTGGAAGATTTTCTTCAATATCTTCCGTTTTCCTTTACATCATTTATCTCTTACAACGAACTTGTTACATACGTCTAATCCTGTCTTATTGTTAAACTCGTACTAACTTGATGATTATTCTATCCTAACCTACCTATCACACGTACACACGCACACATGCGTACACACACACCACATACTCCACTACGCCGTATCCTATCAGGATCTCCGTTTCCGTGCTCTTTTTCTACTTTTCTTACAAGATACTCATGCAATATATACAATTATTATTGTCCTATTTGCAAATACGCGCCGGATCGATCAATCTCGATCGCTCGAGTCACTCCTGCCGCTCGATCACCGCTGGTATGAACGATCGTTGAAAGATCAGCCGCGACAGCTGGATACCCAACCACCTCGGACGATCTCCCACTTGCCACGATTTCCGAGGGGAGAAACGTCAAACGAGTCCCGAGATTTTCCACGGAGCGAGACAGGCTTAAATCCGGTTGGAAGGAAAGAGGTACAGCTCTGGGGGGAAAGGAAATATGGGACGCACGTAACGCTTATGACCGAACCTCGTTTTATCTCCTAGGTGCGAAACACGCTGAGGAGAACCCGTCACCCGATAATGATGGTCAGCCCGGACGTTTCTCTCGTCGGCTGACGCGCGCCATGCACGATACAATTATCGCGCGCTACGAGCTGGTGTCCGAGGCGGTGCTCGAATTTCGCGACTTCCGCCTTGATAAGGCGCTATCGGACCGTATCGGCGCCCGATGACAGTGGCCGTTTCGCGTTTCTTGGCTAGCTGGTGGAGCACGCACGGCAGCGGATTCTGAGGCTAGTCCGATCTGCGACGGTCCTCCGGCCACGTCTCACCGCAGGCACGGTGTCTTTATTCGACGTGCGACGTGCGGGATTATGAATTCGACCGGGAATCGCGGTCACGAGGGCGACACGACTGGCGGAATTTGACGAGAGCCACGAGCCGTCGTCAGCGAGCTTCCTCAGAGTTCTCCGGATCCAAGGAAGAAGAAGAGAAGTAAAATGGGAGACTATCGGCAACAGTTGGGCTACTTGATCAAGTGGCTGGGTACCTTTGACCTCCAAGCGCCGCACAGTTCTGCGGAGGAGATAAGCGACGGTGTTGCCCTGGCAGAAGCTTTGGCCAAGATCGCGCCGGAGTGGTTCACAGCGGTGTGGAAGGCGAAGATCAAGACCGACGTGGGCACTAATTGGCGCCTTAGGGTGAGCAACATGAAGAAGATTGTGGAGGCTGTGATGGAGTACTACGTAGAGTGTCTGAACCAGCAGTTGTCTGGCTATGGTAAGCCAGACGCGATCAAGATCGGCGGCGAGCACTGTGACAATGATGAGCTGCGTCGCCTGCTGCAGCTGATCCTCGGCTGCGCCGTCAATTGCGACCAGAAGCAGCAGTACATCACCAGGATAATGGGTATGGAGGAAACGGTACAGCGGGCGATAATGCAGAGTATCCAGGAATTGAACTTCGAGTCTGTCACCTCCCTGGTAGAGGTGACAGACGGCGCTCAGCAGAGACTCTATGCAGAGCTCCAGGCGACAGTGGCCATGAAAGACCAGCTAGCGCAAAGGTGTTACGAGCTCGATCAACAACTCTCTCTGTTGCAGGAAGAAAAAGCCGCGTTAATCACGGAGAATAAGAAACTCCAAGAGCGACTAGACGAGTTTGAGAACCCGGAGGAGTCAGGCTCTATCCTCAAGTATTCCGGGCTGCGGAAACAAGTGGAAGCGTTAAAGGATGAGCTGTTCAAGATGGAGACGTCCAAAGAGGATTACAGATTAAAGGTAGAGCTGTTGGAAAAGGAAATGTTAGAGCTGCAGTCGAGGCAGGAGGATTTACAAAAAGCGGCTGACGAAGCGAATCATTTGAAGGACGAAGTGGATGCCTTGAGAGAAACCACGGATAAGGTAACGAAGTATGAAATCATGATAGAGTCGTACAAGAAAAAAATGGAGGACCTGATCGACCTCAAGAGGCAAATGAAGATACTGGAGGATAAGAACATCGAGTATTTGCAAACCAAGTTGGACTACGAGGAAGAGGCAAAGCGCACGATAATGTTGCGCAATCACCTGGAGGTGTGCAAGCAACAACTCACGGAAGTCCATCATAGGTTGGACGAACAGAGCAACAAGAACGATCGGCTGGAATTCGAGGGCAAGAAAATGGAAGCGAAGTTGGGCGCCCTGCAGAGGGAGAGGGATCGGCTGATCAACGAGAGAGACGCTCTAAAAGAGACGAATGAGGAGTTGAAGTGCACGCAACTGCAAGCTGCCGAGAACATGGCAAAACCTAGTGCTGACAGCACCGAGGTTTCTGGAACGGAGATGATCCCGCTTGAAGTCAAGGAAAAGCTACTCTGCCTGCAGCTGGAAATCAAGATGCTGAAGATGAAACTGACTGGCAACGAGGACAAACTACCGAGTGTGCAAGCGTTGCTCGAGGACTCCGAGGAACGTTTGAACACGCTGCGAGGACAAAATCGCAAGGCGAATCAGAGGATAATGGAGTTAGAAACCAAATTGGAAGAGGCCATGGGTACTCAGGTCAGCGGTGACAGCAAGAGCGACAACGTAGGCCTGAATCAGAAAATGTCGCAGCTGCAGGACGAATTGCGAAAAGCGCAAACCGACAAGGAACGTCTAACGCTACAGTTCGAGGAACGTGAGAGCGCTCTGCAGACGCAGAAGCAGAAGGCCTTCGCTCTTCAGGAGAAACTCACGCGGAAGGAATTCGAGAACGCCGCGCTCGAGGAACGCTACAAGAAGTACATTGAGAAAGCGAAGAGTGTCATAAAGAGCCTCGACCCGAAGCAGAGCAATTCTTCGCCAAGTGAGGTCGTCGTGTTGCGCAACCAACTGGTGGAGCAGCGTAAAATAATCGAGGACATGGAACGCTCCATGAAAGAGTCCAGGCTGCTGCGAGAGATGGAGGAGAAGCTGATGGTGACCGCCTTTCATAAATTGGGCCTGAATTGCCACAGAGAGGTAATGGATCAGCGGCTCGCGGCGCTTAGTTCGGGACAGGGTCAGTCCTTTCTAGCCAGACAGAGACAACCCTCGACGAGACGTTATCCGCCTTATAACTCAAAATAAGGACACGCGCAAAAGCAAGTCGATTTTTGACGCTTAAGTATTATCACAGGACGAAGTGATGAATGATCATTTGAGGTAATATTGTCAACAATGCGATAAATGTGATGTTGCACATCATATATTTGTAGTCATGAATTTAACAGTCAAAGATTTATTCAACGACGATGACTGTCGATTTAATATTCAGCGTCATTAATTTGTAATATAATATTAAGACGTCACATTTATCGCCCTATTACGATTGTCTCGATTGATTGTATTTCTGTCGATGTAGATACAATTGAATGATTCAGAGAAAGAACATTTTGTTATTTTAGTAACAAAATGGATTTTTTATGAAGTTTTGTGGAGTTAATAATATAGAAACCGTGCTTATATATACAAACTGTTAGCGAATGAGAGTTTCTTTAGTTCTAACCATGTTTACGTGTATATCCGCCAATTTTTTGTCTTCCTATGAAATTATCAAACGGAGATATAATTCTAACATTCAATTCTATAATTCAGATTTTCATCCGAACATATACGATGTTTTCTAGCTATTAGAGATGTGCCAACACACATGTTCCTATATCTTTAATGAGTATATAAAAAAAGTAATTGCACGAATATCTCCAACAGTTAGAAAAGCGAACTAAATCCTTGTGTATTTCGAAATTGTATCTATATCGCAAATGTTTACCATATTTACTTTATCTTAATTGGGCTCAATATAAAAGATAATATATATTGAATAAGTTGTAAATAAGATTATACATAGAGTGGAAGATATTTTATTTCGCGATAGGCTAAATATTGCGCAACATGTTGAATATTCTGTAATATGAACAAATTTTACCCCATGTAGTGATATTTTAAATGCTGACGAAGAACAACTATCGATTTGAAAATATTGTATATATCTACAATATTGATGCTTCTTTCGATAGAGCGATCGACGCTAAATGTACATTCATAATCATTGTTATTTGCTTTGTGCAACAATATATCATGAAACAATTATTGTAAATAATGTATAGGCCGCTCTATACATATTTCTCGAATTTGAAAAATATAATATACATATAGATTTATATAAATGCAAAGAACTTATTCATATATTTATATCTTTATAGATACGCGCGTCAATATTATGACTAACATTATTTATTTGATATATAATTTATGTTACTCCTATTATACATTTGTTTTACAATTCTATTTTACAATTCTTCAATGCACATGGCAATGAGAAACAATCGGAAAACCAATGTATGGAATGTACATACAGAGATAAATAAATAAATATATAAATGCGCTATAACATATGACACGTTATGGAAGCGAATTTCATCAATATTTACATGTATGATTATGATTAGGACATTTCAGAAAACAAATATCCCACTGTAACGGAATATCAATATTTGTTGAAATTGTTACGATTCATCACATTAAATTTTTCTTATTGGCAAGATTGATTGTTTTTGTTCGACAAATTACATATTAGTTATACATATCTTATACGCATTTTATAAGCTCTCCTAATTACTTAAATTTCTTCACAAGAATGAATTTACTTTACATGGGATGTTTATATGAGAGAAATATGTAAAAGATTCTGTAAAAGTTAAAATTTTAGTAACTGTTCTAATTGTTCAAGCATTTCAAAATATTAGTCTTGCTTAGTTTACATATTTTAAGAATTTAATTATTTCTTGTTTTCTAAAACATCTTATATAGCTGTATATGTTCTTTGCTGGAAGTACCTGTAGCTATCTCCCTGAGTTTAATATGATACTATAAACATGTCAATAGAACAAATATTAGTATAAATTTTGATATTAATTTTAAAATATAATTGCCTTTGTTTAATCGCTTGACTAGTTCTTACATATGATTATAAACTTACATATTTGTAAATTTATTATTTAATCAGTTTTGTTGATGCACAAAACATAGTATAAACTATTTAATTGCTATAATAATTTGGCAGACATAAAATAGAATAAAATTACCTGAGACAAAAGCGATAAAGTACACTATAATAGAAAATTGATTTCAAACAAAATACATGCAACAGATTTTCAACATATTTCACTAATATTTATACTTATTGGAATAGCGTTCATTTGTTTCTAGGATTGAACTGCTGATAAATACATATTTTCGATCATAAGTTCGCGTTTGTGGTGTAACTTATTAACATACGTTGATATTCTATTATTATGCACGATTGGCTTCGAATTTTGTACGTTTCTAGCTTTTTGCAAGTCAGGATAACATCTCTGATAATAAAAGATTGCACTGAGAAAATCCCATATATCGAATTCAGGCCACAATACATTGGTAAAATAGACGCAACAGTTGGAAATCTAAAAAAAAATTTGAGTAAAGTTATTTTAGATGCAGTTCTGCTTTGATAAGTTACAAGAAGAAATATATTCAAGTCATAAGAATGAAATAGGTCTCCTTACCTGCCACATGAGGAAGTCGCTAAGTCGAATCTCTCCGGAAGTACGAATTAATAAATCTGGATTTGGAGACTTGTAAGTGTACAAACAGTCAGAAATCAGATCTTCATTAATATCTTCTGGTAAGATATCAGAACACTTTACACCCTTCGCTATATCCTTAATTG
>NJRQ01000231.1:225600-240513 GCA_003063805.1 Aphaenogaster ashmeadi | reverse complement strand
TTGAAATATTTCACAAAATATTTCTGAAATCTTGTAACAACATTTCTATGTCCGCATTTAAACAATATTTTGCAATATTCCTACAATGATTCTAAAATATTTTCAAAAATATTGTATATATATTCCTGAAACATCAATGCAATTTTCAGATAATGTCTTATTGTTAAATATTTCTAAATACTAAATTTCTAAATATTTATGCTTATTAATTTCTTTTGTGCAGACACAATCATATCTCGCACTTGTATGTGTATACATAAACCATGCACGAATTATGACATGTCCGAGCATCGGTTATATAGACAGCCCGACAAATTTTACATTCGAGAAACGACACCATCTAGCGGCAGTCCTAGAATATCCAAATACATAATCAAAATATATTGTAATATTTCTAGAATATTACGATGTATGTGATTGAATTATGATATTGCAGTAATATCTTGCAACATTTCCTGTGAAATATTAAAATTACAATATTTCTACAATATTCTTGCAATATTTGTAATATGTCGCACTATTGAAATATTATCCTGCAATCAAAATTTAGCAATATTTTGTGTTGTAGAGGTTACACGCACACACACACACACGCACACAATAATGTATAATGATATGTATACATTTACACAACATCCATACACATATTATATGCACACATGGCGCACGCGCGCGCGCACACACACATACACGCACGCGCGCGCGCGCACACACGTAAACACATCGCATGTGCCGTTCCGTCCGTTTTCGCGGTTGCGTCATGTGCGCATTTTCTTCACTTCTCTCCTTTCCCAACTTTTTATTCATCAACGGGCAGCTGCAACGACCGTCGATAAACATCCTGTAAATTCACGCAAGAACCTACGTCTTGCATCGATCGTACGAGAACAAACACGATCGCGTCCATATTGCGTCTGACCCCGACGCAGTAAATTATACTACGATCTTACTCCGATCGATACGTGTTACATTTTCCGAAGCGGGTCAATGCGATCTTTTACGATTTGCATGACGAATATCAATTGTTAACGTCTGAACAATTGTGCAGATCGACGATGTACGGCAAGACGAACAATATGTGCGATAACAGTTTCCCTTTCGGGGTAGTTTTAATACATAATCTTTCGCCGGTTCTCGCGGCCTTTAATCGTCGCGAAGAAGCGTCACCGAATATTTTTCTCTCTTAAAATAGCTTCGATTCGCTCTCGCGACATGAATGTCACACGCAGGAAGCATCACCGGGGAATTATGCAATATTTGTACATTTATACACGTTGCTTTACCGTCATCCCTCGTCTCTGCAAAACAAACTATACAACCTGCAATTTCGTCTTGATCAAATTCGCGAATCGAGGCCCTACCGCGAGGCGCTTTCAAGCGTGCCGCGCTCAATGGCGGATTCACCGCCTCGCCGATAGGCTCCCGGATGATGTAACCCGGACGTTCGCCATGTTGACGGTCCGCGCAAAGCGTGAAGACTTTTCGCACGGTCTCGCGGAACTCGTCCAGGACACAGCGATCAAATCGAGGAAATCCGCGCGGGAGAAATCCCGGAATTTCGGCGGCGACGCCGAAAAAATTGGCGGGCGCCGCTCCGTTGGGAGTGCGCGGGGCCCCGCGCGGCGCCGCCTACGCCCCTGTCCGCCGGACGGCGCGGCGCTCCGCCATTGGGGGACTACTTCGCGTCGGGTAGGCGAGAGCGTGCGCGTGTGCGCGTCGCGACCGACTAGAGAAAATGAACTCCGCGGTGGTTATCGCGGCGCTACGAGCCGTAAGCCCGATGTTCCGTCGTCGTCCGTGAGTGAATAGGAAATCGATCGGATCGGCCGGGATGGAGGGCAGCGCGTCCAGGAACGAGTCCGGGATCGCACCAGGTATAACGCGTGATCGCCGTGGCGGTCGAATCGAGTGCGGGACGGGAGAGCGTGTGCCCTGCCGTCGCGCCGTACGTGCCGCCGTCGCTAAAGCGCCCCGCGCAACTCCTCTCTTTTTTTCCAGAGCTGTACTTCCTGATCGTCAAGTTTCTCGAGGCGGGCATCTGTCCGGAGGCCGCGACGGTAAGTGAGCGACGGTCCCGGGCCACGGCCCGAGCGCGCGGCCCGACCGAGCGAACGCGTCACGCGAGCACTCAACGCGCTTTGTTTCAGTTGCTGAAGCGGGAATTGGAGCGTGCCGAGGTAAGCCGTACTGGCGGGCCCGACACTGTATACAACGCGAGTCGCGGACCACATGGCTCGCACGTGGTTTCTGCTTGTCAAAACATTAGAATCCCAAGGTCACTGACCTTGGCCGGTCGCGAGGTATCGCGGCCGCGAGCGGTGCGCGATCGGCGGCCGCCGATCGCGCCCGCCGATCGATCGGCATTGATTTTTTTCCTACCCCATCCCCCCCTCCCCGATCATCCCCCGTATGGATCTTAGATCGCGCCTCTGTTCGCAGGTGCTACCGTCGCGACTCGACTGGGAGGGCAACGTGCACGGCCAGACGTTCGAGGAGCTGGTGAGTAATGGCATCAGTTGCGACATGGCGATCGGCAACGGCGAGGCGGACGCGAGTCCGCGACCCGCCGCGCGACGCGAGCTCCTGCGAGTCGACGGGCCGCGTCGCAAGGTGGTTCGATGAAATAATGCGCCGAGTACCCCCGTCGATTCGCGGGGGGTTGCTCTCTACCCCCTTTTGATCCCACCGTCTTCCTTCCTCCGCCGCGATTCCTCTCGCGTCGCTCGTTCCCTCTCCGTCGCGCCCACGCCGTGACCGTTCGCCACGGTTCCCCTCCCCCCCACCGCCTGCGTCCGTCGGCCAATCGCGGCGCGCTTCCGGCCATTTCGCGTGAGCTGATCAATGAATATAGACGCTCGCGGCTTATTTGTGAAGTGCGGTCTCGTGCGCGTCGCGTAGACTGCGCCGATTGGTCGGCGCGTCGGTGCGCGGACGCCGATTGGCCGGCCGCGGGAACTACTTGATCGTTTGAATTTTTCGCGCGAACGTTGTTTTCAATGCGACAAAATGACTACACGGCCCGATTTGCGCCGAAGTTATTATAACATCGATGTACTATCCGATCCAAAGTTTTTCTTCTTTTGGATCATGATTATTTTAATACAAGTCTATTTTGATATTCTAAATATTTGAATCAATCTCTTTTAATATACGTACACTAGAAATTGTAGTTTAAGTATCAAAAGAGGCTCATATTTAAATAATCATTATGATTAAATGAAGACAAATTTTGGATCGGATAGTACATCGATGTTATAACTTCGGCGTAAATCAGGCCGTGTAAACGTAGTCGATATGTTGTTGGAATCGGACAATCCTGATCAAAAATTGAGTTTTGCTGGCAATTAATTAATTTTCAATTTTGTACAATACCATTTTTTGCATTACATGTGATTATTCTTGATTCTTGAGTTTTATACGTCCGGTATGAAAGAGTTGTATCCATTTCTACCAATGCAGATTAACTTTAATCTTAGTTTAACTTACTCTTTATCTTTTTTTATTCTTTGAACTAGAAAAAATAAAGAGTAAGTTAAACCGAAATTAAAATCAATCTGTATTAGTAGAAATGGACATTAGAACCATTTTTTTGTAATATTGAAAAAACAACATATTTTTAGATATTGAAACTAAGTCTGTGATGTGACTTCTTTCTGCGAATATTATATAATTCTAAAAGCTTTTGATATGCTACTCGACGTAAATATTTAAAAATACTTGGCAAATTTCTGGACATCTAATATTTGTAGATTATTTCACAGTGACTTATTGAGGAATTGTGACGCTCTTTTTAGGAAACGAAATATCCTCACATTGGGCCGAATTATTTGTTGCAAATATGTGCCAGAATAGGACCAGTGTTGGACAAAGAAGTGCCACCATGCATTCGTGGAGTGATATCGCTTCTGGGAGCAGGCAGGCAATCCTTGCTGCGTACCCACGAAGGTATGAAAATACAAAGCTTAATATGAATTGTATTCTTTAATACAATTCATATTTTCTGGAGTAATGCACTTCTGACAGATACATAAATTTTACATATGGCATTTCTAAAATTCTGTTTCTGTAGATGTTACACATTGTACATACAGCATTGTCGATTATTCTGGAAGATTCGATGGAAAACCTTTTCTGGAACTGGCCGGTAGCTTGTCAGTGCCTAATATAGGTAAGAGAATTTTGAGAGTCAAGTTCGTTTGTGCAAACTGCATTTGTCATGTGTATTTTTAACCAGAACTGTTCTAATACTTTCACTTTCTATGTAAAATGTCTCGATGTATAATTTTTTCGTGCCTATCTTTTTGTCCAATAGTACGTGTAATTCAGGGACGTGAAAATGCTGGCCCTTTAAGTCGGAGACAGGCAATACCGACAAAGTTTTACAGCAAAATGAAGTTGTATCGGCACACGTTGGGCCATTTATCTGCAGTGTACTGTGTGCTGTTTGATCGCACCGGTAAATATATTATAACTGGAGCGGACGATTTACTCGTCAAAGTCTGGAGCTCCATTGATGGACGCTTGCTCGCCACTTTCCGAGGTGCATCCGCAGAGATTATGGACATTGCGGTGAATTTCGACAACACTCTGTTGGCAGCGGGAAGTTTAGATCGTATAATACGAGTCTGGTGTTTCCAATCGATGTCACCTGTAAGTATCAAAGCAACGATACATATACGAAAAATAGAATTACTGTTTAAGAAAAAATATATATGAGAATATTACAGTTTACTCATAAATTATATTTTTTCCAAGGTGGCAGTTTTAACTGGGCATTCAGGAATGATTACGTCCATTAATTTTTGCCCAATAGCGTGTAATGACGTTTACTATTTAGTCTCAACCAGTACTGACGGATCCGTAGCCTTCTGGTCTCATACAAAGAAACCGAAAGAGAGAGCAGTATTTCAGTAAGTTTAGCTGATTGATGACGTATATGCAAATAACACAATAATTTTTCATACACATCCTTTCTATAATATTACTTTTAACTTGTATAAACACTTTTATGTAGAACAATCGCGTCGTTTCTAATTTGTTATAGAACAAAGCCCATTCAGTACCATGAGAAAATGAGACCGGGCCAAGCGCAAATGATTTGTGCCTCCTTCAGTCCCGGGGGCGCATTTATGGCAGCTGGCTCCGCGGATCATAACGTAAGAGTTTACGCGATGTTAGGGGACGAAGGACCACGCAGAGTCCTTGAGATCGAGGCGCATTCCGACACGGTCGATAGTATTCAATGGGCGCATAGCGGCTTAAAATTTATTTCTGGCTCGAAAGATGGTACTGCGAATGTATGGCAATTCGAACAACAGCAGTGGGTACACAAACAGCTGCTCATGACAACAAAGCTCCCTGGGTGTGTTACATTTTCAATGGATCTGTTCCTTGATAAACGATTTCATTACAAGATTTTATACGTGTCATAATACAGCGTGAAAAAATTCTTTACCTTTTTTCTCTTTTTCTTTTTATAGAGAACCAGAAATAGATGATGATACGAACAAAAAGGCGAAAGTAACTATGGTTTGTTGGGACGTGAGCGACGAATTTGTTATAACGGCAGTAAACGATTATACGTTGAAGGTGTGGAATGCGAAATCGGGTGAACTGGTGAAGGTCTTACGAGGACACAAAGACGAAGTTTTCGTGTTGGAATCACATCCAATAGATCCTCGAATGATTCTTAGTGCTGGCCATGACGGGCAACTCATTATTTGGGACGTATTGAATACGGAACCGATGGTGTGTTTCCAAAATTTTGTTGAAGGCCAGGGAAATTGTGCCGTTTTTGATGCGAAATGGTCACCCGATGGTACGAGACTCGCCGCGACGGATTCTAATGGACATCTTTTGATGTATGGATTTGGATGTGGAGTTGAGAAACTGAAAATCGTAAGCTTCGATTTATATATTTTATTATAACATTTCTAATCTTCGATTTATATATTTTATTATAGCATTCCTAAATTTAAATTTTTTAAATTATTTTCCTATAGCATTCCAAAATTTAAATTTTCTAAATTATTTTCAGGTACCGAAAGAATTATTCTTCCACACGGATTATCGGCCTTTGATAAGAGATGGAAATAATTATGTTCTTGATGAGCAAACACAAACGGCGCCACATTTAATGCCGCCACCATTTTTGGTTGATGTAGATGGAAATCCGTATCCACCAGCGTTGCAGAGATTGGTACCGGGAAGAGAAAATTGTAGGGGCGAGCAATTGGTACCAAATATTGCAGTTGGTGCAGGCGGTAAGATGACAATTCATACACATGATGATTCATGTGAAACAATTATAAATCTTAAAAAATTCTAATAATTGAGACAAATGTTATCATTAGTCTTCAATAGCAGGAAAATCATATTTTATTTTTGTAATCTTCTTTTTAATTTTCTTTGTTTCGGGATTCTTTTTAAACAAATGAATTTAATTAGAATGATAAAAATTTCTATCAAACAGGCATGCAAGAAGTTATAGAAGGTCTTCCAGAGCAAGAACCAAGATCGAACATTGACCGATTGATCGAGGCTCTTGCTCAGAGACAAAATATCAATGCAGAAGGAGAAGCCGTCGCCGCCGGCGAAGATAGGGAAAATAATATCGCAGAACAACCAATCCGCCAAATAGCTAGTCCCCGTGGTAGTAGAGCTGGTTTGAGGAGAGAGGGCAACGTTGAAGGTGTGCGGCAAAGCAGCGGTAATTGGCAAAGGGATAACACTACTCCATGGAACAAGCCTATGCTCGCTCGTCCTATAAATCCAGCTGTAAAAGAAACTCAGTTTCAAATAACGTAAGTATTACATGGATTTTTGAAATAATATTATGAGATAAATAATATATCAGAATGGCAACAAATTTTTTAAGAAACAGTATTGATTTTGTAAGAAACTATTTTAAATAAATTGATTAGTTCTTCATTCGTGATACAGACTAATAATATGCTAAATATGATGTTAATATTAATGTGAAAAGAGAACAGATTGATTCTCGAATTAATTTATGTTTTATATTTGTTATTCATAAAGTCTTGCGATGGCCGATATGGAGTTAGAAAGTTGGCGGCGAGAAATGCGACGGCGACCACAGCCTACCTCGAGCACTGCCATTAATGAAGGCAATATAGGAAATAGACTCATAAACCGCAAGCGTAATAGAACTAGGCACGGTTATAGAACTAGAGCAGCGCGCGATGAAGAACAAGAGGATGAAGAATATGAGGTACTTCATAAAAAAGTGATATTTAATATACTGACAAGTAAAAACTCGCGGACAATTATGTTTGCTGTGTTGTAACGATGAATAGGAAATTTTACGGATTTATACGGTTAGTGAAGCGTTGTGATACCTTGTTTTTTTTAATAGAATCCTGATAATGCTGGTACATCAGCGAGTTCAGTCAGTAGCAATAGTAACGATTCCACCGCTCACGAGGAAGATCTGTGCTCCGATAGCACTACAGAGTCCAGTACTGAGTACTCTGATTGGATCGCGGATCATGGATTGAATTTGGAACCGCCCAAGCGTAGTAAACGGAAACCCGTGAAAAAGCGGTCTGTCACACCTCCGAGTGAGACGGACAGAAGACGCAGTAGGCGTCCTAAAAAAAAAGTATTTTATATAGATATCACGATTCTTACGTTATTTTAATTTGACATTTTCTAAACTCTATCCTCCTCCAGCTGGGAATACAAATAGCTAATGGTATTCGTGAAGTTCCTGAAATTTATCGACCTTCAGAATGGCTTACCGAAGTAATACCGAGGAAAGCTCCTTATTACCCGCAGATGGGCGACGAAATAGTATATTTCAGACAAGGTCATAAATTCTATTTAGATGCAATTAGGAATAAAAAGGTTTATGAGCTTAGTCCGCGGTGCGAGCCATGGACCAAGATAAATATTAGAGTATGTTTACTTTATTCTAGGGGTTAAGAAAGGAATTATATGGGACTAGAATATTTGATTTAAAAATCTTAAACGCTAGAGATATATATAAATATATATACTAATCAGATCTGTTTATATTCTAGGCACAAGAATTTGTAAAAGTAGTAGGCATTAAGTATGAAATACGACCGCCTCGTTTGTGCTGTTTGAAATTAGCATTGATGGATGAGAACGGTCGGCTTACTGGACAGAATTTTACTATCAAATATCACGATATGGCTGATGTGTTGGATTTCCTAGTGTTGCGTCAAACCTTCGATATGGCGTTAGCGCGAAGTTGGTCCGAAGGAGATCAATTTCGTTGTATGATCGACGATGGTTGGTGGATGGGACAAATTGTCGGAATGGAGCCATTAGACGAAGAGTTTCCGGACTCGTTCTTCATGTGCTTACGCGTCAGATGGGACAATGGGGAATATGAACGAATGAGCCCTTGGGATCTCGAGCCTATTGACGAAGATAGTAAGCTCGTTTTATTGATATTAAAATAGATGTTTAATTTTAAACTAATCGAAAGAGCAAATGGAATAACTATAAATATGATTTTGATATAATACTTCAATATTTCGTGACTTTCTGTTGAAATTGGAACTTAACTTTTTAATTATGCCATATGCGCTAATTATTCGTGTAGGAGTCCCCGTAGAAATTGGTGGCGCCGTTCCCGTCTTATCGGAGGAGAGACAAGCGATATTGTACCAGCCTCACGCGGAGGAGTGGCCCATGGGTGACAGAGAAGCGACATGTCGCCGAATCATACGAGGCCTGGATCAAGTGATGAGTCTCGCAATCGCAGAACCATTTGTGGTACCAGTGGATCTCAGTCTTTACCCAACTTACGCGTATATTGTGGAGTATCCAATCGATTTGTCGACTATAAAAGCTCGTTTCGAGAATCATTTCTACAGAAGAATTACATCGGCACAATTTGATGTTAGATACTTAGCAACGAACGCTGAACAATTCAACGAGCCACACAGTCATATAGTGAAAAAGGCGAGAATAGTTACTGACTTGTGTCTACGTATAATAAAGTAAGATATATATTTTCGATTGTGTGCAAAAATTGCATTTGCAAAATCTTTATATATACTTCTCTTGTACATTATTTAAATGATGTTTCTTATGCAGAGAAACTACTGATGTGGATGTTCCGGCAGTATATCATCAATTGAATGATACCTATCACTCCTCTGAATCGGAGATAGACGTAGAAGACAGACCCTCGACGAGTAAACCAAGATCGGCATCGAGCAGAAATCTACGTTCGCAAGAGATTTCACAAGACTGGAAACTAGCGTGTCGCCAATTGTTGGAGACTCTGTGGCAGTGCGAAGACTCGATACCTTTCAGGTAAGTCGAGAGAAAACTTAAGTTTACAATAGCATTATTTTTTATATTTTAAAGAATGACTAAAGGGACACTGATCATTTACATAGGGAACCGGTGGATAGATTGGAACATCCAGAGTATCATCAAATAATAGACACACCGATGGACTTACGTACTGTCAAAGAGGATTTATTAGGTGACAATTACGAGACGCCAGCGGAATTTGCGAAGGATATGAAATTGATATTTACAAATAGTAGGAATTTTAATACCAACAAACGTTCGAGGGTAAGTTGATATAATATCTGCTTCGTTCATAACTCCGCAACATTTCCTTAAATATTCGGCTATTCGCGCAGATATATTCGATGACAATAAGACTGTCAGCCATGTTCGAAGATCACATGCATAGGATACTTTTAAATTGGAAATCAGCGCGTAGACGTAAAAGTACCACAAAACGCAAAACAAAAGCGAAAAGAAAGAGGAAGATTCAAAAGAAGAAACCCAATTTAAGTAATGGCACAGGTAAGCATCTATTATTATTTCGTGCAAATAAAACGCAATAAAATACAAATTTTTTTTCATACAGGACCTTCCAAATCAAAATCTGCTCCTAGCGACGATGAAATAGATGAAGACAGTGAGGACGACGACGACGAGGAGTCGGGTAAAGAGCAGAAAAAGAAAAATTTTGACATATCTGCACCTGGTACGCGCGTGTACCTTTTTTTTCCAAATTATCACTCATACGTATATCGCGGAAGGAGTTTGTCAGGCTTTGGGAATATTTTCAAGTGTTCAAAAAATTATTTTGAATTAAAGAAAAAGACTGACTATACTTTAATAAGACTAAGAATTGCTGAACCATACGTTGACTATTAACCATTTTATTAACTATATTCATATTGTGTGTTAAGTCACAAAGTTTAGCAAATTCTTCATGATGTATGTCCTATATGATCCATAGTTTTCAAAATCAGTAACCAATAGATTGAGATTGTTATCAACACTGATTGGAGTCTATTGCATCTTTGTGCCAGCTTGTTATAATTATTAATTTTTATTTCATTTTGCTTCTTAGGACCATCTCGGATGACAAACGGTCACGCAAAACGGTCTAATTCCGGTCCGTCCCGGCCATCGCTGAAACTGCGAATCTGTCGGTCGACCGTAGCGAAGAAACCGAAGGATAGTGATAGTGACGTTAGTGAATCTGAAGCAACATCGGACACTGATAGCAGTGACAGTGCCCCTGTCCGAAGAACTAGAGCGAGGACAGCGGTACCCAGTGTTAGTGCCGATTCCGATTCCGGAGATGATTACACACCCGGCGGTCGCAGCAAGCAAGTTCGCAAGAATCGCGGCAAAAATATTAAAAATGGTAAACAATCCAAATCTAAAGTGAAACCGAATGTTATCGCGGACGACGACGATGACGACGATGAGTACGTTGCGGAAAGCAAGATGAACGAGGATAACGAAGAGGACGAGGAGGAATTTCTTGCACCGGAGTCCACAGAGGAGGAGAGCGAAGAGGAAAAGATCATTAAAAGGGACACTAGGTCACGAAAGTTAACCGAGAGCGTGCAGAACCAAAAATACATTGCTAACAATGGGAAGAACGATAACAGTGATAGTGAGAGCGAAGAGGATGATGCAGAAGAACAGGAAGAAGAGGAAGAAGAGGAGGAGCAACAACAGCAACAATTACAACATAAAACTAATAAACATCAAGACTCGGAGGATAGTGACTATTCATACAAAAGATTCAATTCCTTGCGCTCAAGCCGTCGTAAGCAGCGCAGTTCTGTAGATTCGGAGGACACGAGGCAGCAGCACAGCAGCAGGCGATCCTCGGCTCGGAAGCGTCCCTGTTACAACGAGGATAGCGACGACAGTACCACGCTGCCGGTGAGAAACCGTCGCAAGATCAAGCGTCGCTCATATGCCGAGGATAGCGACGAGAGTATGCCGGAGCCCGGCATCAGCATAAGTAGCCGAGGTCGCATACGTAAAATGACACCGCGCGCCCGTGCTTACCTTCTAGACTCGCCCTAACGGCATCTCCTTAGGTAAAAATTATGCTGTACGTTGGAGAATCTTGGTAAGGATTCTGGAGACTGTAGTATCGTGCCGTGCATTGAAAACTCGGATTATCGCATTCGAAGGAACTGTCCAAAGATGAATGGAGTTTTCAGTCGGTCGGTCTCCTCGTTCTCGACGCTCGCTTCGTCGTCGTTACATTATTTTCCATATCGCGCGTAATTGCGATACAGTATGAATCTCCGTTAGACACCCCGCGATATGGTCTTCGGAGATAACGCAGTGAAAAGCGAGGTTTGATTTTCGGTTTAATTTCCTGCGCTCGAATAAGACGTTTACTTGTATAGAAGATTGAGATTGTCGTAGAGCGAATCGTATTGAACGCTTCTGCTAAGTACTTCTATTTTTATGATGCAGTTTATTCTATAAAGAAAGTGTTCTTTCCTTTTTATATTTACCTGTACTGTCGATCTGAACAATACATTGGCTTAATGGTACAAACAGAAACGGTGTAACGGACACGCGATATTTTCGGTATCTTACAGGTCACTCCGTATCGTTTTATTTGCACGTTCAACCGAATTTAATAATGATAAGCAAATCTGTATAAAGTTTCACTTATTCTAAAGAAAATTATATCGAAAATTCTATATAATCGTGTTGTTGTACAGGTACGATGATTATCTTGTTAACCATCTTGAAAGTGTAGAAACAGGAGCGCGTTCTTCGCGAAAAGATATAAGTACGCTTATACGATTGCTTCCATTGATTTCAAGAGTTCAGTTGACAAATGAAATTTTCATGCTATGATTGTAAAAAAGGGAAATCGTGTTATTTTATAAAACAGTCAGTCCCATTAAAGCAACAGGTTGAACAATGCACTTATGAAATTATCAAGTTATTGTTTTAATAGTACTTTGCATTATCATTGTAATGGTTATTCGTTGAGAGTTTATGGGCTCATGTTGAGACTCTTGTTTTCTCACTGCAACCATATTGAATTCGAAAACTCTTTTCGATTCGTGAATAAATTGATAAAAAGCTATAAATCTTACAGCTATAAATCTTGTAGCTATAAATCTTTATATTTAAAAATAGCTATAAATAGCTATATAATTATTTGTCATAAGATCCAGTTTCGCTGGAAGTATAGGATATGCAGATTTGATGCAAGAAAAGAAAGAAAATTAATTTATTTTGATATAGCCATTTATAGGATTTCTCTTGATGTCAAAATTCAATAAAGCTGCAATGAGACAATCAAGAGCCTTTATGCAATTTTCTAAACATGTTCCACGATAAGAACATGAATCAGTATTTATTTTATCTATGAGAAATTTTCAAGAGAAAGAACGTAATTCGTAACATAATTAAATGTGAGTTTTTGCCCGAGAGAAAGATCTATGCAGTTACACACAATGGTTACCTTCTTAGACACCGAACTTGTAATTTGCGTTTTTAAGTTATATTAAATGACGTAACATGTGCGATTGCGACAACGGTTTGTTGTTAGCATACGGAAAGAATTGATTTTATTTCCTTGAATGTGATGAACAATATTTTTGTGAGTATAACAAAGTATCTTTATTATTTTCTTCTCTTTTTTCCTTTTTCTTCCTCCTTTTCTCTCCGCGAATCCTACCACGAGCGCTGTTTTCGCTTCTCACGGCTTTACTTAAGTTTACCGCACACCACATGTAGAAAAGTGAGTCCGCGTGCGTGTAAATATATATTGTATCCATTCAAGTATAATTCTTATTTCTTCTTAATATTGACGTTACATAAGATGAATTGTGTATATGGTCTGTAGTTCACGCGTGAAATAACGATTTTTTACATAGAATTTGTACATCTGTTACGGATTTAAGGAAGCCACGCAATTTTAGAATTTTTCACGAAGGCAAATAGAGACGTTTTCCAGGTTTATATAACGCGAATTTGAATGGATTATGCATTACGTAGTTGTATAAATGATGATCAGAGAAGACGGTTGTGCCGCTAGCAGCTAACATCGTTTATCAGGACACATGCACAAACATCAGAAGTCCTGACTGTCTCGAGCCATTGTGATATTAGTTTAAGAATATCAAATATATGATAATGTAAATTATCAATAATTAGAATTATAATGGATATTTTTTTAAATGACTTACATAAGGGAGTCATATCACATGTAGATTCGATAATGCATCCAGCCTTGGATTAATATTAATTTAACGATGTTAACTTTGGTCTCACTCTATTAATCATACAATAACTGATATACTTCACGTGATGAACATCCAGGAATAACATAATTTTATGTATATATACTCCGTCAAAGACGTATACAGGACTTAATACAGTTATGTTTTATGTACAGTTTGACACTTATTCTGTTGTGAAATCAGCGTGCTCTGTTATATATAATACGGTTCTTTGAAACCCACCGTCACCAATAAAAAGATTAAATTATTTTATATATGTCTACTTGTGCATTATTTATGCCATTAATCTTGAAAATTTTATAAAAGAGAGATGTCAGTCTTTTTTCATTTTTATATTTATTGAAAAACTATATGTCTCATTTAAATTTGTTTTAAAATTTGACTTTAATCGCTCTCAAAATTAATGGCTTATTTATGTTAAATCTTCAAATATTTAATTACTTGCATAATATGAAATATGTTATGAATTTTAAATCAAGTTTCAAAAATTTTATTTTTAATATAAATTTTAATTTTTTAATTACATTCACATTGATAAGATGAATTTACAGATTTATATTATTAAAAACTAATACAGGAAGATTGAATGAGTCAGGTTCTATACAAGTATAGATATTAACGATATAAAACTTCATTTTTATACTAACCGGTTTTATATATTAACCGGTAAATATATTATAACTGGAGCGGACGTAATTTTCTGCTTTACTTAATTCGCAATCATTTCCATTTGTCATTGATTTACTCGTCAAAGTCTGGAGTTCCATTGATGGATGCTTGCTCGCCACTTTCCGAGGTGCATCCGCGGAAATTATGGACATCGCGGTGAATTTCGATAATATACTGTGTTGGCAGCGGGAAGTTTAGCTCGAATAATACGAGTCTGGTGTTTCCAGTCACCGGTGAGTATATACATCAAAGCAACGATACACATACAACAACCCAGGTAGCAAGCTGACGTTATTTGTCGTTATTTTGACGACATTAGACGTCATTTTGACGAAAAATGACGTCAAAATGACGACAAATAACGTCAGCTTGCTACCTGGGAAATAGAATTATTATGAGAAAATATTTGTATGAAAATTACATTTTACTCATAAATTATATTTTTCTTAATGTGAAAGTTTTAACTGGACATTCAGGCATGATTACGTCCATCAATTTTTGTCCAATAGTGTAATGACGTTGGAAGTGCAAAGTGGAGTGTGAACGTCTTCCCCAAAAATACCATCCACGGTTGGTTGTGTTGAGTAGGATGGTGACTCCACTATCCCAGGTAGCAAGCTGACGTTATTTGTCGTCATTTTGACGTCAAAATGACGTCTAATGTCGTCAAAATGACGACAAATAACGTCAGCTTGCTACC